>JARHVA010000955.1:2015000-2615000 GCA_037957365.1 Torreya grandis | reverse complement strand
GTCGTCATGTTTTAGGTATCTCGAGCTCAGGAAGTGCTCTTAGAAACATGAAAAAGTCACAAGTAGTGCGGATCAACTAGCTTGCGATCCTATACTTGTGAGGGTCCAAAAATAGTCTATGCACAATTTTGCTAACCAGTCATGAGGTAGCATATAGACAAAAAACAACCAAGGCAACATTGTCTTGGAAGTGGTCGAAGTCAGAGGAGATAGGCATGATCTCCAATGGTCATTGGTCGAGGTGGATGGATGGATGAAAGGATGTGGCTGAGCTAACCTCAAAAGACATTATGTGATATGAGTGCTGCCTACATAGCCCTTGTGTGAAGGGCCTCAGACCAATGTAGTTCTCCCTAAAAGGGAGGAAGGGTCAAAGGGATGGAATTGGTCTTGGTTGAGGGCAAGGGCATGGTCAGAAGGAGGAAATAAGGTTTGTCCATTAGGGAGATGAACAAATGAGGGTGATAAAGCTAACCCTAGAAGATGTCGTGTCATCTGAGTGCTGCCTACATATCCCCGATCTTAGGGCCTCAGACCAATGTAGTTCAAATTAGTTGAGAAGATTGGTTGATGATTGGTTTGGTCATGTGTCGAAATGATGAGGAGAAAAAGATGTTACAACCTTTTCCAAATGGTGTATTCTGTAACATTGGTTGAGGGGTCTTTCATCCATAACAATTTTCCATATTTGTGATGGATGTATGCTAAAGATGAATTGAGGTCTATTTATGCATCAACAAGTATTGGTTTATGCTTAACATAAATTACGATTGGTCGATAGTTTCCATGTGTATTGGTGTCCATAGAAACTAGTGTGAATAGGCTATGGGAGTGGCCTGAAAAAAAGAGTTGAGTTGAGTTGATTAGGTTTGACAAGTGATGAAGTTGAATGTGACCAAAGTGTAGAAGAAGTGAAAGGCATATTGCTCTTTCATTGACAAGGACCAGAAAGACAGCATAGATAGGGGTTATTAGAACCAAGAGCCCCATTCATGCATGACGTCGTTGACCATATGTTGTGTTAGAGAGGTAATCGAATCACTTTGACATTAAAGTGAGCTCAAAGTCCCTTGAGCAGGTGATAGGAGGAGGATAGGGTAACCTATTTTAGAGCAGAGATAACTTTGCCCCTTTTTATAGGAGACCTTGAGACAACTACAAGCCAAGTCCATGATTTTTTTTTGGGGGCAGACTGATCAATGTGGGAAGTCTGCATAGAGATGTCATTTGCTTTGGTGGTCATTTGTGAAGCTAATCAATACGAGAAGCTTCTAAGAAATATTGCTATTTGTAGCAAGAGTTACTCATAGCCATCCTTCGAGGGAGTGGTCTATATTTTGATTTATATATAAGGGCTTTGAATAGCTATCCTTCGAGGGAGCAGTCTATTAGCTACAACAATGATAGTATAGCTGTCCTTCGAGCGAGCAGTTTGCCTTTTGATTCTAATTTGGTGACCTTGGATATTTTGACATCTTGATTTGTTTTGACAGAAATGTGAGTCATGGACAAGACTATAGAAGGTCAAGGGCTCCCTTTTATTAGGACAAAGCATCCATACTGTATAAAAGAGGTATATAAGATTTGTTAAGGGGAGTAGGGTTAAAAGGAATGAGGACTAAGAGGATAGGGATTGCTCAAGGGATGAGCTCAAGGTAAATGTCAAGTGGATGAGTACTCGACTAACAGTAGAATGGTTGCAAATGCAACGTATTAAGAGGCTCAAGTTCTGGCCGTCCATCGAGAGAAGACAAACGATACGTCCCTGATCCATACTTGTGCGTGATAATGAAAGGTCTGAGCCAATTAGGGGCAAACTTACCTCGTTTACTTCTCTCCATATTGGTCACGTGTTGATTGATGATGGTTTGAAGAAGTGACAGGTGCTTGGTTCGTTGATGTTTGATGATTGAAGTTTGGTCAAGGTTTGGTCAAGGTTATGATAGTCGGTATAAAGTCAAACTCCCCCCAGTCATTTTGTGGTAGGAAGAATGTCTACCACCCAGTGTAGATGATTAATGGGATGGAGAGAAGATGAGAAGGAGAGCTTAGGTACCTTACCTAGTTGATAAGTCAGGGATTCCAAGCGAATGACATTTAGGCAGTGAAAAAGCTAAGAGGGATGGAAACCACTGACTTTGTAGGTGAAGAGGGAGGAATGGGTGAACTTGGAGGAGATTGGTCAATGGTTGGCATGAGGCAAAGGTCTACATGGTCCTAAGTGGGGTCATGATATCCCAAGCCATATCATTTCTTGGCATCATTATCATTGAGTGGCTCAATGGGCTGATGGGAGCCTTGCTCATAGCGTCTGGAACCAAAACCCTTCCATGCACACCTATAAAGGTAAGTGTGTGCAAAGGTGGGGTTGCCAAGAAATAAGAAGTCTGATGTGAAAGGTTGAGGTGAAGAAAGAGGATTACCATTAGTAGGAGCTTGATCAAGCCCCCCATAGAGAAAGTTGGTTCAGAGGTGAGGAGGACCATAAGGCACGATCATCCTGATCTGATGGTCGTAACTAGGGCTGTGATGAAGGCATCCATACTCTTGTGGAGTTTGGAACATGTCTAAGGCCAGTAAGTGATACTCTCACAATGAAAGTCTTTGGAAGATGTCTTCCATGGGGTCTGTGGTCATCACTTGAAGGGGAGGTGTGAGGGCGATCGCCTATTGTGAACTGGTCGAAGCTTCTGCGGATGGAGGTAGTGTCAGGATTGATGGCTTCATAGGAATGAGGATGTCATTTGGATGGTAGGTGGTGTTACAAGTTTTGAAGGGTGAAGGGTCAGCAGGAATGGTATGGACTTGCCCATCGTGCTCAAATTTCACACAACGGTGCAGGGTGGAGGGGACATAGGCCATGGCGTGGATCCAGGGTCAGCCCAGTAACATGTTGTATTGAAACTCTCCTTCGATGATATAGAAGAGCTCTAGGACTGTGCATGGACCAACATGGATGTGAAGGATGACTGTGCCAATGGTCGTGGCAGTGGTGTCATTAAAGGAGTGCAAGATTACATCATTTTTGGAGACGCAATTCTTGGGAAGAGCCAACTGTTCAAAGGCATGGGTGGAGATAATGTTGATGCTGGTGCCTCCATCGATCATAACACATTTAATGCATGTCTAATCAACATAGGTAGTGATGAAGAGGGTGATGCATCTTGATCTTCTGTGTTGGATGTGGGAATCTCAGAATCGCTGAATGTGATGGAGGCAACAGGGGCTAAAGAGTGGACAAGGGCAGCAAGTGGCTGGGGGTCCTCAAGTTGGACCTCTGCTACCTGTAGGGCTCTGATGAGGGCTTGATGATGTTGGGGTGAGGTTTAGATGAGGTCATAAAGGGACATCTTCACGGGCATCTGGTGAAGCTATTTCAACATGGAGTCATGGATTGGTCTGAAAGTAGAAGAAGAAGAGGAGGGTTGAGGCGCGCCAAGGATAGAAATCTTAGGCTTGGGCGGTTGAGGTGGCTAGATGAAAGGATAGGTCCAAGGAATGGCAGCTTTTTCCTTCGCCTTGTCCTTTTGTGACCTGGTGGTTATGTGAATGGCATTGATTTCAAAGATAGGGGTGAAGGAGATAAAGGGGTTGTAACCTATTGATGAGATGTTGATGGGTTTGAAGAGGTTGGAGGGTTATGAGAAGGAGTCAGGGGTTGGTCGAGAGTGTCCTCAAAGAGAAGAGTGTCTTTCTCTAGATAGCAGTGAATGACGGTCTTGAGGGCACAACAATGTCTCAGTATTGTGTCCTGGCATATGATGATATAAGCAAATCTTCATGTCGTCGAACTAGGAGGGCTTAGACCCGAGGGGTTGGAAAGGCCTGATGGGTGGAAGGGTTATGTTGGAAGTCTATAAAAGTTGATGCAAGATCAAAGAGTATGAGCCCACTAAAGGGTCTGTGCTCATCGATGTGTGCGATACTGGTGACTTTTGCTTGGGCAGAGTCAGAGGAGGCTTCCGTACCACCTTTTGGGTTGATGATGCGGTGACAGGTGGAGATGGCACTTTCTTCATGAGAGGTACCACCTTTTTGAGAGAGGGTAGACTAGAGGTAGACAAAGGAAGCAAAGGAGGCAACTGGTTTTGATTAAAGGTCAGAGTGGGAAGGACTCTGGTCAAGGTCGAAGGATGGGGGCCCAAAATGGAGGGCAATGGTGATGGAGGAGGAGGCATTCAGCTCTGTGGTTTAGCATTCTTATGTGACTTGGGTTGAAGACTACTATTGGTCGAGGTCTGGTCTAGGTCCACCTTCACTTGTGGATGAGTGAGGGTAGAGACAGGGCGAATGCCAAGTGACTTGATAGGTTTAGATGGGGTAGATGTGAGTTTTGGTCCTGATGTGGTTGGTTGAGGTGTAGACAGTCTAGAAGTGGAAGTCTAGTTTTTGTTGAGAGTTTTGGGAGATTTCGCCATGGGAGGATTAACAACATAAGACGAAAGGGCACAAGCATGTTGAAGAGCTTTAAGATGCTTCCACAATACCTGATGCTCCACTTTCCTTGAAGGGAGAAGTTCGAGTTTCTCCACTAATCAAGAAAATGGCTGAGAAAATGTTGGATGAGGTTTGGGTTCTTGAGAAGATGTTGATAGTTGTGGGGTTGAATATGAGACTGGTGTAGCGGTCTCAGACCCAAGGCATGACAGAGTCATGATAGGTTCGTCCTTGGTTGGAGATGAAGGAGAGGTAGGTTCTTCCCTAGGTGGAGAAGAAATCAGAGAATGAGGCTCCTCAAGCGGGTAAAGGGCAGGGATGATTGTGCCCTCCACTTGTGGTCGAGGAGTAGGAAGGGTTAGGTCCTCCATGGGCAGCAAGAAGGAGGATGGTGAAACTGGCGGTGTTGGTAAGGTCAAGGCATCCTCTAAGATGAGAGAGGCTAACAGAGAACTAATCAGAGAAAGAGGTTCATCCACATGTGATGGACTGATGGATGGACTCACCTCTTGAGGTTGGTCAGAAATGAAGGGTGAGACTGTATTGACTATTCGAATGTTGTGTTCGTGAATGTTGTCAGTCAAGGTCTGGACATTGTTTTGAGTTGGTGGATGATTGGGGAATGGTTACTTGAAGATTTCGATGCCCTGATTAGGTTGCGCATTGGGATTGTCGAGGATGAGGTCACCCTTTTCTAGCATGTCTTGGATGATGTTTTTAAGGGTCTTACAGTTGCCTGTGTCATGGCCTTTAACATGGTAGTAGTTACAAAAGTTGTTTTCCCTATACCACGCAGGGATGGCACATGAGGGATCAAATTGTGGAGGTGGTCAGATCTGGGGGAGATTGAGGACCCCCTATTTGACAAGTTTTTCCAGCACAGACATGTATGATTCTCTGAGTGGAGTATATTATTGATGTATGTATCTCTACTATAATTGGCGAGTGACACTCTAGGACGTGGATGGCTCAGGCTCGTTAGTTGAAGGGGAAGAGGAGGAAGATCTAACGACCATAGTGTTTGCTGAAGCTTTAGATTTAGGATTGGATGAGGAAGGCTTAGCAGAGGGGTCATTGGTCTTAGAGCTAGGATTCTTGCTTCACAACTTGACTTTATTCTCCTCGATGGCATGTAACTCAAGTTTATGGGCCATCGTGAAGGCTTCATCGAAAGTGCGGAAGGTCTGAACCCATAAGGTGGAAGAAATATGTTTGGCGTAGGCTTGGGAGAAAAGTTCAATAAGTTTAGGTTGGGGTAAAGAAAAGGAGAGTTGATTGATAAGGCCCCTCCATCGAGCAATGAAATCAGCAATGGATTCATCCTTGAATTGGCAGATAGAATAGAGGTCTGTGATTGAGACTTTCTTGGTGATGTTGATAGAGAAATGATCAAGGAAGAGCTGCGCCAGCTAAGTGAAAGTGAAGAGGGAATGGCTGGCAAGGGAGCTATACCAGTCAAGCGCAGCACCTGAGAGAGACATAGGAAATGTGTGTAAAAGCAACACATCATCGTGGGCGATAAGGTAACAGGCATGTCTGAATGCCCGTAAGTGCTGTTGTGGGTCTTCCTTGCTTTGAAAATGAGAAAACTTAGGAAGTTCCCACTGGCTGGGATATGGCCTGATC
This sequence comes from Torreya grandis, assembly GCA_037957365.1. Classification (NCBI taxonomy): domain Eukaryota; kingdom Viridiplantae; phylum Streptophyta; class Pinopsida; order Cupressales; family Taxaceae; genus Torreya; species Torreya grandis. Next base: position 2,608,937 of record JARHVA010000955.1, on the reverse strand, counting down.
GGGATAGAAGGATGAATGGGCTCATTGCAAATTTGTTCGTATGAGAGAGTATTGTGTGAGCCAGAAATGGAGGTCTCTAGGCTAGACATCTTGTCCATCAGCATTTTGATGATATCTACTGACGGATTGGTGGGTGGAGCGCCCCCTAGATTGTAAGGTGCTTGAAAGAGGCTAGAAGAAGTATCTGATGTAGTCGGTTGTATGAGTAAGGGTGCAACGTACGGATGACTAGTCGTAGGGATAGAAGAGGAGACGAAGGATGGTTGGGTAGAAGGCAAGGCTAGGCTCGATGTTGCCACGGGAGGTTGGTTAGTGGTAACGTGGGCCAATAGATAGGTAGCCACCCTGGTGTTGATAGGGGCTAGGGTAGGTGGAATAGAGATGACCAGATTCTGAAAGGGGGTAGAGAGTGGTTGAGTGGGCTGAGGTTGATAGGGGGCCGAAACCCTGGTGGAAGTGGGCCCAAAGATGGAGGGAGAGGCCACACTTGGATGGTTGGTCAAAGGCTGGCCATTGGTCGAGGCAATAGCCTGGGTGTCTAAAGGTTGAACTACGGATGCTGTTGATACAGCCGTAGTCTTGAGAAGAGAGGTTTACTTTTCATAAATTGGATTTCTCAAGGAATCTCACGTTCGGCTATTCGCGAGATAGTGCTGCAAGGCTTTGACATTGAGGTCCAAGAATCATGCAAAATCTTGGTCCCCTTCTGGGACAATAGGAGTCTGGGTCAGGGATGGTCTAGTAGGATTTCTTTCAGTCTTTGAGTGGAACTCCATTATAGGACTGGTTATGGATGGGGTAGACGGAAGTGGGTGATGCCTCGCGTGATCGACTAGAGCCTTGGCTTGACTACGAGTCAGAACCATTCAAGGTAAGAAAGAACATCCTCACAAGCTCAAACAAGTAGATAAGAACAGAAAAGATGAAGAACACAAGCAAATCCTAAAAAAACCTTAGGAGTAAATTATTAGGATTATAGTGGCTTATGCCTTAGAATGTGTGAGGAAGATTGGTTTTTGAGTCAGGTCCTAGAAGAAGTAGTCTATGGATGGTTTCGGGTTTTGTTATGGTGCTCAAGAAGTTTGTGTTAGGTTTCGTACATGGCCTAGTGCTAAGAAGCAAGCTCCCCTCACTTCACGAGTCCAGTGATAAGCTGGGCACACTTAGCCAAAATATACTTCCCCTAGAGATTAGACTCTGCCAGAGAACAGAGTGGGCTTTCCCCTTGGTGATGAAATCCAAGTAAGATCACCGGGACGGGTAAGGTATCTGCTAGGGGATGAAATCCCAATCGAGCCTTGTCTCAGGTGAGTTAAAATGTTTGTTTTGTGCAAGTGGTTTGGTCGTGTAACATAAAGTGGACTAGATTAATTCAATATGCAATTATTAATTACTAAGTGTGGTCTAAGAAATGCAAGCAAGCAGAAATGCAATGCAACGTGTTTTAAGCCCAAGTCAAAATGTTTGTTCGTATGAAGACGAATGGAGAAAGGGTCGAAGAGTATGAGTTTTGGCTAGTCTAGAAGTGCAAGAAAGAAAAGAAAAGTTCTTTTTATTCCTACTGATGGTGTCATTTAGAAGAGACAAAAGAGGTGAAAAGGAAGGAACCTAATGCACCCTATATGAACGAAAGAAAGAAATAACCCAAGGAAGGCCCTAGGGTCCCACCGGGCATGCCACAATGTTTCTACGCTAATTTCACTTTCACATTCAAAGAGAGAAATGAGAAACTAAGAGATGGTCTAGGGTTAGAAGATACCTAGATATAGTCGTGCCCACCAAAATCAGACGTTGGAAGGTACTCCTCTTTGGCTATGGAGGAATGACACCTGCAAAGAAAAAGAGACTAAAACACGAAAAATGTTAGACGAAGATATGGTGGGATGTCAAGCAAAAGCTTGATCCCTGAAGTATGAAGACTTCCTTAAGGGATATCAACCCACTAATTAAAAATAGAATATTTGATGGAAGCAGAAATAATGAAAGACAGAATGAAAGAAATAAAAGACAAAAAGTAGAATGCATACTTGATATGCAATAAACTGCTCTGCACAGTCGCCGACATCGGTCTCTGTGCTGGTGTCAGTCAAGGAAGGGAGACGATGTCAGTTAAAGTGCCGGCATCGGTAGGTGTAATGATCGGCATTGGTCAGGGCAATAGTTCTTGGATGGGGTCTGGTCGGGTCTAGACAGGGTTTTAGGATTGTAGAATAGTCTAAAGTTTTGTCTGAGGGTTAGGAAGTTGGTTTAGGAGTTAGAGGGATTGTTTGGGGGTTTGTGAAGGGATTTGGGTAGAGTTATAGACTGTATATTCTAGACAAGGTGGATAGAGGTGATATGGGAGGAAGTTAGGTTGGGTCTGTGGTCTAAATCTAGATCTGGGTAATGACATTAATTAAAAACAATAACCAAAAAATGAAATAAAAACACAGAACAAATGCTTACCTGTTACATGTTGAAGATAGAGTAGGAGACATGATTGATGTTGTCGCTATGTCACAGAAGTTTGATGTAGCAGACCTCCAGCGAGATGACTGAAGCAAAATCCCTATACCAGAGAGAGAGAATACGAGAGATTGGATTGCAGATTGGTTGAATGAAAATGTTGGCTGATCGTTGAATGAAAAGAAATGCTGATTGAAGGTCTGATAACTGATTGAGAAATGGATTGGCAACCAAATGATGCATAACGGATAACGGATAACAGATAATGGAACCTGCGTTCAGGTCGAGAATGCAGTGTTAAGGATAACTGATGCCAATAGAACCACCAACATTGGTCGAGTAGTGACCGACATCGGTGACGTCGGCTGAGTAGTGACTGATGTCGACAGATGCAGAATGGGGATAGAGGCTAAATTTAGCTCTCTACTCATTTTTACATGCTGCCAGGGTCAAGGCTCGTGGGAAAATGGTCGACAGGGGTTAAATAGGTGTGGGAGAATAAAATGGGGGTTAAGGGGAGGACGACAAGGGTTAGACACAATTTCGGTGTCTACAATAAAAGGGAAAATTCTTGGTCACACTATATCTTGAGAAGGTATCGAAATTGACTCAAAAAGTTTCAAATCTATCCAAGAGCTTACTCTTCTTGCTAGTAAGACTACAGTTCATTCTTTCTTCAAAAAAGTGAATTTTCTATGAAGGTTCATTCCTAAATTCACAAAAAAGATTCACCACATTGTCGATATGATGAAGGTAAAAGCTAATTTCCACTAGAATAAATAAGGTAAGTCATCATTTCAATATATGAAGAAAGATATCACCCATGTCCCAGTCCTGGTTTGCCCAAATTATACCAAAGATTTCATAGTGTATAGCTATGCTTTTAAACACACACTTTTAGCCATTTTCGTTTAGTAGAAAAAAGATGGTGTGGAATCTCCTATCTCATTTTTGAGTTTTCCTCTCAAATCTCATGAATTAATATATTCAAACATGAATAAAAATTCTTATGTAGTGGTCAAAGTGGTGAAACACTTTCATTTTTACATCTTGAAGTCACATACTGTTGTTGTAGTGCTTGATAGAATGGTAAAGTCCATTTTAACTCAATAGGAGTTTGGTACCAGAATGGGCAATTAGATAGCCAAAATTCAAGAGTTTTATCTTGTTATCAAACCAATGAACCTTTTGTAGGGAAGAGGCCTCTGCCAATTAATTGTTGATAACATACCAGAAGAAATAGGACATGAAGAAATAGAGATCAAAGGAATGCCTATAGTTCTCTTTGTCACTACTATGAATGAGTGGTATTATAATATAGATCATTTCCTTACCTATGGCGATTTTCCTACCTACCTATCTCATAGATAAAAGAGAACTATTAAGTTGAAGGTTGCTAACTATGTCATGTGGCAAAATGGTTTGTACAAGAGGAGCCTTGATGGGGTATTCCTTTGTTGCATGGATAATGTGCAATAATTTAAATTTTTAGAGTCTTTCCACAATTTGGCTTGTGGATGACATTTTTATGAACCTATGACTACTCATAATATTATAAGATCCAAGTACTATTGGCCTACTCTATTTCAAGATGCATACACTAGGGTTCATAGATGTGAGCTGTGTCAACAGTTCATTGGGAGACCCAAATTGACCACATTACCTCTCAAGCCAGTGGTAATTAAAGAGACTTTTCAAAAATGGGGTATTGATTTCATTAGCATTCTAAACCTATGCTCAAGTGCTGGACATGACTATGTTCTCATAGCCACAGACTATTTTACCAAGTGGGTAGAAGCCATTCCAATCAAGCATGCTACTTTAGAAGTGGTATGTAATTTCTTCAAGAAAAATATTATTTCCTCAAGGAAAATATTATTTCCTAGTTTGGAGTCCCAACTAAGATTATAACATACAATGCAGCTTGTTTCTCTTCTCATGAGATTACCCAGTTCTACTACTATTATGGGATTATCCTCTCCCACTCCTCTAACTATTATTCACAAGGAAATAGTCAAGCAGAATCAAGAAACAAGAACTTGGTGACCATTATCAAGAAGCTGGTAGATGACAATTAGATAACTTGTCATAAAGCATTATATGATGCTCTATGAGTAGATAGGATTACACCCAAGAGGGTAATAGGTATGTCACCATTTCAACTTTTGTATGGTTTGAATGTAGAGATACCAATCACCCTAGAGCTACCAGTACTAAAATTGGTGAAGGCAGTCAAGTATCAAAAATTTGAAAATTCCATTGATAAGAGGATCATGTGCTTAGCTAAGCTAGAATAGCAGTGAACTATGGTAGTGGACTGTATTGCTACACATCAAAGTCTGGTAAAGAAACTCTTTGACCAAAAATCAAAGATTCATGATTTTCAAATTAGAGATCAAGTCTTGTTGTGGGGAAAAAGGAGAGAACCAAAGGGGATGCATGGAAATTTTGATTCCTTATGGATAGGTCCATTTGCCATTCATAGACTCAATGGTGAAAATAGTTTCTTGCTGAAGTATCAAGACAACATGCCATTTTCACTACCTCATAGTGGGTAGCATCTAAAGCACTTCAATCCTTGAAGTATCAAATAAGTTCAATTGTACATATGTATAGTCTTTAGTTCATTTTGTGTTATTCATTTTCATTTTTTGGCATCTTTATTTTTTTGGGTGGCATGACTCTGTAGCCCAATGGCATAGATGAAGGCACTTAGAGTCTAGATTCCACTCCCTTTGATCATCTTTGAAATCTATGAAAGTTACCCAACTGGATCCAGTTGTTGTTCCCAAAATCCATCACTTGTTTTTATAGACAACATGTATACCATTTTGGTCCTGCAAGCCAAAATGATCTCTTCCTTTCTCAAAAAATGTTATGATCAGTCAAGTTTTTTAGTTAATCAAGCCTTTTTTAGCTAAGGAAATCACAGGTTCAATAGGTAGGATTTCATAATGAAAATTTTAAAACACTTAAGGCATTTCCTAAAAGTTACAAGGATGGTTCAACATCAAGGTTCAATCAAAAGGTTCATCAGCAGGTTTCAAAGAGTTGGAATGAATCATTGAACCAATGAACCATTGAAATCCACTTCAAAGAGTTCAAAGGGTTCAATGAGTTCAAAGGCTTCAAAGAGTTCAAAGGTTTTAAAAGAGTTCAATAATATGGAATGAATACCAAACTGATGAACCATTGAACTCTGCTTCAAAGGTTCAAAATGGTTCAAAGTGGTTCAAAGGTTCAAAAGAGTTTAGCACTTCAACAAGATCAACGAGTTCAAAGTTTAAAGTTCAAGTGAAATATTCTAGAAGATGTTTCAAGTGGAAGATTCTATAAGATGTTTCAAGCAGAAGATTCTAGAAAAATGGTTCAACTGAATGGTTCAAATAGTTGGTTCAATGATATATTAAACTCATAAAAAGACTATGTAAATGTGGATCTTTGTAAAATATTGAGCTGCTGAACCACTGAACTGATGAAATTTGAACCAATAAACCATTAAATTGGTGCACTCTAAAAGGTTTAAAGGTTTAAGGTTCAAACTGGTTCAAGCAACTAGTGACATCCCCATGGATGTCAAAATCAGGGTAATGAAATAGCCATTGATTTTCAAAGATGTAGACCTAGGAACAAACTAAGTGACTAGCTGAATAAGGAGCTAGTAGAAAGTGAGAAGATAGCTCAAGAAATCAAATCACTAGGAAGAGACAAAATATAGCAAGGAAAAAAAGGAAAATTACACAAAATCTAGAAATATCTATAAAAGAGTTATTCTAGTAGGTAGAATAGTCCACTAAGTGGACATTAGAGAGTGTAAGCATTCAAATGTGTGGCCTATTTTTATTCATTGAGTAAAGGTGAATGGACAACCGTGTAAGTATTTTAAATAAGATCAGGCAGCCTATACTTTAGAGGAGATATTTGATATAATTTAAAATGCCAAAGTTAAGGCTGGTAATGTGCTCCAGCATGGCCCCTTCATAGAATCTATAATGCATTAAATAGAGCATGGGCCATTTTTTGAAAACAAGTGCTAAAGTCTTTCTTTGGTTGCTATAAATTTTAATCTCTTAGTTTGTAAAAAGAATATCTCTCTGTTATTAGAAGTGAAACTCTACCCAAATTGAAATTCATTCTTGAGACTTTGATCTTAGATTTTAAATCATATTTTATCAAGTGAATGAGAAATTAAGTGACCTTTCAGACTTTGTGTTGAAATAATTTGTGTTATCTATAAAATTTTTATTGTCTTTTTCCTAAATATGGTCTTGTCCATTTAATCAAATAATCAAAACTAGTGGAAATAATTTGGAAGATGTCCTGAAGTTGATTGTGGGAGGCTTTGTGATGCCATAATTGTCTTTAGTCTATGTGTTTTGTGTTTTAGTGTAAAGGATATTAAAGAGACTTTGATCTCCCCTTATCCTTTGTAATCTTTTAATCTATTTTAGTATCAAGTGGAGACTTTGGGATGCACTTAATTCTATTGTGTTACTTCTAAATTATTGAGAGAAGCAATGAAAGACTTTGTGCTTTCATGGGCTTCTTGTGGTTACAGTTACTACCTAGGAAGTCTTCCTATAGTTTTTTGAACATCATTTTTGAAAGAAGAGAAATTCCTTCAGCAATTACCCAAAAAATTTCATTTACTTTGTGAACATCACCTTTGAAAAAAGAGAGATGGATGGTATGATTTCACCCCTGAGTGTATTTTTAGTTTATATTAGTATATAGTAGTTTATAGGGAATCTCCCCTAGCTTATAGGGAACCCCCCATTGATGAGATGAGAGATTTATCTCATTATGTTGTGGTAAACCTACACATTTTTTTGATTAAATCTCCTTATGTTGAGGTTCATATACCTATTTTGCCGTCAGTTAGCTGGTGACAAAATATTCACCCAACAAGACTAATGATCAATGGTGAGAATTAAAGAGTTAAATTCAAGAGGCTCATGAGGAGATATATAGAGTGTGTTTGACTTATATTCTATGAAAATTGAGATGAAGACATGTGGTTGATGGTTTTTCAAAACATAGTGACCATTGGAATTTGAATATTCAAATTAATAAAGGAAAAACTAGTCTACAGTTTTAGAGCCATAAATATTTATATATGAAAATTTTAATAATGAAGTAAATTAAAAATTGTAAATAACTTAAAGATGCATCCAAAAAAATTATTATAATATTTGAATGTTCATATAGTTGTAGATATTGATCTTTGAAGTTGACTATGTATTTGACCATGTTGTAAAAGTGACCTGAGAAGGATAATTGAGTTATTATTGATAGTATTTTTTTATGTTTCAAGATGAAAAAACTATTGGATATCTTTATAAAATACATGAGGGCCATCTATGTGTATATTGGAGGTTTTACCAATACATATTTAGTGTGAGAAATTGCTTAGAGGTTGATTGTGTTTGTTGAATGCACTGGCAGATTGAGTGACCATGTTACAAGAGTAAGTTGAAGGTGTTTTATGAAAAATTAATGAATAAAATGAGTATGAATATGTTATATAGGTTTATAAATCTAATTAATTTTTTTTTTTCATGATATTCCCTTCATCAAATATGGAGAGTCAAAATATCTTGACTATGTTTTAATTATATGTGACCAGTCTGAGTGGTCATCATGAGAGAGTTGTTTTGAGTACTTAGAGCATGAGTGAAGGTGTATAATTCACATGGATATGTTTCAAAGGTCATGTATGATATATTAATTCATTTTTTTGAGTTTATTATTTGATAAAAGTGCTTATATAGTTTAGTTATATATGATAGAGTTTTCTATGTTTTTAGGGCTGTTGGCGAGCAGTCTAGAATGGCTTGATTCAAGGTATGAGGTTGAGTTATAGGTGACATATACCTATGTGTAAGTAATAAATGGAATATTTGAGGTATGATTTATTTTTTATAAGTGTTGTTGGAAATTAAATTTGGTCCAAAATTTTGCAAATGTAATGTGTGGATGTGAAGGCCTAATTATTTTAGGTCTCATTAAGGCCTAATGGAAGATTTGATTCTTAAGGACTATGTTTGACCTATGGAGTGGAGTTTTTCAACCATGTAATGTGTATGGAGACCTATTTAAATTATAAGATAAATGTGTGAAGAATATTACTTGAATAAGATGGGTTATATGAGTGAATGGTATAAATACAAGGACTAATTGGCTTATTTGTGTGCGTTATAAGTGTGAGGAACCAAGTGAAGGAGATAAATTTTGAAAAAGAATGTACATGTCATCATTGACCATAAAATGGTGAAGAATATAAATAAAAATTATCTAAGTAAGGTGATGAAGGTGAACATATAGGTCATTGGACCTAATGAGCCTAGAAGAGGCTAGTTGAGTGAGTAAACCCTAGAAGATGTTTGAGAGCGATTAAGAGGAGTTAAGAGAGTTTAGAGATAAGAAAAAGAGAAAAAATTTGAAAGATAAGGGAAATTTAAATGAGGACTAATAAAGAGTGAAGAAGATCAGTCATTCTTATTTGATGAAGGTGATGAAGGTGAACACATAGGTCATTAGACCTAATGAGCCTATAAGAGGTAGATTGAGCGAGTAAGCCCTAGAGGCTGATTGAGTGAGTGTACTTAGTCGATGGATTGAAGAGTAGAGTAGGTTGAGGACTATGTACGTGACCTACATGTCATATTATTAATGTTTTGATAGAGTTTTTGTAGGTTATTTTTATTGTGTATGTGCTAAAATGTTGAAAATGATCTAAAGGGGTGTTTTAAATTCATTGATTGTGTGGAAGTTTGTGAGAGTGTAAGAGGGAAAGAGAGAATGTAAGAAAATTTAGTCATCAAGAATTTAAGACATTATATCATAGGTAAAGAGTAGATCAAGGTAGTTGGGTTGGTTCTTCCTTATGGGATGGGTTTCTCACTAAATTAAGTGATAGGTTTGCCTTGATCAATTGGTACTAGTCTAAATGTTGAATCTTGTCTTTATAAGATTGTAGTCCATATTGAAAGGTTTAGTGGGTTTTATCCCAAAAGAGAGTTTCCCATGTATATCATGTGTTATGTTCTTGATCTTGCTATTTTTTCCTTATTCATTATAATGGTTAATTTGTATGCATCATGATTATATGTGCTAAATGTTTAAGTGTTGGGAATTGAATTGGATTATCTAGAATCATTGATTCACCCTCTCCCCTCTTACTTATTTTAACTCTAATAATTGGTATAAAATAAGGACCTTAATTTTAATGTTAACCACTTAAAGGTGATATAAGGTATAATATGGGTAAAAATTAAATATGTTCAACATAAAATAACATCATAGATGATGAATAAGCTTTTTATGATAGAGAGGAAGAAGAAGTTGATCTCATGGGTGTACTTGGTGAACTAAAGGAGCAAGAGAAGAGGAATCATAAAATGAGGAATATGATCAAAGGTCTTGAATCACAAGTCAAGTCTCTTGAAGGGAGTTTTTTAGGCAAGTTTATAAGAGATGAAAAGGAAAATCAATAACTGATCAAGTCTACAGAAGATCAAGCATGTAGATTAAAGGATGACATGGCTAAAGAAGCTAAGGAGGATAGGAAGACAATTAAAAATCTCATTATTCAATTAGAGGCTACAAGTTCAAGCATGAGAGCTAAAGAATATGAATGTGTTCAATTGAAGACTAATCTTGTTTCCCTAAAGATTGAACATGAAAAGGTCATAGTCAAGATAAGCAAGCTTGAAGAAGATCAAAATAAATTAGGACAAGATAAAGAGGTTGGTAGCATGAAAGTCAATAAGATATATTAGGTCAAGGAAAATGAAGAATCCAATCAGATAGCCAAAAGCTTCAGGGAATGCCAAATATTTTATGGGCCATTATTTTGTTTATCATCTTGTTTCTCATAAATCAAAGGAATGTACAAGAAGATGTATTTATTCAAAGGGAGATCACTGTTGTATTCAAGAAAAAGGTATGAAAGACATTATTTTCTATAGTTTTCAAAAGATTGGTTACATTTATAATATCTAAAAGCAAAGACCATTTAGTTGAGATAAGTTCAATCAAACTCCTAGAGTGCAAGATAGAAGACCAACTAAACAAACCAATGCAAAGAGATATTCATCCCAATATCATTATTGTGTGTTCAATTAGTTTGGTCACATTAATAAATAATAAAAGAGGAGAAACAATCAATCAAAGGAAGATCACAATCATCATCAAGAAAAATATATGAATGATCTTATTTGTTTCAAATATCATAGAGTTGGTCACATAGCTAGATATTGAAAGAATAAGTTGAATCATTTTTAAAATAAAAATAAGATGTATATATCTCCTAGTGTGCAAGGAAGAGGTCACAAATTGTTTTGGATACATGAGACTATTATGAGAAATTAGACTAAGACCAAAGATGGTTTTTTTGCCATGATATAAATGAATGAAAGTTAAGAGTTTCTATTGTCTACATTTATTGACAAGTCTAAATTAAATAATGAAGTCAAGGATCCATTCAAAGTTTAATTTGGTGATGAGGAAGTACTACAAGTCAAATGAGAGTATGGAGATATGGGAGTCTCCTAAGTTTTGGGACTTTTAGTCTCACTATGTCAAAGGGATGTCTCTCTTAAAGCTTCAAGGAGACACTTTATAGAAAGAGGAAGTATGGTGGATGCTTTTTGGGTCTTGGCTAGTGTTTCATGACAAGAAATCCATGAAGGTGAGTTGTTATATTAGTTTTAGGTATAAAAGCAAAGTATAATTGTGTATTCCTTTATGTTGATTTAGTTCATAAGGAGTTATGTTATGATATGCAAAAGGCAATCCTTGGTGTAAAGAGAGAGGTATTTGAGGGTTAAGATTGTGAAGATGAGTTGAAATAGAATAAAGGTATGGATAAAATATATTTCATCCAAGGTATGGATAAAATATATTTCATCCATAATTGGTCTCTTGAGGTAGATTGATTTTGAATAATGCCTTGAAATTACTTGAGATGTTTGTTTTAGGTGAGTCAATGTATATTGTGTTTGTTCTTGTTGTTTTGATCAATAGTATGGTGACTCTTGAGAGAGTACTTATGGGCCCTAGAATTTCAAAGACTAGTATTGATTTAGGGAGAGATAACTCAAGTTTCTTAAATGTGGTATGATGTTTTGACATGTTTATTTTGAGAAAGTTGTGTCAATGAGAAGATCTTGGTGATATATGTGGTCATGATCTAAGACGGAACATTTGTGAGATGCTTCAGTTCAATAAGCTTGTATTATTTGGTATGTTTTATCAACTCAAGTGAAGTAGCTCATCTAAAGGTGTGAAATCAAGGATGATGAGTTATCAATATATTCTAATACATATAAATACTAAAGAATAGGTTGATATGTAGTATGAGGAGAATGTATTATCATGAATAAGGACTTAGAGTTTTATAGATTACAAGTTGTGCATGTCATGGAGCTAGGGGGAGCTAACTTAGATAGTTTGAGAGGCTTACAGAGTTGTATATGATGTGTGGGGGAGCATATGTGAGATGTTATACTCATGGTGGAGATATAAAGAAGTTAGATACAAATATGAACTCAAAAATGTTGATATGATGACTTGATCAAACCAAGTTAGGTGCTTTGACAATGTATTGAATCCTCATGCATAAACAAAAAATTAGAGCTTTGTAAATAGTTAGGTCCTAGGATCAAAGGACTATGTAGTAGAATATGGAATAAAAAAGAGAGTTGATATTATATGTGTTTGATTTTTCAAAGTGGATGAGGTGGCTTGGTAATGCTAGAATGTTGTCATGATCAGTTTTTGGTGTTTTGGCATGTTGAGTGTTGGATGTGCAAGGTATGTAGGCTAGGTATGGAGATTTCTAGTTGTCATTTAAACAATGGCAAGTTTTTAAGTTGTTTTAGTGGGATATAAAGGTGTTTTGACCTCATTCAAGTGTGTTCCATGCAATTTCAAGTTTTTAAGGTCTTTTGTGTGTAATTAGAGAATTTAGTTTGCTCTAAGGTTTCCCAATTTGTACTTAAGGGTATGTAGGTCAAAAAACCATGGTATAGTAATTATGGGTTCTCAAAGGATTATGAGCTCAAAATTTGGTGTGAAAGTGTGTATTGATGACCTCTAAGTGTGATAAATTTTTTAGAGATGGGCATTGATCAAAATGTAGTGTGTTGACCAAGTTTGTCTTATAAACCTAGTGTTTTTGCTCATGTTAGATAATTGGTTTTCCTAATGATTTGATATTTTAGGATGATTAATCAATTGAAATTTCCAAATGAGTGCTCAAAAAGTCTTTTATAGTCTTCTAGAAGTGCATAGTTGGTTACATGGTGGAGGATTTGTGCAAATGGAGGGCTAATTAGCCTGTAGGTTTGTGAAGGAAGTATGTTACAAAGGAAGAGATAAGTGTTTATTTGTGGCATGCTTGAGGGAGAATATGAGAGTGATCCATATAATAAATTTTGTATGTAGAAATTTATGGGCTCTATAAGGTCCAAGTATGGATACAAGGTCTCTAAATAAGACTAGTATGAAGAAGTGGACGTTTTGGTCATTTTCTCCAAAATATCAAGGTACTTAAAGGGTGCCTAAGATCAAGTGATATAGGGGGAGTCTTTCTTAATTTTTTCAAGGTAATTGCATTTAGTTTCTAATGTTCATGTATGTTTTGTCTTCATAGAAGTTGTGTATGATCAATGGAGAATTTAATCATGGAGCATGTTTGAAAAGCTCAAAGTAAGAAGAGGTATGCACAATGTTAGGGGGGGTCTATTTCATCACTCAAATGTGGTCCTCTCCTTTTTTTGGTTCTTGAAGTCTATTAAGGTCTTTGAGATCAAAATATGAGTCCACTTTATCATTTTTTCAAAGGGGGAGAAAGTACTTGAAGAGAGAGACATAGTCTAAGCATAAGATTTGTATTGGTGTTTGACATCAATGATAAAAGGGTAGATTGTTGGAGGTTTGTCAATTATTTCTCCAAGGTGACCAAGGATGTTGATGAGGTTTCATGTGTTATATAATTATAATGAAAATTTTACTTTAGTGTCCTTACATGATTCTTTAGTGGTTAAGTTAGTGAGGTAATTGGTGGATGTTATTGATGGTATGGGCATGTTGCAAAGACCCTATGGGGTGTTTTGAGCACTTTTATTGATTGTGTAAATAAAAATAATTCATTAGAGTAGTCATGTGATGTCTTAGGTTGTCATTGATGTCAAAGAGAGCATGTGTTACTAGATCATGAATGACAAAGAAGTTATGTTTGATATATTGAAGAGATATGGTACATGTGCATGTCTATAAGGACAAATAAGAAGTTTTGAGGCATCTATAGATGTCTTAGTGAATTTATAGTTTATCTTTTGATCATTTGGAAAGAAAAACATGTGTGAGTGATGTAGCAAGTTTGTGCATTTTGTGCATGTAATAAAAAATTAAACATTGGTCAAATATTTTCACAGAGATGTTGTATATAGTGATAGGAAGGTATTTCTAAAGATTTTGACTCTTGAAGTGTTTCTTAGCTCAAGTTATAAACCTTAAAAGTTTTTATTGAATACTATTATGTGTTGGAGATTGTAAAATTTAACTACTTTGAAATTTGGGGTTAACTAGTCAAGATAGATCCAATGGTGAGCATTTTACCATGAAAATAGATCAATGGCATGCGTGAAGTCAATATGTCAAATATTGCATGCACTACTAACATGTGTTTCAATCATGATGATTTGAAAAAATATTAATGGCATGTGGGTGTTTACAAAAATGGAGATTTATGGTGAATTCAAGTCAAATAGTTAATTCTTAGAAGGCATGTGGGACTGATAAGTGGTACAAGATTGGGGACTGATAACAATGTGCTCAGAGGGCACGTGAGGGTGATTAGTGTCTTAATCCTAGAAGCAAAGATCAATAATTAATGGTGATCATTAAAGATTTAAAGTTATAAGTCTTGTGAGGAGATCAATGGAATGCATTTTATCTAGCTTCTAGGAGAAGCGATATGAAGAGATGTGGCTGATGTTTTTGTAAAACATAGTGACCATTGGAATTTGAATATTCAAATTAGCAAGGGAAAAACTAGTATATATTGTTTAAGCCATAACTGTTTGATATATGAATAATTTAATGATGAATTAAAAATAAAAAATTTAAATGACTTTGAGCATCATCCATAAAATTTAATTATAACATTTGAATGTTCATGTACTTATATATATTAAGCTCCAAATTTAACTATGTTTTACCATGTTTTACAAGTGATCTAAGAAGGATAATTGAGTTGTTATTAATAGGTGTTTGTAGGTTTAAAGATGAAATAACTATTATATAGTGTTCTAGACTCTATGGGGACCATCAATGTTAATTTTGGATGTTTGACCAATCCATATTCAGTGTGAACAATTGCTTAGAAGTTAGATATGTTTATTGAATGCACGGGTAGATTGAATGACCATCTTGAAAAATTAATTTGAAAGTGTTCTAATCAAAATTAAAGAATAAAATGACTACAAGAATGTTCAATAAGTATATAAGTATTATGAGAAGGCATTAGTTATCATTATATGCCCTTGATCAGATATGGAGACTCAAAATAGCTTGATTGTATGTGACCAATCTGAGTGGTCATCATGAGAGAGTATTTTGGGTGATTAAAGCACAAGTAAAGGTGTTAAATTGACATGGATATGTTTCATAGGTTATGTATGATATATTAATGTATTTTTATAAATGGTTTGTTTGAGAAAAGTGTTTGTATGATTCATTTATATATGATAGAATTGTCTATGTTTCTAGGCCTATTGGTGAGAAATCTAAAAATGCTTGATTGAAGGTATGAGGTGAGTTACAGGTGATATATACCTATTTAAAATTAATAAAGGGATTATTTTATGCATGTTTGAATTTTTTACATGTTTATGGAAATTGAAGGTAGTCTAATATTTTTCAAGTGTAGTGTGTGGACGTGAAGGCCTAATTATTTTAGGTCTCATTAAGGCCTAATAGAAGATTTGAGCCTTAAGGACTATAGATGACCTATGGATTGGAGTTTATAACCAATGTAAGGTGTATGTAGACCTATTTAAAGTATAATACAAGTGTGTGAATCATCTTGGATGACCAAGATGGGTTAGATTAGTGAATAATATAAATACAAGGCCTAATTGGCCTATTTGTGTGGGTTACAAGTGTGAGGAACCAAGCGAAGGAGATAACCTTTGAAAGAGAATGTATAGGTAATAAAGGAATATTAGAAGCTGAATAATATAAATCATTCATATCTGATCAAGGTGATGAAAATGAACACATAGGTCATTGGACCTAATGAGCCTAGAAGAGGCTAGTTGAGCGAGTAAGCCCTAGAGGATGTTTGAGAGAGGCTGAGAGGAGTTAACAGAGCATGGAGACAAGATAATGATATAACCTTTGAAATATAATTAATAGCTCATTAAGGACTGAAAAGGAGTGAAGAGGATTATTCATGATTGTCTGATCAAGGTGATGAAGGTAAACACATAGGTCATTGGACCTAATCAGCCTATAAGAAGTAGATTGAGTGATTAAGCCATATAACTTGATTTAGTGAGTGCACTTCATGAATGTATTGAAGAGAAGATAAGGTTTAGGATTGTGTGAATGACCTATAAGTCATGTTTCTAATGTTTTCATAATTTTTTTTTATATTTTTTTATTATGTATGTACTAAGAAGTGAAGAGTGATCCCAAAGGGTTTTTTAGATGCATTTCTTATGTGTGTAATTTTTTGAGAGTGTAAAATGGAAAGAGATAAATTAAGATAATTACATCATTAGGTATAGAATAAATTATATTAGAGGTGGAGATAAGATCAATGTAACTAGGTTAGTTCTTGGTTGCATAGGGGGTTGGTTCCTCCTTATGGGATGAGTGTCTCACTAATCTAAGGGATGGGTGTTCCTTGATCAGATGGTGCTAGTATAAATGTTTAATCTTATCTTTATAGGATTTTATTCCATATTGAAGGGATAAATGGTTTATAACCCCAAAGAGGGTTTCCCACATATATCATGTGTTATGTGCTTGATCTTGCTATATGTTCTTTGTTTACTACAATGGTTAATTTGTATGCATCATGATTGTATGTGTTGAATGTTTAAGAGTTGAAAACTAAATTGGATTATCTAGCATCATTTATTCACCCACCTAGTTATTTTACCTATAATAGGTTATATGATTAAGGTGTGTTAAACTAGTAATACAAGTTGACCTATTGCTAATAGACCTAATGATATAAGAAGTTAAAAAACTAGGTAGAAGTAAGAAGTTGATTAAGGTGTGTTTTCATGGATTGGGGATGAATCCAAGTGCATGGATATGTTTTTAAATACCTATAATACATTTTCATGTTTGACATAAGTCTCTAAAGTCAATGGATATGATAAAAATGTTGCTCATTTGTTGACTTGTGTAGTGCACATAAGACAATAAATGTGTGAGGTTCTAGGATTGGTCTACAAGACCAATATTTCCATATAACTATGTTATATTTTTATTTGAGAAATTTTTAATGATATAATAATATCATACAATAACTTTAATAGTATTTTAAAGTAACTACATAGGTGTTGAAGGTCATTATCACCATAATCATGTTTGAAGTTAAACTAGTAGTTATGGGTAAGAAAGTTATATGGATGAGTTGGAGACTATTTTCCCTGAGATAAATTATAAACTATGTATGATGTCATTTTTTAATTGAGTGATATATCCATGATTTCAATAATATTATAATTTAGTGTAAGATTTTAAAATATTTAAGCCAAAATGTCTTGTCTGGCTGAGTGAAATTTGTGAGAGAGAAAGTCAACAGATTAGTCTACAAGACCAATAATTTCCATTAGAGATTATGATATATTTGTTTGATGTTATTATAAATTTTTTATAATATTATATTAATGTATTTAAATCCCTTTATTATTTTCAATCACGTGTTAAAATTTCATATTTCCTTAATTATGTTTTGAAGCCATTTGGCATTTTAGAGTATGCATCTTATAGAGAAGAGTTTGACCATGTATACCATAAGTTGAAACATATAATGTAGTTTGTGATGAACTTAAGGTAATTATATTTATGAATATGTTATTTTTTTCCATGGTTATTCATGAAAATTTTGTTTATGCTTCAATTATTTAAGATAGTTTTTATATGTATGAACAACCCTTTTTTGAATATTGTTTTGAGAAGGGGTTCAAGTGGTGTTTGGACATAAAAAGTGTTGTGGACCTAAATTAAAGTTATATAAGGTATATTGGAGTGTATTATGATGTTTTTATATCATTTTATTTGTTGAATATGATCTAATAAGATGAAAGGATAACATGTGCTAATTAGGCCTAATGGGATTAGGTCTCCATGAGACGTAAAGGAAAGATAACGTCTAAGTGAAGTGGGTCGGACCTCAAAGAAATCAAAGAACATTTGATTCATGTATATGACATGTCATAAGATATATTCAATGGCCTAAATAATAAGATAATAATGTTTGGATGACTAAGAAAGATATGATCAAGTGATTTGTATAAGTATAAGGTAGTTTTAGGCATATTTGTGTGAAAACTAAAATTGAGTGAAAGAAAATGAAAGAATAATTAGAGGAGAAAAATGAGATAATTTAAAAAATTATAGGATTTTAAATATGTAGTCATGAGTATCTAATATAAGGTCTGAGTATGAATAACAAGGTCAAATGACCTAATCAATTTTGAAGAGACCTAATTGATCAAAGAAAGCTAGAGGCCAATTTGAGAGGGATAGAAGTGTGTGAAGAGTTGAGGAATAAGATAATCATATATTATATGATAAATAAGGTATTATAAAGGTGATAAATTTTTTCAAGTGGTTGATTTTCTACTGAGTCATCTATGGGGTTGGTACCTCCTTGCAAGTTGGTGCTTACTAAAGCCTAGCTGAGTTGGTACTTAACTAGTTGGGGTTGGTACTCCATGTGAAGTGGGTGCTTCACTAGAATTGGTGTTTGTCTTATAGGACTATATTACATGTACATCATCAATGGATTTTCTTCTGCTCAATGGTTTCCAGCACATATACTATGTTCATATGTTACATGCTCATATGGATTAGTTCTTATGTTTGCTAAGATGTACATACTCATTTAAATGATGTATGATTTATTAAGTAAGATTATTAAAAATAGTTTTTATTTTGAATGCTGATTCACCCCTCTCTCTAAGTCATTTATCTTCTAATTATTTTTTATGTTCTTATCATGATTTCAGGTCCTTTGATTGGTATTAAGGACACCTCTTTCTGAGCCTTCACTTGAGATCATGTCTATTGCTTAACAAGGGGTGTTTGACTATAGTATGATTATTTTTTGACCCAAAAACACCAATAATACCATCAATCATGCCTTTAAGTTCCTCCATGATTACCATAATACCATGATCAAGTGGTTTCATATGCAAAGGGATATCTTTTCAAAAGTCAAATCCTTTATTATCCACTAAAGGGGATCACACTTGGGAAACAATGGATCTTCATTATTTTAAATGAATTTTCACTACTATTTTACCTCTTCCTACCCACCAATAACATTTCAAGGTCTAAAAACCTTATAAAATGTAGGAAACTAATGTTTTATGGGAGTTTTCAAGTAATTATAGATCCATATAGTATGGACAAGGTCAAAAAGAGTTAGGGATATATAGAGGGGATTTAATATAGGAGTTAGGTGAGAAAATCTAGGAGTTTCAAGCTAATAAATATTTATAAAAAAAAAACCCCAACCCTTGCTTCCCATCATCTTCCTTGGAAGCCATGAATAACATCTTAGGTTCTTGTATAATATAGACATGAGAGAGAACATGATGACCTAAGATATTGGATAGAGGAAGGGAGTATAATGTCCTTTTGAACCTTGGAATTGGTTTGTATAATAATTATCTATGATTTATGAATAAAGGTTAAGAACTTAAGGTAGTTATAGTAGCCTTCTACATCCACACAGGGTCAAGAATGGAATGGTTTTAGGATAATTTTGGCCTACTTGATGAAACTAATGATTATACATGTCTTCTGAAAGTCATTAGGGTCCTTAAATTTATTCATCTACCCATGGTTCACATGTTTGAGTCTATGGGAGTAATAAATACCCAATTTGTCACAAGACACAAACTATAAACAAAGTTTCCTTGACAAGGAAGAGCCTTGAATGCACATATCAAAAAATGGATAGTGGTTTGATGATGGTGTCTTAAAGTTGTTTAGATATTCTTGCCTCAAATGGAGTGGTCAAATGGACCTTCAGCTCTCCCACAATTTTGCCTTCAAATGAATATAATTTTTAGTTTATCTTTAGTACAAATATGGACTAAGTATTACATGGTAGTGGCTATTAGAGGTCATTATAACACTATAGAGTAAGAAAGAGTATTGTATTCATGTATAAGATTCCCTTTCTCAAAATAACTAGTTTTCATTATGGCCCTCATAGATAGGAAACCATCAACAATCTTCCCAACACCTTCATATACTTGTTTAGTAGAGTTTAAGGCATTAACATAAGTTAAGGTTTCTATAGAATCATAGGTTTCAATTTATCACTCCATATATCTAATTGATAAACTCAAAATGTATTACCCTATTGAGTATGTGAATAAGGGATTTTATGTTCCCCTTAGGTGGTCTTAAACATGGGTTAATATTCCTCATGGCATATCTCAAAGAACCTCTATTATCTGATGGCCTCATCAAGTATATTCACCTCATAATGGGCTCTTAGTTATAACTTAAATCTCCATAGGGTCCTATAACCACCACCTATAGTTTCAAACCTTTATAACCAAGCTTAAGGAATGAGATCAAGGCCAAATTGTTTATAGAACAATGAAAATACATTAATACTATGAGAAAAGTGTTTATTTAGTTGTGGAGGCTTTTGACAAGCTATAACCAAATACATGAAATCAACATAGGCCTAACCTTTAGAGGGTTTGAAAATTACCATATATAGTTGATTCTCAAATGAAAATAAAGGTCATGATGTGAATATGGATATCTTAATGGGTGTTATTTGGATTTAAGGAAGGCCACTGAGTTCTCAAACATGACATGTAAGCACTCTTTTCCCTCAGGGACCTACTTAAATACCTCTTGACAATCAACATACATAGATCACTACCTACAAGACTATAGGTAACCTATTCCCAACTCTGAATATAATATGTTATATGCATATGGAATATATAACTCATATAAGGAGGTAGGGTATAGAGATCATGGCCTTGAGGGGCAAATAAAATTGAAATATGAACAACTAAGCCCAATCAGACATGAACAATGGACTAAATGTATCTAAATAAACATTACCAGTTAGAATGATTAACTAATATAAATGTCATAGTAATAGATATTCAAATCACCCATTTTAATATCAATCATCCTATTCAACATCATATGGGTATGTTTAAGTAAGAGCGCTACCTGGTTTGGGTTATACACCCAAGACACATAGACTTTAGTACATGACTATGTAAGTGTTATTAGAAAAAATAGGAGGATAAACCTTAATTACTATGGTTAGATCTTGATAATATGTTACCTAAACCATAAATATATTACTATAGAGAGCCAAAAGAGACTATTCAAGTCTCTAATATGAACTGTTTCAAGCACTTGTACTAAACAATGATGGTTAAGGTAGACCTAAGAGAGAGGGGTTAAAATGGTGGTCTAGGTAGATAAAGTCAAATGTAAAGGGTGATAATTAGATGGAGGAAGATGATAATACAAAATTGGGGATAAAAATGTGGCTTAAGGTTATAAAGGTCATTTTAAGCCTATAAGACATAAGGCCGTCCTTAACCCTAAAGACCCCATACTCACCTTAGTGGTATATCCAAACAACCCCTAAGTAGATTTAAGGCTATCAGAGGATGTATGGTGATGATTCAAGTCCTAAAGGAGTTGTTATAGGTAGACGATGGTATAAATGTGGCCATTTTTGTCTTATCACCCCTCTTTATCTCAATTACCTTAAACTACAAGGTCAAGCTATCATTTCCAACACTATAATAGAAGAATACATCTATATTCCTACCTTAACTATCTTCTATAAATTAAAATAGAAGATAAATAATCCCATTCAAGATTAAGAAAAATAACATATGTATGCACAAAGAAGTTAATAGATACCTACATACACCATATGCCATATGCCATATAAAATTTACAAATAGGTGTTTGCTCTTGAACCAAGTTTAGTCTATTAAATGGTGAACTTAAGGCTATTACATTTTCCATGGTCTTACTAATTCATAGATGAAAATTTTCATCCTATAATTTAACTACTTCCATCTTTAGCTCAAAGCCTTAAAAATTTAGAAGTAATATAAATCACAAACTTAGATCTATGTTTATAATTTACCAAGACTCCCATGACCTACATACAATATGCAATAAGCTTCTTCAGAGTATATAAATAGAACACACCTATAATTAATAGTCTGCATATGAATTGCTATCATGTCATCATATATCTCCATAGCTATCCAAATTATTTATTCCATGACATAATTCTACATAATCTAAATAATTGAATTATATAGGTTGAAATGCCTTACCCAAAATTATTGAAGACCCTTCAAATAGGCTCTTTTTCATTAGTTTTCACATTCTCCTTCAACATAATATCATGTATTAGAGATGAATACTAGGCCACAAGATCTCTTTGGCCAGATTTCCAAGTTGACAAACCCAATAATAATGTCCTCACCATAGTTTGACTCTAGTCACAATACATGTCCTAGTTCCAAGCCCAAGAACTTAGGAGAATAATTTGCATGAGGATTAATCATCCCATCTAATTGATGGTCATCATAAATCCTTCTACTTATTTTAACATAGAGACATGTGTGACACAAACTTCATCAAAATATACCATCTTGTTTATAATGGTTACTCAACATGTTTTTAGAGTTTGGTGTAGGTCATGTGGATCCATAGAAGGCCATTGAACAATTCTCAACCATCCTATCTAAGTAATACATCAATCCATACTACATCAAGCTTAGGTAATAGAAGAACATTTCAAATAGTATAAAGCTTGGTCCCTATTCTATCATGTCTTCTATAACTCAATGGGTATTATCCTTCATAAGACTCCCATGACTTCCATGGCTTGGCCCTCATTTAGCTTTCATGGCTCAACCTTTTTAAAACAACCTCCAATTTTACTTGGCTCTGTTCTCTTTTAAAACCTCTACTCTATTTACCACATCCCTAATTTGTTGTAAGTATTTATGTTACCAAGGTTAGAATGCATGTATTGTTATGGGCTTATCTAATGGCCATCAAGCCATAAAATCAATAAATAGCTTCCATGCCCAATAGGGGGCTATCTATCTCATCATGCATAGGATTCATTTTTAATAAAGTCCTCTCATTTATTGATCCAACCATCTAATGGTTCTCGGTAATTATTTATTTTTAATTCCTTAAGTTTTGGCATGTCAATTTTCCAAACAAGAATTAATATCCCATATTAGTTGAAAATCATTTAATAAATAATTTGAATATACTTCACTAAAATAAATCATAACCATTTAGAGGCATGCATGATGAGTTCGGTTCATTGGCAATGAGATATCAAAAACAAATTGATTTGTAACCCATGTTAAGTTAGCATGAAATCTAGGATGCCAATTGAGTTGGGGTGACTACCAAGTTTGGGTGACTATCAATTTGGGGTGACTATCGAGTTGGGGTGACTACTGAGTTGGGGTGACTACCAAGTTGGGATGGCTACTGAGTTGGGTTTGCTGTTATGTTGGGTTTCATAGAATATTCATTTGGATTAGACCTATAGCTATTTAGGAGGTTTGAAGGGGTCCATGGGATATATATCCATAAAAAAATGTTTTGGTTTTGGTCCCTTACTCTATGAACCATCATTAATATAGTATGCCATTAAAACCCTCTCTAAGCCCTGATTAAGATTTGATAAGTATACTATACCCTATAACACTTTTAAATGAGGAAATTGGTCCTTGAAATGATCTTGATGGTCTCCCTAGGTCACATGAGTACCCAAATAATATGTTGGCTAGAATATATGTGTGTAGTATATAAATCAGGCTTAAAATAGATACTCTAAGCATGTCCACAAGAGTGTGTAATAGGACTACACACCCTATATGTTTCTAAGGAGAAAGAGGGATCCATAAGTCTCAAATAACTACTCAATGACCACCTACAGGGGTATCTATGTTGAAATAATTACTTGAAAATAAGTTTAGGTGTATAGTCAGAAGACTATGTTTTCATAACAGAGAATTAAGTGGATCACCCAAGATAACATAGGTGATGTAATGGCCCTAAGGGGTGAATTACATACCATTAAGGGTGTTTGATCTAGGATCATTAAGCTAGGAAACCACATTTTTGTGTTTTTATCAATAATAAGTCAAATGTGGTCATATTTTTTATGTCAGTGTGTGTAAGGGAGCTTATTAGGTCCTTTTGTTGTCTTAGAGTCCATTTAGAGTCATCAATGTGTGTTATATGGCTTTTAGGAGTTTTCCTTCAAAAATAGGGAATTTGAAAATCTAAATGTTTAACAAGAGTATAGGAGGCTCATATGCATGGTTTGAAGTTTTTAGGTGAATAAATTGGCATAGGATGTCCACTCAAGTCATGAGAAGGGGGATTTAATGTATTTCATGTATAGTGTCTAAATCAAGTCTTATGAACTAGTGAAAATTCCTCTTGTACATGGAACTTAGTTATGGAAACCAAGTTGGTGTAACCACCAAGAAAACATACATTGAATATAGGATTAAAAATTAATTTTTAGTAAGTTGGGTGGCATAGGAGGATAAGAGAGGGAGAGAGAGAGAGAGGAGGTGATCTCCAAAAAAAGGGAGGAAAATTAGAGAATTAGGAAAATGTTTAAAACCTCTCATGAAAGATGAACCAATCCATTTGTGGACTATATTGTAAATAAGATTGATTCAATAAAAAAAAGACAATTTTTTCATTGTGTTGTTACTTTTAAAGCTATAGGAATGGTTATTTTTATGTATGCACATTGTAATTGAGCCTTAAAGGTTATGTATATATAGAATTTATGTGTGTTTGCAAGTTTTAGGGCTGTTGAACATAGTCAAGAAAAATGATTTGAATAATTGTTTGAGAATAAATAAACAAAAAGAATTAATTGTGGTAAGTTGTGTGAAGGTTTCAAGGGAACCCTATGTATTTAAGTAAAAAAATCAAGATTTTGTAAAACTCAAGGAAATCAATTCTTATTTTGAAACCCTTGTTCACAGTGATGATAATCTAAGGTATGTAAGTAGTTAGATGTTCTTGAGTCATAAGTGTAGTAATTTTGATATGGAGATGGTGAGTTATAGTATATTGATTATATAGTGAATGAAAAACATGTGTTTCTCAGGTTGTATAGGACAAAAAACATTGTTTAGAAAGAACATACCATGTTGGTATAAATAGACCTCTGCACATAGGTAAAAAATGCCCTCTTGTAAGTTCAATACCCTAGATATAGTATGAATAATGGAAGGTGTGACTGGAGGTAGTTTGTTATACAATAAAAAAACATTTTTATATTTGAGTAAACACCTAAAATAAATCTTTTTATACAATCTTGAAACTGATTAGTTACAAATAATTTCCTAAAGTAACACATAGTCTTACATTGGGACATAGAACGTTGAGTTTATGAGAAGAAAGATTTTATATATTGGTGTGGTAATGTAATATGGACATAAGGACAAGTTTATTAGTTAAAATAATTACACTATTGATAGTTTTGTAGCCTTTAATGATCACAGGTTTGAGGACACTATACATAGTCTTGTCAATAGCCTAGTTTCCTACAAATTGTATGTTATTGAGGATAATGAAGTTGAAAAAGGTGTATAATACATATATAAATATTAAAATGATGAAAAATAACTATTAAAATTCATAAAACCTTGTAAAGTGACATTAAATATAACATATGGTAAACTATGACCTCTACTACCTTGCACAATCATATTTTGTGCCCAAAATTCTATGTTTAGGTTAAACTAAAGAAAATAAAGGATAATAAATGCATATTACCTATTTGGGAATTTTAATAGGGATAAAAGAAACATTTTAAGGTAATTTTGTCTCTTAAGACTATTTATAACTCAATAAATAGAATTTAATGTGCTCTCAGACCTGTATAAGCTAAAGAAACCGTAGATTAGGGTTTGGATGTTTCTTAGAGTTTTAAACATAAAATAAAGGTGAAAAACTTTAATATTGATCTCAAAAACATGTATAAATTGATTTAACTGGGTTTGTATTGAAATAGTATGGTCTTTTATGGACTTTAGAACTGTGTCAAGAATTGAGGGCTAATTAGGCTTATTACAAAGGAGGCTAGTGAAGGAAGTAACACCTAGAAGTGAAATATGATAATGAAATTTAAAAAATAGATAAATGAGGATATAGGGTAGATATAAATTGTATCATATTTGAAATATAATTCATTTATTTCGTAAACCAAGGGAAAAATAGGAAAAAAAGATACAAGCCTTAAGGGATATTGTAAGCTATAGGTATGACATTGAAGGATAGCTTATGATTGAGGTTTTATAAGAGGAAAATATATAGGTTTTAAGAACATTAAATATCATTTAAACAAGAATAATGAGTCCCTAATACCCATACTAAGTAATGGTCCTTGAGACCTAACAAGATTGGCTAAGAAAGAGCTAATGTGTGACTTGTGTCCAAAGAAGTTTGAAGGGTGAAAGGTGATAAGTTGAGATAATAATTGTGAAATAAAAATGAATTATAATGATATCTAATAAATTTTACAAGTATTGAAAAAATAAATAATGAGTAGACACTATATAGCCTAGTATGCAAGTTGGTAGAGACCAAGGGAGATGAGAACTTAAAGGGCAAGTGAAGCATTGAGTGTGAAATTTGAAAATATTAGAGCCATATAATGATGTTTTTGTGACTTATACCCTTTAAATTTTCATCATTTGGTATCATATCAAGGTAATCTTGGATAATTTTTTCTTTTTAATACTTTAAAAATTATTGATTTGAGATGAATGCATAATGCTATGAGATATAACCTTGTAGGGTATTGAGGGAGAATACAGTTACAGGTCTGATATATTGAGATCATTATAGAGGAGTATAATATTTATAAATAGGATATATACATCATCAAAGTCCTATAAAAATGACTAGAATCTTGTCAAGAAAAGACTAGAGAAGGTATAGAGAAAGAGAGCCTTGGAGCTCCAAGAGAGAATAGAGAATACTCAAAAAGAGAGTCAAGGAGGATAAGGATAAATATTAGATATATGAAAAAATAATAATAAATTCCCAATATATATCTAAGAGGCAAAGTTTATAAACTTTCTAAGAGGAAGGTCTAGATCAACTTATAAAATAAATAAAGTGAGAAAAGATGGGTATATAAAAGGAAGTGAAAGATTTGGGAAGAGAATTGGGTCAATGTATAGAGAGGATAGATCTCATGGTGAAGCTCATGATAAGATAATAAATCTAATGTAATATATGGAATGTGAGAAGAATGGTGAAGTGGCCACTATAGTCACTTGTGAAAGAGAGAAGGCACAAGAAGAGTGTCTTGAGAGATGAGAAGAAGAAAGAGAAGGCATCTCAAAGGGGCATGAGGAATGAGATGTTTCCAAGTGAGAAATAATATAGAGATATAAATAAGAGGGTTCTAATTTAATATAATAAGAAGAAGATAGAATTTTCAAGAATGCCACTTGAAAATGAAGATAAGAATAGAAGATGGAGGATGTTTATGCCAAAGACATTCAAAGAGACTATATGGTCTCTCATTTTGTATGCTAAAATTACTTTCAAGTTTGGGTATACATGTATAAAGAAATAATTGGTGAATTCCAAGAATAAGGTCTCAATTTTTGTGAAGGATGGGGTAAGAACATCACCCATCAAGTGGAAAGATAATGAAAAATAAAGAGTGTCTCTTGAATAAGATAAAGTGAAGAGAGTTGAAGACATTCCACATGTTGAATATGAAGAGAATGAAGAATATTATGATTCATTTCTAGGTATAGCACCTAAAATAAGGGAATAATTATGAAAATAAGACATTAAAGCAACCCATGAAGACATTAATTGGGATTTAATATTTACTTAGTCATATTTAGAGGTAAATTAATGCCTAAATGTTGATTTTGGTTGCACATATGAAGAATAAAAGTCTAATATGCAGATTGGGAGAAAGAGTGACAAATTACATGCCTCAAATAGAGAAAAAGGGAATTTATATGTTTGTACTAAGTTTATTAAAAAAGTATGTAATGATATTGGATAGTTAAACCTCAAAAAAGAGGTCAAACATGGCAAAAACACAAGTCGAAATCAAACACCAGTATGGAAAAAAAGCACAAAGGGAAAAGTACATCAAGAAGGCATGATAGATAACCAAGGAATGAATCAAGAAAGAGATGTAGTTATAAGAAAGTGGTAACCCAAGAATGTACAAGATATAAAATTAGTGATAAAGAGCTTGAAAATATCCTAAGAATATCATATTATAATTAAATCCCAAGTAAATATGAAGATTGAATAATTTATCAAGCCTATAAAATAAACAAAAGCCATATTGTAAGCAAACCAATCCAATGAGATGATGGTACATCAAGAACATTAATGCATAAAATAAGATAAGTGTTTTAAATATTTGTTTTCAAATGTTATATATGATGATAAATGTGAAATCTATTTCAATGATGAAAACATTTTTTTATATGAAAACCATTGCATTGATGAATGAGTGTGTAGCAAAGTAAGGTGAAGATAAAGAACCTAAAAGTGTTCCTAAAAATCATGGTATACAACATGAGGAGTTTGATGTGTCTCTAAAAATGAGGGAGTATAAGGAGAATACAAATAACAAGTTGCTTAAGATAATGAAGAGTAATGTGGACCAAGATTTGATGAGAAATATGAAGAGATGGATGCATTTAAGCTGCAAGAGGAGTTGGAGATGTTGGAAGAGATATTCAATCCACCTAAGGGGTTGAAATAAGGTGAATAATATTAAGGAAAATTCAAGGATTAATTCCAATAAAACTCAAAGGAGGAGAAACAAATAGAAGCACAAGAAGTTGTGCAAATAAGGCCACAAACAAGCAATAAAATGGAGTATGAACAAGAAAATAAGGTGATTTATTCTATGGGTCAAGATAAATCTAAGTTTAATTTTCTAATCATGGGTATGGATAGTCAAAGATTGGCCAAATCATGTTGTAATATGATGAGGATAAAAGGAACATGAAGTTGCTCTTGCCTAGTGAGAAAGATGATAGGAAAAGGCATCACAATGTGAAGAAGTTTGAAGAAGAGTCAACAAAAGTGAGTAAATAATACCAAGAGACAAAGTTTGACATGCCAAATAAGCTATCAGAGACTTCAAGATAAGATGATAGCATGGTCAAAGAATAAACACCATAAAAGAAGCAAGAAGAGAAAATAATGAAGGAACAAGACATGAAACAAGCATGAGGAAAGGGAATAAGACCTATATGGTTGCAAATGAGGATGATGAAGATAAAAATAACTTATAAAATGTCTAATATACAATAAATAAGGATATACAATAGGTGGAACACCTCATTTAGGTAGAAGATGTATGGACAAGAAGGCTAGACAAGGCTAGAAAGAATATGTAAAAGCATTTAGAAATGAAAAAGGAACAAAAAAGGATGAACAAAGTCAAGTAAGTTTGAAGCAATCCCAAAGAATAAATTGGAAGACAAGAAATAAATATGGTGGTTCAAGTTTTCTCCCTCTTAGGGAATATGATGTAGGAGCATCAAGCTAGCAAACAACTTTTGTGTTTTTGTCAATAGCTATTCAAAGGTGGTAAAATTTTGTTTTCAATGTGTGTAAGGGATATTATTAGGTCCATTTTTTGTCTTAGAGTCCATTTGGAGTCATCAATGTGTGTTATAAGGCTTCTAGGAATGTCCCCTCCAAAATAGGGAATTTGTAAATTTGAATGTTTGACAAGAGTTTAGGAGGCTCATATGCATGGTTTGAAGTGTTTAGGTGATAAATTTGGTATAGGATGTATAATAAATTCTTGAGAGGGTGAATTTAATCTATTTCATGTATATTGTCTAAATCAAGTGCTATACGCTAGTGAAAATCACTCTTGTAAGTTGAAGTTAGTTATGGAAACCAAGTTGGTGTAACCACCAACCAAACCTACATTGAACTTGGGGAGAAAAAGTCGTTTATAGTAAATTAGGTGTCATAAGAGGAGAAGAGAGAGAGAGAGGAGGTTATCTCTAAGGTGAGGGAGGGAAAGCAGAGAAGGAATAAAATGTTCAAAACCTCTCATGAAAGATGAACCAGTCCATTTATGCACTATATTGTAAAAAAGGATGATTCAATAAAAAAAGATAATATATTCATTATGTTTTTCCTTTTCAATATATATTAATTATTCTTTGTATCTACACATGTTTTTTTAAGTTATCCTTAAAGAGTTTATATGTACAAATTTTGTGTGTTTATAGGTTTTATAAGGACTATTGAACACAATCAAAAAAGAATGATTTGAAAAATTGTTTAAGAATAAATAAATAAAAATAATTCATTGTGGTGAGTTGTGTGAACATGTCAAGGGAACCATGGGTATCTAAGTAAACAAATCAAGATGTTGGAAAACTCAAGGAAAGCAATTCTTGTTTTGAAACCCTTGTTCACGGTGATGACAATCTAAGGTATGAAAGTAGTTAGACATTATTGCATCATAAGTGTAGCCATGTGTGATATGGATATGGTGAGGTATATTATATTTATTATATATTGGAGTAAAAACATGTGGTTCTCAAGTTTTATAGGACTAAAATACTATTTATAAAGAACATACCTTGTTGGTATAAAAAGACCTATATACATAGGTAAAAGAGACAATGTTATAAGTTCAATGGCTTAGATATAGTATGAATAATGGAAGTTTTGAGTTGATATATTTGATTATACAATACACTTACATGTTGAAAGTGTAGTAAACACCTAAAACAAACATTTTTTATACAATCTTAAAACTGAGTGGTTATAAATAATTTCTTGAGTTAGTACACAGTCCTATATTAGGACTTAGAATGTTGAGTTTATGAGAATAAATATTTGATAGGTTGGTGTGGTGATGGAATAAAAAAACAAGGATGATGTTATAAATTAAATAATGACCCTGGTGAGAGTTTTGTATCCTTTAATGATCACAAGCCTGATGCCACTTACACAGTCTTGTGAAGAGCCTAGTTTCCTACAAATTGTATGATATTACAGATAATAAAGTTGAAAAAGGTGTCTAATACATATATAAATATTAAAATGATGAAAAAATACATATTTTAATTCATAAAACATTATAAATTGGAATTAAACTAAACATATGGTAAATTATGAACTCTACTACCTTACATAGTCACATTTTGTGCCCAAAATTCTATGTTTAGGTTGAATTAAAGCAAATGAAGGATAAAAAATGTTTCCCAAATATTTATTAATTTGAATAGGGATAAAATATAACTATTTAAGTTAATTTTTTCACTTAATACTTTATATAACTCAATAAATATAATTTAATGTGCTCTCGAACATGTGTATGCTAGAGAAACCCTAGATTAGGGTTTAGATGTTTCTAAGAGTTTTAACAATCAAATAAAGGTGAAAATTTGTAATATTTCTCTCCTAAACATGTATAAAGTTATTAAATTAGTTTTGGATTGAAATTTTACTATCTTGTATAGATTTGAAAACTATGTCAAGAATTGAGAGCTAATTAAACCTAATAAAAAGGAGGCCAATGAAGGAAGTAACAACTAGGAATGGAATATAATAATGAAATTTAACACAAACCTAAAGGAGGATAGAGGGTAAATTTGTAATATATTTCATGTATTTTGTAAACTAAGGGAAAAGAGGAAAGAAAGGCTATAAGCCTTGAGGGGATATTGTAAGCTAGAGGCATGACATTTTAGGAGAACTTAAAATTTAGGGTTAAGAAGAGGTTGATATATATGTATTGAGAACATTTAATATCATTTAATCAATAATAATGAGTCCCTAATACCCATACTAAGTTTTGGTCCTTGAGACCTAACAAGTTGGCTAAGAAGGAGCTAATGTGTGAGTTATGTCGAAAGAAGTTTGAAGGGTGAAAGGTGATAAGTTGAGATTAAACTTGGGAAGTCACAAGGGTTTATAATGATATAAAATAAAGATTAAAATTATTGAACAAACAAAAAATGAGTAGACATTATATATCCTAGTATGCAAGTTGGTAGAAACCAAGGGAGATGACACCTTGAAGGGCAAGTGAAGGATTGAACGTGAACTTTGGCAAGATTAGAACTAGATAATGATGTTTTGGTGAATTATCCCAATTTACATTATTTAAATGTCCAAATGATTCATAGCTTCAATTTAGAGACAAAATTTAGAAAATTTTCCTTTAGGCTTGTTGGTATAACACCTCTTTGAAAGCATGATTGCTTGAAGACTAAGGTACAAGACAAAAGGGAGTTAGAAAACACCTCATAAAATCATAAAGATGTTTTTAAAGGATTTTTAGATGTGTGATAAATAGTTTTTTATAGATAAATGATCATAATTGGTCATTGTTGCTCAAAATTTCCTTGTGGGTGCATAGAATGCATAGTTATCACCTGAGGATCAACTTAATGAGATTAGAACTGTATGAAATAATTACATGGGAAGTTAAGCACCTTGGGAGACTTGAAGGGACTTGTCTAGAATAAAATAGTGTAATTAATTCATAGGTTATTATCTTAACCTTTATGAACCACTGCTAAGAATTCAAACTTCCTTAAATCTCCCTAAAACTCTAATAATGATCTGATGGAAAAGATATTGAATAATTTGCATCCAAATTCATTTGGATGGACTAGTAAACACTTATATCTTATGAGGAAATTAGATTAATTTCCTATTAACCATGAAGGCTATGGAAGTTTTCCATGTCATATTGTCATGAAAGGAGGTGGCTACTAAATTCTTCATGAAGGAGGCTTAATTAAACTACTTCAATGATTTGTAACTATCATGAGGAGAGGGAATTTAATAGGATTTCCATACACATACTATTCATGGGGTTAACCTTGGCCAAAAATAGACATCAATACCCAAAAAGGCTCGTTGAAGGCCACTCATCATTAATGCAATGCATGGAAAAGTATGGAGACTAGTTGTAACTACTAATTGAAGGGATTATGGTCATTCATGACCTATTTATGATCTTTCCAAGCCACATTGTCTTTTCACTCTTGTTCATTATTCTATAAATTCTTTCTTTAAGGCCATTGTAATCATCACTCAATTGGGTATGATGAAACTCTACCCAAATTATATCTTGTAAGCCTTTTGAATTAATAAAGAAGGATTTTTATCAAAATTATTTGCTATAATGGTGTGTGGTGTGTTTGTTGATTTGCATAAGTGTAAATTTTCATTCTCCTTTTCCTATAATTTACCTCACCTAGTTTCTAAAATGTTATCCTATATGGGTCATGTGATGTGCCAAAGAGTTGGTAGTTGTGTTTGAAGAGTAATTTGGGTAATAATGTCTTGAATAGGCCTTTTATTGATTACCTTCAAATTTTATACATCCATCATATCCTTAAAATGAAATAATTATGTTTAAGAGCTCATTGGAAAACTTATTTTAGTCACTAGTTCTTACTTGTTCATAAAGTGTTGATTGATTAGTGAGAGTGGATAGGTCAATATTAGTGCATCACATTATTAGGTTAGGTTTATTTCATGCATTTATTTATCTCTTTTCACCCCAAAAAATTATTAGGTTCTAGTAAGTGATCTTAAATTGATGCACTAGGGGAGCTAGCCCAATAAACAAGGGTTTTAGTCCTCTGATAGATCACCCACAACCTTTGTACTAATCACATGTTACCCCAAACTTGGAGAGGTTTGAACCATATTATCCTAAGGGTGTAATTTGGAGAGTTAACAGTTCTAGAATGCCTAGTGGGACCAAGATTCTAGTGAGTTAGATCATGAATTTTTAGACTTGGATGATACCAAGGAGATTTAAGTACTTGAGTGGCATATCTATAGTCAAGTTTCATGCCAAAAGTGGTCACAAGGTCTTCATCAAAAGGTAAGGAAGATGAGTTTCTTGAGTTATCTTTGGACTTTACTAGGATAAAGAGATACCCTAGATCCAATCATGATCCTACACTCCCTAATTATCCTGATCATGCTCAATGAAATGTTGATGAAACCCATACACCTCTAATGGTTAGGCCTAGACATTAAGATTTTGTTCCCTTTAATGGTGGAAACCCCTTAATTCTAAACCAATTTGATGATATATATGGTGTTTCACTTAAGATCCTTCCCTATTTCATAGGATAAAACTCAACCACCCCTATGAAACAATTGTGTACATAGCCAACCTATGCTCAGTTCACAATGTGACCTAAGAGAATGTGGAAATGAGGTTACTGGCCACTTCCTTGAAGATTCAGACACTTAAATGGTATAAGTTCTTGAAACCTACTTCTATCAATACCTAGGATGAATCTAGGGAACACATTTGTAAGCACTTTAAGGATAAGAGTGACCATTTGTATTTAGTAGAGTAACTCACCATAATTAAAATATCTCCCCAAGAGTTTATGGTAGATTTTAATTATAGGTTTAAAAAAACATAGGATAAAATCCCCATGATAGTCAAGCCCACTCCCAATTATGTTTTTTGTACTACTTAAGATCCCTCAAATTTGATGTGGTAGTCTTGATACAGTCCATGGGAGGGAATACATTTTCAAATGTTTATGAGGTAGCAATAAGGACAAAAAATTATCTAATAAAAGTAGGAAAGCTTACCCTAAGACCCCTCATTCCCTTTTTCACATAAATACAACCCCCTATGCCTACCATTGATCCCTTACGATCACTAACTAATCATGATCAAGAAGGTGTTAATTAAGCACACTGGTTGCCTAAGATTGAAGGGATACTCAAGGCACCAAAAAAAGAGATAATGGCCTTAGAGAGGTAACAAATTCCATTCCATAGACCTTACCAAACACCCTATCAAAACTCCTATCATCCTTATCAATATAATATACCTCCATATAAACATAATCCATAAGGTCAAGGGTAGTTCACTCAAGAAATGCCCTATAAGATCTACAACCCCAATCCTTCTATCACCTCTAGATCACTATTTATAACCCTAAAAAACTATTATCAAGAGGGTCAATGGCCTACTCAATGGGGTAAGTCACATAAAATTTCAATTATCATAAACGGAGATGTTTTTCAAACTTATTTCATGAAGTAAAATCAAGCTTATGTAGCATATGACAATCAACCTCTTACACAATAAAGGAAGGTCCTCCTATACAACATGGAAACACTCCCTTCATAACTCAAGATGATATGCCAAATCAATAAGGAACAAGTGGAAGTAAGGCATAATCTGAGACCACTGTTATTAACTTCTAAGAAGGAGAACATTTCTTTGAGCAAGTTAAACCAATTAGATGGGAGGGGAAAGCAAGGTAGACAGTCTAGTTGTAGCCCATACAAGGGCTAAAATAAGGGCAATTGGTGATGGTTTAGGACTTGGAGGAGTAATCCCCCCATCGTATCAACCACCTCAATAGGATACTAGTCGAGGTGAAACTCTTAAGATTCCACCAACTCATCAAGTTCAAGATGGGAGAGGGAATAATCATAAAGGTCCATTCATACATCAATTCACATAAACTCCAAGTGGTATTAATACTCCTAAGTTATAGTAAAAGGATACCAACTCTCATATTAGCATTATGGATTAGATGAAGAAGGTCCATATTAATATATCTATGTGGGATACCTTTCTCATTATGGGATAAAAGGATTTTATCCAAAAGGAGTTATCTAAACTCCACATCTTGGATAAACAAGTAGAAAAGGTGGGTGTAGTCCTAACCCATATCAATCAACCTCATGAGTTTCAAGCACCCAAAGTAATCAAACCCCCTCATTTCTATCTCTCTACCATTATAGTTGATTTTCTAGTACACAACTATATGATAGATATTAGGGCTAGTATTTATATCATGCCTAAGTCTATAATAGATAAATTGGGGCTAAAATATGAACCTAATGATAAAGTGGTATTAAAACTAGATGGGTCCCCTACTAAGACTATTTGTGTCCTTAAGGATCTAAAAATTATCTTTTTTTCTTGTCTTAATTTCACTATATCTCAATATGTGGTAGTAATTGACATCCCTCCTTATTTTGCCTTATGCCTATCTAGGGATTTCACTACCAAGATAGGGGGATATCTCTCTTTTGATTGGTATTATATGGTTTTTAGGACTAGCTATGGAATAAATGTCACCACAAGGTCTCAACCTATCTCTAGGGTCCATTTGGAACCTTACATGAATAGCTTGTCTAATGTTAAATGAGCTATCATAGATGAGGAAGAACACCCCAAAAACCAAGATCCCATTAAACCACTTGAAGGTATATTAAATTTGGTCGTTAATGAATGGGGGGTGAATAAAACCATTAATATTATCCATATAAGTTCATTGAAGAGTTAGGTATGGTTGTATATTATATGGATGAATAAGGGTTTGTAATACCATCTCTCATTAGCCCAGGCTAGGATCATGAAGAAGTTGAGAATTTGTTCTTTGATGGCTCTAGATCCAAGAATAGAAGTGGGGCAGGTGTCATGATTATCTCTCATTACAAACAAAGGTACTTTTCTACCCTAAGGTTTAAATTTAGTTTCACTTGTAACATAATAGAGTATGAGGCCTTCATTCCTATGCTACAATAGGCAAGAAATAGAAGCATAAATATCCTAAAATCCATAGGAGATAGTGAGTTATTAGCTCATCATGTGCTACTCTTGAAGTCATACAAACATATGTTTTGGAACCTCTTAGAATAATTTGAGTCCTTTTACATTCATTCCATCCCAAGAGAGGCCAATCAACATGTGGACTAGTTGGCAGCCATAATAACACAGTATGATATTCCAAGTGGGGTCAAAGACATCAAGGAGAAGTATCAAATCAATGTTGTAGGTATACCTTCATTACATATTAATAAGGTTAGTTGGTAGGTATTTGAAAATGACAAGCATATAACATGCTTCTTGTAGTAATAGGTAAAATTTTGATCAAGGAACCAATGTAGATTGTAACAGTGGTATGGGGACCAAATTGTCTAATTAAGGACAAAAAATTTACCTAAGGTATTTATAAACTTTGAAGATATATTCATTGAAGATTATTAGCTAAGGAAATATAAGGTTATCATATCCATAAAGTAAGATCACTATGAGAAGGTCATCATTTTCAAAGATAGGCTACTTAAACTAGGCAAAGTGAACACCAAGGAGGAGAAGGCAACCTTCATAGAATTATGCCATAAATAATTTGAAGATATATTTTCCTAGGAGTATCATGACTTGAAGGTGTTTCACCCTAGTTTGGCTCAACATACCATATAGTTAGAGACAAGTGCTAAGATTGTGAGACAAAAACAAAGATTGATCAAACCTAATATTAACATCCTTATGAAGAAAGAGTTAACCAATTTCATTCAATATAACATCATCTTCCCCATTAAAAAATATTCATGGGTGGCTAATCTTGTGCCTATAAGGAATAATTATGGGGAGATAAAGTTATTTGTAGACTTTATGGATCTAAACAAGGTTTCATTGAGAGATCACTACCTCTACCATCTATGGATCAAATTATTCAAAGGGTTGTAGGATAATAGAGGTTTTCCTTTCTTGATTAATAATTAGGGTAGAATCAAGTGTTAGTAATGTAGGAGGATCATCACAATAGTGCCTTCACAATTAAGTGTGGCACTTATGCTTACAATAAGATGCCCTTTGAATTGTCTAATGTTGGAGCCACCTTTCAAATAGAAATTAATGTAGCCTTCCAAAGACATATCAATGAGATGGTACTCATCTACCTTGATGACATCATGATACTATAAAAGGGTCCCAAATATTATTTGACTAACTTAAGGTTGGTTTTTGATAGGTGTAGCTAATATGGGTTCTCCTAGAATCCCAAAAAGGTGTCTTTTTGTAGTCCATGAGGGAAGACTTCTAGGACACATTGTGTCAAAATAAGGCCTCTTTATAGACCCTTATAAGATAAGTGTAATATTTTCCTTGTCACTACCCAAACATAAGAAAGGATTACATATTTTATTGGGCAAAACCAACTTTATCAGAAGGTTCATACCCAGTTTTATAAAATTGGTAAGCCCTCTTACCCGGATGCTCAAGAA
This sequence comes from Torreya grandis, assembly GCA_037957365.1. NCBI lineage: Eukaryota > Viridiplantae > Streptophyta > Pinopsida > Cupressales > Taxaceae > Torreya > Torreya grandis. Next base: position 2,571,113 of record JARHVA010000955.1, on the reverse strand, counting down.
ATACAAAGAGATTTCCTCAACTAAGGGAAAAAGAGATTTAAATACATCAAGTAGGCCATTCCCCAAGTTCCCACCCTCCTCAACCCTAATTTATAAAATGACTTCTTGTATGCCTTCTCTACTAATGACACTATTTCCACCATGCTTATGTAGTAAAATAGTGAAGGCCTTGAGCAATCCATATCCTTCTTTAGCCAAGAATTATATGGGTATTAAGAGAGGTATAGTTTTATTGATAAATATGTAATTGAATTCATTATAGGCATTAATAATTTCACACACATGGTATTTAATAACAAAATATATGTCATGGTGGTCCAGTCTAGCATCAAATACTTCATCCTTAACAGATACTTGAGTGAAAATGGAGCTAGTTGGGTGACCAAGTGCATGGAATATGACATATAATTTAAGGTCACCAATTTGGTTATGTGTAGGGGACTATTTTAACACCTTTATATATATGTGAAGGAGGACAAGAAAGTGGTTTTCATAATCCAAGGTGATCAACAAAAAAATACACCTATATCTCCTTTTAGTTGGACCCAAATAATAGTGAAGTTATTCCAAATGGGATAATGTCATATAGGATTAAATAGGGCAATGAGTATGTAATTAATTTTTAAATCCATTAATTATGTCTTTATTGATGATTTTCTCTTCAAAAAAGACCTTGATGGCATGATCTTGAAGTGTGTAGAAACTAGTGAAATTGACAAGCTTCTAAATCAATTTTATGATGGGCCTATAGGAGGGCACTTTTAATGAAATAACATAGTAGAAAGGATCATAAGATTAGGATATTTTTGCCAAATTTTATTTAAGTAATATTATTCTTGGGTTAGGATGTGCCAAAAGTGTGATATGTTCATAGGCAAGTAAAGACTAGGTACCTTGCCTCTCAAGCCTATTCAAGTGGAACAACCCTTCATGAAATGGGGATTATATTTTGTAGGTATGATTCATTCCCTATATATCAAAGGACATAAGTGGGTTTTGATTATTACCAATTACTTTACTAGGTGGGTGGAGGCAATTACACTTAAGGAGGCAAATGAGAACTCAATTTTGGAATTTTATGATAGTCTTGTGACTAGATTTGAGGTCCCCTCTACTATCATATCTGACAATGCATTAGCCTTCATTAGTGTAAGGGTAAGTTAATGGTCTCTTAACAATGTAATATACTTTATATATTAATATAATTAATTTCCATAATATAATAAACTTGCAGAGTCCAACAACAAGAACTACTTAGGATCATAAGAAGAACAATGAAGGACAACCAAAAGGAGTGTCATGCCAAACTAAGGATAACCCTATTGGAAGATAGGATAACTACCAAAAGGTATAATAGAAATTCAACATATATTCTTATATATGTAAAATATGTAAAGATTTCTATATCACTTGAATTTCTAGCCTTAAAACTTATACATAAACTTGAACTCATGGAGAATGATGCAATGGACATGAAAGTGAATGAATTAAGGGATCTAAAAGACATAAGGGATGATTCTATGCATGCCACATTGTATAATAAAAATAAATTAAAGATATTATTTGAAAAGATAAATTCTTTAAATACCTTCCAATAATGTGACATTTTTCTCAAGTGGGATGAAGACTATGCCAATCTAGGTAAGCATTCAAATTTTGATAGTCTCTAAAGTGGACCATATATTATTACTATCTTCAAAGAGAAAAATTTCATACAATTATTTAAACTAAGTGGTGAGAAACTCTCTATCCTTTTAAATGGGGTTTTCCTAAAATATTTTTACTAGTGTTGACTTTGTGTCCTCATAGGACAAATATCAACCCCCTATATCAAAAAAAATTATTGACCATCATCTTATCCTACTTGTGAGTACTCTTAGCATGGTCATGTCATCCTTATCTTGATATGAGTATTTTTATATTAATTTCATGACATTTCATCATATTTCATTCTTGATCCCATGGTGTCATGAATATATTGATCCCTATGATATTGTGTTTTGTCATAACGTCTTAGAATGAGAGATAAAGCTATCAAGAGATCATGAAAAATAATGATTTCCTAGCCCTGTTTGAGGAGTATCTTGATATAATTTTAATATGAAGGTGTTTTCATAATTTTTGAGGACTTAATATGAATATCATGGTGTGTTAAAAATCTTTTGTTTATGATATATCCATCTAAGTTCATTTAGCTCCTTCACTACCCCTCCTAAATTAGTAATCACCCCTTCAGACCTCCTCATGAGCCTATTTTTGACTTATAAACTTTAAAAAAGGGAAATTTATGTGTTATTTGTAATAAAATGGGCCTAGATATATGTTTTACATTCCAATTGTTTTCACTAAACCTTTCATTTCACTTAGGGTCCCTTTATGGGCCACCCACACACTTTCCACTAGCCAAGTAGGTACCACATGGCATTTTATGGCCTTTCTAGTTCCAATTACATTTTATTTTTCTTGTAAAAGGATTATTAATGTGTTTGAAACCTAATTTTATCACCATATGGCATTTAAATATCTTAAAACTTGACAAAATAGTGAAAATCAAAGATTTAGGGGTAATTCTGCACTTGTACAAAATGGTACAAACTGTACCATACATCAGAGGAGCTAGTGATGAAGGTGAGATCATGTGTGATGTCTCAATAATGTTTTAGTCCAAATGGATTCTAATCAAGCTCAAAACCAATCTTACAAGTTTTTAACCTTCTTTTCAATCTTGGATATCTCCTCAAGTTTCTATTGGTATCATATAGAGGAGAGAAAGTGGAGGTCCTAACTCTTGGCCATGAAAATTAGACTCAACAAGGTTCCCACCATAGGAATTTATCTAAAGATTGGTCTCCTAGAATTTATGAACCTCAATTAAGAAGTTAAGGAATGTTTATGCACTTCACATCTGCATAGGCCAACTTTAGCTAGATGGTTTTCTATAGTCATATAAAATGTGAAAATTGGTAACATGAGTGTGGATTGTGACACCCAACCCATAGGTCCATATTGAATGCTATCATGACCTTCCTAGACACCTTTTTTATTATTATAAATCATCCATAAACTTATAGGATATAATTCTAGCTCAGCTAGGATGTATTTCTTGTGATAATTCCATCTCCCAGGTCGCATACCTTCAAGATAATAGTGACCAACTTGAACTATAGTGTTGGAACCTAGGGTATCTATTTTTAGCACTCCTATCCAAATTAATTCTTAACTCCAATGTTCACTTTATTTTGGTTCATTTCCTTCTTCTTGTTAGCTTAATGTGAATACATTTAACTCATGACCAATAGATCTCTATAAAAGCCCATTCAAAGTTCATTTATAAGGGGTTGGCAAATATGACAAAGTAAACAAGAATATAAATAAGAATACTCAAGCATATTTCCATATTCTCTACATACAACCATCTAATATAACCACAAGATTATTCAAACCCTTACATCAATCCATATCTACCTTAAGTACAGCTAGTTTTATCATTTGTTATTTTCATACACACTATTTCATAAAACACATCAAGTGGGAGAACTACATATGGATTGATCTCTCTTTAAAGTATTGGTATGTAAGCAACATGCCCACACAAGGGGTATTTATAAATGTTAAATGTATCTTACACACACTAACCCTACCCCTCTTTCTCAAGGTTTTTCAAAGCATAATAAAGTCTAGGGTTTGAAGACTAAATCAGCTCTACATGGAGTTTCGTAAACATCTAACATCCAAAATTTCATAGGTAGGTTCACATAGATACAACTGACAAAACTCAAAAAGTTCAAGCCTCTAGGACAATAGAGGTATAATAGGACTATATCACCAAACCCCAAGATGTCCTGTTTTGATGCTCATATCATTTCATGAAATGAAGGCTAGATCTTGACTCATGACACTGTCACAATCCTGCATAGTAAATTTTAGACCCTGTCCTAGCCATCTCAGTGTAGTTTATTCTAAGTTATATTTCTCCTCATTTATTACTATTTTTATAAAAGTTTAAATTACAATTAAATTATACAAATTAGTAGCTTAATAATCCCAATGTTATTAACAAATTTAATTAACTTAGACCCTTAACTAAATTAGAAATAAAACTCTAATATTCCCAAAATAGTTATATCATTTGGTGAACCTGACTTACTTTGTTTTCACATAAACATCATATGCTATGTATCTAGGGATAATCCATATTAATGTATATGGGTTTTTGGAGATGTTGACATGTGGCATACATCCCCTTAGTTATATGGGTCCAAAATATTATGATAATGGAGTAACTTGTGGAATTAGTGCATTAGGTAATGGTCAACCTACATTAAAATTAGGAGGTTACCCATCTATTGTTAGTTAGATATAGGTCTATATAAAGTATATGATTATCACTGTAAAGGTATAAAGTAACCATTAAGTCTTTTATTATAAGAGGATATTGGATTTTGTCCCCTTGAAGAGACATTTTGGAGTTATTCCTTCCTAAAGGAGTATTATATGGTGTTTCCCTACCTTAAGGGTATTATTTTTTTCATATATTTATTATTTGGACATTTTCGTCAACCCATATCTATTATGTTGAGTTGATATACATTATATTCTACATTATTTTTAGATATTACAAGTGTGGATAATAATAAGTGGTATAAAAAACAATGACAATGAGGAAGAACATGAAAGTGAATAAGAAGAAGAAGAAAAATTGGATGATAAGGGTTCAAATAATTTGGATCTAACAAAATCTAAGTCAATTTTTCAATTTCATGGATGCATTCGAAAGAAAAAGGTTGTTATGTCCATAAACCCTTCCCTCAAATATAACTTCATCAACATGAATGTGGCCAAGCATCTACATGTTCAAGAAAATAATATGGAGGTTCAAGTATATGGTAAGAATATTTGAGTGTTTGAATATTTGAATCTCATTATGGAAAAATATTTTTTGCATTAAGATTTTTATGCTTTAGATATGGATGATGTGGATATGGTTATTGGATACATATGGTTAGATATGCTGGGAACAATCAATATTAATGTTCATAAAAAATTCATCAAGTTTTGGTATAGAAAAAATAGGTCACTTTACAAGATTTCATAGTGGTAAAGGCACCACTAACAGTCAAGGTAGATCATGAGAATGAGACTAAAAAAAGTGATGAAGAGCATGTGAAAGAATCATATGAAGAAATAATATAATCAAATCAAAATACTTCATCTACTGAAGAGACAAAGGAACCACCAAAGCAGAAGGTGGAAGAGGTAGAATAAAAGGTTGATAATGTCAAAGTATTAGAAAAAGTTGAGGTATATAGACACCCACATCATCATGAGAGGAAATAATCATGGATCCATGTGAGGGAGTATCATAATAACAATCACTTTAGATATATAATAAATAAGCATTATAATAACTATGGCTGTGCATGAAAGCCAAAAAATACCTATTATGGTCATGGATGGAATCAGAGTAGTGCAACAGAATATGGTACATGGAATCACAAGAAAAATAACTATGTATGGACATCAAAGTGGTACAATTATGATCATGAATGGAATCAGAGCAGCACAATGGAATCTAGAAAAAATCTTGGAGAGCTATCACCTACCAATATCACATATAGATGGCTAGATGATCAAGATTGGAGACAAGTGTGCAATGATTTGAAGCACACTCATTATTTGGTTTCTTCTTATGTTTCAAGAATCAAACATGTCAAGGAGGGAAGTAATGCTATGTATCTAGGGACATGATATATTAATTTACATAGTTTTCTGTAGATGTTGACATGTGGAATACATTCCCTTAGTTATATGGGTCCAATATATTAGGATATTGGAGTAACTTGTGCAATTAATGCATTGGGTAATGGTTGTCCTACATTAGGATTAGGTCACCCATCCATTTTTAGTTAGATAGAAGTATATATAAATCAAATGACTATCATTGTAAAGGTATCAATTAATCATTGAGTCTTCTATTGTAAGAGGATATTAGAAGTTTCCCCATTGAAGAGACATTGTGGAGTTATTCCTTCCTAAAGGAGTATTGTATGGTGTTGCCTTGCCTTAAGGGTATTCTATTTCTACATATATTGATTATTTCGACATCTTGGTCCACCCATATCTATTGTTTTGAGTTGATTTATATTATATTCTACATTATTTTTATATATTATAAGTGTGGATCATAACACCTTTAAAACCCTAGGGTAAAATATTTGTTGATTTTTATAATAATTTTTGATTTTTTACTAGTATATTTAAATAAAAAATTCACATCAAATTGTAAAATTCCATAGAAATTTTAAAAAAATATATTTTTTGAAAAACCCAAGTTTCATATAATAGGTCCCTTTAAATCAAGAATTTTCCAATAATTTTCTAATTTTTGACCTACATATTTAAATTATAAATTCACATCAAATTTTAAAATTCCATAGTAATTTTACTAAAATCATTTTCTACAACACCCTAGTTGCATATACTAGGTCCCTTTAAATCAAGAATTTTCCATTTTGTTTTACCTCCATATTTAAATTAGAAACTCACATCAAAATTTAAAATTTCATAGTAATTTTAAAACAATTATTTTCTTCCAAACCCTAGTTGCATATACTAGGTCCCTTCAAATAAAAAATTTTTCAATAATTTTTCAATTTTTTACTTGCATATTTAAATAAAAACCCCACATTAAATTTTAAAATTACTTAGTAATTTTAAAAATATAATATTCAAAACCCAATTACATATACGAGGTCCCATTGCTTTTGAGGTATCGCCTTACATTCTTGTGAGCTTCATATCCTTTTTTATGCATATTCCAGTCCATTGTTTAGATTACATTTGTTTAATCATTTTTTCCATTATTCAAGTTGTTTTTCTTATGCCACCTAAGCTCCTTACATCTCTTATTTTGAGATGAAGTGTTAGACTTAGTAGCAACCCTCCTGAACTAACCCAAATTCCTTCAACCTAACCATATACCATGGATAAACAACCATCTCAAGTTTATGTTATAGAACATACACATCTAGATTACACCAATTTCTATGAGGAATATTTTGACAATGAGATGTATGAGAATAAAAATGATGATATGAACATCAATGTTCATGACCCACCACATCAAACTCTTGATCCACTTCCACCTATTATTGATAATGAATTTATCATCAACAAATATTTGATCCTACAAAGTTTTTGAGAAAGACTCGGGGAGCAGCCCCAAGATCATACTCTTATTTTATAATCTTTCATGGAAATTAAAAATGCTAAACAAGTTGATTATTTCATTCCTTTAGTGCAAATAGTTTTAAATGACACTATGGGGGAAAATATGTCTTAACAACCCCCTATAGCAGCCCAACTTGCCTCTACACTACCACTAGATATAGCTAGTACATCTTTGTCTCTTGATGGGGAAGCCCTTGTGCAAGAGATAAAATCTCTTCAATCCAAGGTGTTACATCTTGAGCAAGGTGATTCTAGAACAACACAAGCTTTGGATTATTTTTCTCTACTTCATACACCATTGGCACATTTTATTGCTTAGACACCCTTACCACAAGGTTATGTTCAACCCAAGCTCACTCTATATGAGGGCAAGGGTGATCTAGAGACATATTTGAGAGATTTTCATGTAGCCTACTTGGACTATGTGCCAAATGACTAGATAATAACCAAGATATTTCCATGGTGTCCAAAGGATTATGCTTTACAATGGTTCTATAGTCTACCAAATCAGTTGGTCAATGTATTCAATCTTTTAGTCAACATGTTCCTAGCTCATTTTAGCATTAACAATGGTGATAAGGTTTCTTATGCCAAAGTTGTATAATATAAACAAAGGTAAAATGAGAATCTCATAGGTTATGTTCTTTGATATAAGACTATCTTGTCTAAGATGACTAGCCCCATGGCCAATTAAGAGCTACTAGTTTTACATGAATTAATAATATTCAAAACATTATCTTCCTTCACTAAGTTATATCATACACTAAAGGAAAGGGAAGTAAAAATAATTTTAATGGGAAAACTATAGTACACAAGTATATTATAAATAATAAACAAGAGTAACAACAAAGTAAAGGTCAATAATAGAAAGAGTCAAAATCAACCTATAGTCAATGCAACTTCAAAGACCCCTCAACAAGAGGTCTTATTTGTACCTCCTTGGTGAACTTTTTCTAATCTACCAGTTTCTCCATCTAGAGTTTACAATAGTTATTGAAATTTAATATCAAATGTATCCCTCCTATTTGATAAGTTAATAAAAAAAAGGCTCTTCCATGGGGATATGATTAGAATGTTTTTTGTGGTTTTCATAGGGCACCAAGACACAAAAAAAAATGCATTAGTTTAAAAAATAAGATATAGGACTTGATAGATGGAAACATTATTGATCATAACACTCTAGTTGAGCCTTTTTAGCAAAAGAAAACATAGGATAAAACTTTTAAAATCTTTTAAAATCCTTTCCCATAACATTCTAAATAAGAGATAGGGGATACATCAGACATTCATCATGCTTATCATGCACATCCTCCACTAGCTACATACAAGGCACCTTTAGTTGAGTTACACCTTTTAACAACATGATTGGTGTATACAATTCTAGAGTTTTAGCTAGACCTTCCATCTCCTTCTTAGAGCAGGAGATAGTTGAAGATGATTCATATTATAATTCACTCTTTATCAGAGCTTGCATTCATAATCATCTTATTCATAGTGTTTTCATAGATAATGGATCTAGTGTAAACATGTGCACTATGACATTATTATAGAATTTAGGATATTTAGAGTAGAATATTACACTGATGGATATAGTTATCAGTGGATTTAGTGGGAACATATAGAGTTCATTAGGTGAGATTTTACTTCCTCTATAGGTTGGTCCAACACATGTGGCCACACCATTTACTATTGTTCCCAGTGTAGGACTTTTTGATATGTTGATTGACTATGGATTTAGAAACTATGATCAATACCTTTTATTGTTCATAGATGCATAAAATTCATTCACACTAATCAAATTATTATATTTGCTGAAGTTTCATATGAGTTACCACTCCCAACTTCAGATCCATCTACTATTTTATAGTCACCAATTTTAGTTTCACCACTAATTTTAGTTTCTCCACTAGTTTTAGTTCTTTCTCTAGTTCAGATTCAGACACAATCAATGCCTCCATTGCCAACACATAGAGTTCATACATTTCCAAAGAGGTATCTTTTAGAGAAGCCATAATTTTAGGATTCTAAATAGCTTCTAGCTATATATTTCACACTCAAGTAAGTATCATTGACACGTCATACCTATACACACAAAGAATATGTTCAAAGAGATTCTCCTACTACCGAATGGGTCCCCAAGAACCACACAATTGTATCCACTTATCATAGTTACATGGGAACCTCAAAATCAATTTATACTATAGATATTTTAGAGAATTTATAACATACATATCTTTCAAAGTGACAATCTCAGCCCTTCCATCATGCTCCATCATCACACATGATCCCTCTCCATGATATAGGACACAATGATAGGGAGTCTCCCATGAGAGTCATTAGTTAGTATCTTTCTTTCATAGCTTACATGTACATAGCTTACTTTCAATTACTTGTACATAGTCTTCTTATGCTTTATTATACATATCTCAAAATATCAAAAATCTAATAAAATTCAAATCACTCAAAACACCAAAAACATTTAAATTCTATGCATTATTCATGCTTTACATTTCTACTACCATTCTAGATTTACATTTTTTGTTCTATGCTATTATTTGTTGATTTATATACATTACCATGCTTCACTTGATCTTCTTTGAGTGTGTTTAGTGACTTTTAGATCCTTGATTGCTTCACTATACCCATTGAGGGGGCATCCTACTTCTACATTCGAGACATACACTGATAAATTTACCCAATGGAGGGAATCTTCCACATGACTACATCTAGATTTTGTCATCCTACACCATGTACTCTAGTTATCATGTTGATCTACATTACTTACTAGCTTACATAGATTACTCTAGTGATACTCACTAGTATTAGCATGTGTGTATTTCTTAGCACATACCTAGTCTTATACTACATGTCTTGCATAATTTCACTTCTTTCTTTGATTAGTTAAATATGATTATATTTATAACATTTACATGATTTACTTTCTTGCTTTTCATAGCTAGATGTGATTGTATTTATTAGTTCCTATTTTGTCTCCTGTATGTGCCTTAGGACATTTGCCAATATCCTTTGCCTCTATTTTTGTGTGTGCCTTAGGATATTTGCCAATTTCCTTCACTTATACACTTTAATGTGCCCATGGCCCTTATGCCAACCTTCCTTGTTTCAATTGTATGTGTATGTGGCATTTGAACGTGCCTTGTATGCTTGATTTATAGTTTGAGTTAGATGTGCCCATGTCCCTTGTTTGCTTGGCCTCTTTCCCACTCTTGTATGCTTCTTGATTCTTACCTTTTGTGTTTGTTTCTTGATTTATTATCAATTGTTTACAATGTTATGATCCACATCATGCATGATCTTGTTTTCTTAGATTCCATGATGGAAACCATGTTCCATCCCTCCTTGACAATAAATAACTAACAACTAACATTTCTATTTTCAATTCAATACATTGAACATGCTATTACATTATTATATCTATTTAGGCATACATTTGTTGACCTAATAATCTCTCATACAAACCATGCTATATTTTGAGATATCCTATCAATTATCATTGCTATATCATGTATGTTTTTAGTATAACACACTTACAAGACTTTTATTTCAAGGGTATTCATTGTATGGTCTTCATTCCTACCATTAAAAGAGGGGAAACAAACATGGGTTTGTCATAGAGATCAAAGCTCCTACCAATCAAAAAATCAGATTTTAGAACACCCAAAATAGTATCTAAACTTCAAACCAGGTAGAATAGATGAGGTAGATAGTGATAATTATAAAATAGTCATTAGAATTAGCTCAAGACAATAGCACCAAGATTGGACTATAAAACTAGACAATAGGGTGTCTATTTTTGGTTCTCCTATCCAAACAAAAAATAACCAAATTTTCCAAAAATAGATAGAAAAGTAACTAAAATTAGAGTTTTGTCAATAATAGTTTAGTTGAAAATCAGCAATTTTAGTACAATTTTTCTTAGATAATATAGATACAGGGGCATCATGCATGGCATGATGTCTCTCACTTATAATTTTAGATTAGGCAGTTGATATAACTTCTAGGCTAGAATCCATGTTTCAAACACTAGTGATTAAGAGTAATGTGCATGGCACAATTGACTTATTTTCTTTTTGAGTTCAACATATTACCCAAATATTATTAGTAGTTATGTGCCTTATTCCATCTATAGGTTATTAGGATAATTTCTAAGTGGCTTCCACATAAGCCTACTACCTAGTTTTATAGTGGATTACATACAAGCCTAATCTCCACCTTTTTTGAGTGGCCAAGAGTGGCCTAGTTTCTATCACAAATTTGGCTATCCATGCCCCATTATTATATTATAGAACATTTATGGGATTCAAGAAAAATCTCATACGACATAAATTTCATACTGGTATTAGTTCAAAGCTTCACTTCATGGGGTAATGATGGAGCTAAAGGATTAAATAGCATTTGTATTCTTGAGCCACCTACTTAGAGGGATTAGACATAGTCCAAATATTGATTATCACACACATGATCACATAGATTCACTTAATGGGTGATGTGTTAAGCACGGGATATACTAAGAGGGGGGGTGAATCAGTATATCATATATCTTATAAAAATTTCCCTTAACCAAATTCCACTTAATCAAAAATTCAAGATATGCAATAAAACTCAAACAATAAACACCACACAAGATAGAAAGAGACACTAGATATAATGTGGGAAAAACCATAGCGAACAATCTCAAGTATATGAATGAGCACCAACCCAAATAATATTTGCAAGCACCAAATTTTAGGAACACCAACCCCTTTGCTGAGTACCAACCTAACAACTATTCGTGAGCACCAACCCATAGGAGCACCAATCCCTTTGCCAAGAACCAACCCAACAACAATTCATGAGCATCAACCCATAGGAGTACCAAACCCTTTGATGAGCACTAACCGATCAAAAATTCATGAGAACCAACCTATAGGAACACCAACCCCTTTGTGTATACCACACAACTATCTCTCAATGTTGCTATCTCAACAAATGATAGTTCATTACAACATCTCTTTCCTCTCTATCACCTTTGCTCTTTTAAGCTAGATATAACAAATACAAATCACATTCTTCTCTCTCAAATGCTCTTAAAAGCTAGAATTACAATATCAAATCAATCTCTCTCACACATATTACAAATGGCTTCTCAAGCCTTTATTTATAGCTTTCCAAATGACCTTTGGCTTTCCCCCTTTGTGATGCTTCAATCCTCATGGAAAATGACACCAAACTTGTATGACCCTTCATATCATTGCCTTTGAAAAGTCATGTGGTGACCCTTCATGAGAAAAAACATCCTTCCCTCTTTTGTCCTTATCTTGGTGACTTTTCATATTCCTCAAAGTGTCCCTTCATGAGAAATTGTGCCCTTCCTCTTTTGTCTTTACCTCGTGACTCTGACATCTCCATGGGCCCTTCTTTTTTCTCATATGCAACCAAAAATATATTCATTAATAGTAAATAAATATTAACTCACATTATCCAAGATATATCTATTAAAAATAACATTAAATTCAATGGGGCCTTTATCACCAAAAGTGCTAGACCTTTGACATCAATGACAATATTTCCAAGAATCTCCCCCTTTGTCATTGATGGCAACCTCAATCCTAAAATTGCTACATCTTGTCACCTACACATACTATTATCTAAAAACATACAATAACTCCCCCTTACTGTAACAACCTGTACCTATTTCTACTCCTATACCTGTACCTATTATTCTCCCCCTTTGACATCAATGGCAAAGGGCATAACTGGAGTGAACACTTAGCTCCCCCTCAACTGTTGCTAAACATCAATGGTAGGAAGTAATAGAAATTACTCCCAACTCCCCTTACAGATCTTTGAATGTGTCCTTTGATCATGCCTTTGAGAAGATATCTAATAATACATACACATTGTTCCCTGTCCTTTGAGAATCTACAATCAACTCATTTGAATCTTTTCTTCTAATCTCACAACCTTCAACATGAAACTTTAATGTGTATCCTTGATCACATATTTGACTAACACTCAATAGATTATGGTTAAGACCTTTTACATACAAAAAATTTTTAGTCTTAGTTCTACCATAATCCAAACTCAAATTACCTTTTCCAGCTATCTTGGTAGTGGTTTTATCTTCAAATCTCACTATGCCACCATTGATATTCTTTAGAGTTATGAACTTGATTTTATCTCCTATCATATGCCTGAAACATCTGCTATCAATTAACCATGGTTGATCTTTATTTCTTACATGTAGAGCTATTTGAACTATCATAAAATCTTCAAGTTGTTTCTTTTGCCATGGACATGTCTGAACCTTCTTCTTGATGAATGGATATTAGAAACTCTGATCTTTCTTGTTGATGAATGGAGCTTTAAAACTCTAATCCTTCTTGATTGACTCAAACATGCTTCTACAATACTGAGCTATGTGTCTGAAGTTATTACACCTATAGCATACTATGGTCTCTTCATCAAAGCTTGATAGAGGAGCAAAAGAGTTGTGGCTTATGCTTGACTCTACTTGACTTTCCTTCTCCTTATTTCTAAAACTGTTAGCTCTTTTTCTACATTCTAATTTCTTGTGACCATATCCATTACAAAAAAAACAATATCCATAAAAATAAGACTTGTCTTTATATCTCTGACCTGATTGCTTTTTGTAACTTTGTTCTCTCCATCCTTCTCTATTTGAAATGTCCTCTATATTCTTCACTTCTTCCCTTGTTTCCTCTTTTGTAAGAGCTTCAACATAGCTCTTTTTTTTTAAAATCTAATCCCTGTCTTATCTTAATTTGCTTTTTAACTTTCCAATATCTTATTTATCATGTTAGTCCCATCCTCAATTTTGAATCACTAACTACTTTATCATTGACTGATTTCTCAATACCTTCTTTTAAAGAGGAAATTTCAATAACATACCTTTCACATTCTTTTCTTACTATTTCCAACTGTGTTGTTAGATCTTCTTCATTCTTCTTGGATTCTTTAAAGTGTGCTTGTAGGTCTTCAATCATTTCCTTTGAATCCTATTCATTTTTCTCGATTTGGCACTTTAATCTTCGATTCTTCTTCTCAATAGATTTTAACTCTTCTAGGGCACAAATGAGTTCTCCTTCCATATTCACTTCAGCTTCCTCCTCTTCTTCTTCTTGATCATCTTCATGTATGGCCATGAATAGAATCTATTCTTGTTCTGAATCACTAAATCCACTATCTTTTACTGAGCTAGGATCCTTAGAATACAGGCTCTTCTTATTGAATCCCTTCTTAGATTTGCCTTTGAAATTCTTCTTGTATGTAGGCTTTGCTTCTTCATCATCATTACCCTTGTTTCAACATCTGGCTGAAAAATGTCCAATCTTTCCACAATTAAAACATTTAAAAGGTAATTTTCCTTGATATTTACCTATTCCTCTTTTTAGATTGTGAATGAAAAGTACTCCATTGTCATCTTCATCATCACTAGAACTATCACTTGATTCTTAAATCTTAGCTTTCTCTTTCTTTGATGTCTTGAAAGCCACTTCTCTCTTTGAGGGTTTATCTTGATCTGTTTGCATCTCATATGCTGTGAGTATACCATGAAGCTCATCCATCTTTAGCTTGGCTAAATTCTTCATCTCCTCAATTGTTGAAACCTTTTCATCATATCTCATTGTTAGAGATCTCAAAACCTTTTGTACCACTATTGAATCTTGCAACACTTCTCCAAGACCTTGAATCTGATTTACAATTTGATCAACTCACAAAAGTTAACTTGCTATATCTTCTTCTTCTTCCATCTTCAAACTGTCTTCTAAAAGTCAGAAGCTTAGCTTGTTGAACCTTTCCATCACATTTGTAAATATTCTCAAGTTTTACCCAAGTTTCATGAGTAGATTTACATTGCATAACTTTAACAAATTTAGATTCACATAAACCACATAAAATAACATTACATTCACTTGCCTTCTTTTTTGCTAGAGTAATTATAGATGTTTGTGGCTCTTCATATTCTTCCACCATTGCTTTCCATATGTTGAATCCAAGGGCCATCAAATAAGTCCTCATTCTTATGCTCCAAAAAGCATAATTCATCCCATCAAACAAAGGTGCCTTATCTATAGAAAATCCTTCCTGTGACCCAGCCATTGTGCTTTCTTGATCTACCTTCAAGCTATAAAATTTTCTAAAAAAGGAACCTGCTCTGATACCAATTATTAAGCACATGATATACTAATATGGGGGGTGAATTAGTATATCATATATCTTATAAAACTTATAAAACTTCCAAGAAACCTCCCTTAACCAAATTTCACTTAATCAAACATTCAAGATATGTAATAAAACTCAAACAATAAACACTACACAAGATAGAGAGACACCAAAAATAACGTGGAAACCCAATATGGGAAAAACCATGGAGAATAATCTAAAGCATATGAATGAGCACCAACCCAAACAATATTCACAAGCACAAACTTGCAGGAGAACCAACCCCTTAGTTGAGCACCAACCCAAAGGAGCACCAACCCCTTTATCGAGCACCAACCCAGCAACAATTCATGAGCACCAACCCATAGGAGCACCAACCCCTTTGTGTATATCACATAACTATCTCTCAATGTTGCTATCTCAATAAAAGATAGTTCATTACAACATTTCTTTCCTCTCTCTCACCTTTACTCTTCTAAGCTAGATATAACAAATAAAAATCATATTCTTCTCTCTCAAATGCTCTTCTAAGCTAGATATTACAATATCAAATCAACCTCTCTCACACATATTACAAATGGCTTCTCAAGCCTTTATTTATAGCATACCAAATTATCTTTGGCCTTCCCCCTTTGTGACCCTTCAATCCTCATGGAAAATGGTGCCAAACTTGTTTGACCCTTAATATTTTTGCCTTTGAAAAGTCATGTGGTGACCCTTCATGAGCAAAAACGTCCTTCCCTCTTTTGTCCTTATCTTGGTGACTTTTTATATTCCTCAAAGTGTCCCTTCATGAGAAATTGTGCCCTTCCTCTTTTGTCTTTACCCCATGACTCTTTGACTTCTCCATGGGCCCTATTTTTGTCTCATATGCAACCAAAAATATATTTTTTAACATTAAATAAATATTAACTAACATTAGCCAAGATATATCTATTACAAATACCATTAAATGCAATGGGGCCTTTATCACCAAAATTGCTAGACCTTTGACATCAATGACAATATTTCCAACATGATGATGGAGCCAAAGGGATAGCCTTTTCATTCTTAAGCCAATATCAAGGAATTGAGCACTTAGATATGTTCATGATATTACTTTTGGTTCAACATGTTTTCCCCCAAAAATATCACTCATTTTTGAGACAAGATTTGAACTATTTTGGTCCTACATACCAAAATAATCTCTGCCCTTCTCAAAATTTGTTCTAAGCATTCAAATTCCTTATTTTCCAAGCTTTACAAAAATCTACTAACTCTACAGGGTTAAATCTATAGACTCTATAGGCCAAGTTCAATGGACTTCATAGGTTGATTTCTATAGACTCTATAGGAAAGAAGCAAGCTCTCAAAACTTAGGCAATTTCAAAGTTGGTTCAATGATAGGGTTCAACCAAAAGAGTTCATTGGTAACCTTCTAAGAAAGGATTGAACCATTGAACCGTTGAACCTTGAACCATCAAGGTTTAACAAGTTCAATTGGTTCAAAAGTTCAACATCAATAACAAGAGTTCAACAAATTCAACAGACTAATGGTTCAATAGGTTCAAAGGCTTCTACAAGTAGGTTCAATAAAAATAACAAGTTTTCAAGGCTTGAACCATTAAACTGTTGAACCATTGAACCACTTTGGTTCAAAGGTTAAACAAGTTCAAGGTTTAATAGGTTCAATGCATTTGGTTCAACGAGGATCAAAAGGACTTAGACAAATCAAAGAGAATGAACTGATTGAACTGATGAACCATTGAACCACTTTGGTTCAAAGGTTCAACAGGTTCAAGCTTCAAGGTTCAACAGCTTCAACGAGGCTTATTTCAAAGAATCTTGGTTCAAGTGGTCAAAGGGAATAAACCATTGAACAATTGAACCAAAGTTGGTTCAATTGGTAGGTTAAAGGGGTTTCCCCAAAGCCAAAGAATTAGATACCCTTATGGAGGGTAGTGAACCAAGGCCTAGAACCCTTACGGAGGGTAGCGAGCAAAAACCTGATAGAACTCAATGGATGTTACCATGTGTCATAATTTGAAATTCACAAAAAATTGACTAAAGATAATTTTGAAGGGAAAATACCCTTGTGGAGGGTAGGAAGGAGGCACATGGACCAATTGAAAAGATTGAAAGACAAAGGGGTTTCCTTTGGGAAAAAGACTAAGGCAAGAAATGAATTCTTTCAAACTTTTGTCTGAATAAATTCCTTTAGACAAAAAGTCTAAAGAAATTTAGAGAAGCTGTGAGAGAAAATCTTGAAAGAATTTCTAAAGGCCAAAGATAAAGCAACTGAAATAATTTTGGTAGAATTTTTATCCATGGGAAAATGTCTGTGTAAAAAGTCCATGGGAAAGCTTTGAAGGACTCCAAAGACAAAAGGTTGTTGAAGGACGCCAAAGGGTAGGTGCCCTTATGGGGGACTCTCAGCTACCAAATTAAAGGACACTTCCCCAAAGCCGAAGGGTCACCTTCCCTTTAAGAGGATGTAAAATGACAAAGTTGAAGAAATTACTGAGGAAAGTGATGCACCTATAGACGTCAAAGTCGCATAATGACATAGCCATCAATCTTTGGAAGTTTAAGCATGAACTAGAATGCATTCAAAGGCTTTAAGGCTAAGACCAATAGGAAGTGACTAAGGAATAAAGCATCAGATTGAATCAAGGACCCAATTAAATTAACCAGAAAAGGAGGAATGATGAGGAAGGATCAAAAACATTTACACATTGGATATGTTTCTAGAAGTAGACTGCCAGGTGGATATTGAAAGATGCAAACTTTCAATAGCATGACTCATTTCTTTGCATTGAGAAAAGAAAATGGGTAAATGCCCCTAAATTATAGCCTATCTTCTTAACAAAATTCAATGTAACATGATGTGTTACTATTCCCAAGTCTTTCTTGAAGAGGCTATATAATGGACTCTCTTGTTAGTGTAAAAGGATCTCTCTCTAACAATCAGAAACAAAACTCTACCCAAATTGAAAGGCATTACTAAGACTTTGAGCTCAGAGTGTTGATCATATTTTGTTATTAGAATAAGAAAGAAATTGAATTTTTAGACTTTATGCTATGATATCTTTATTGTTGGGGAAAATATTCTTATGTCTTTGTCCTTAATATATTTTTTGTTCCTTTAATTCAACAAGTAGAATTAGTGAAAGTAGTTAAGAAGTTGTCCTGAAGCCAACTATGGAGAGACTTTGTGACCCCATAATTGCCTTTAGTGTGTTTTCTTTTTGTTTTTATGTAAAGGACCTTGGGATGACATTGTGACCTCATTGTCCTTCATATCTCACTCTTGGACAATTTGGGTGGAGACTTTTTGCTACATCTCAATTTGTTGGTTACTACATACTTGGTTATATTTTGTAATTACTACCAGAAGTATTCTTGTGGTTTGCTAAATAGTACTTCTGAAAGAAGATGAGTGCTTTCTGTCATTTCCCTTGAGATTTTTCCTTTGATTTTGCACGTGTCATCTCTAAAGAAAGAGAGATGGATGGTTTATCCTACCTTTATGTATTATTTTCTACATATATATATATATATATATATATATATATATATATATATATATATCATATCTATAGGGAACCTCCCCTTGATGAGAAGAGAGATTACTCCCCTTTTGATGTGGTGAACCTACACATTTGGATGACCAATCTTCCTACGTTGGCTGATTAGACCTATTTTATTTATCAGTACGCTGATCGACAAAATATTCCACCAACTATTTTTGGTGACTCCACTAGGGATATACATAATTTTGTGCAGTTTGGAACCTCAAGTTTTAGATTGAAAAATGACCTGTGTCTTACCCATTATCATTATAACCCTTATCCATTACAGACTCTAGCGACTCTATTTCATGTCTTACCCATTATCCATTTATAGCCTTACCATCTTCCTCCACATCCATTATTTTATCTAGTATATAAAGCCAAAGCTACTGGGAAAGAAAGCATAGTTTGAAGCCTCTAGCCTCAAGCTAAAGTTGAGCCAGTCCTTTTCCATTTTTGTTCTATAATCTAGTCACTCTATCTAGATTTGTTATCTCTATTTTTCTTAATTAAATCATGGCAATTTGAGGCCCCTAGGGTAACTCTTTTGGCCCACTCAACTTGACTCCACCTCTACATGATCTCCCACATAGTTTAAGAAATAATTTCCCCAAATTATTTAGTGATGGGATAGTTTACCCTGATTAACACATTATAGCCTTTAGCATAGCCTGTGATGTGATAGGGATGGAATTCAAAGACATGGTAGTTAGGCTTTTTGTGGAGACACTACAAGGTGCTATTGAAAATTGGTTCTACCATCTGCAAGCTGGATCAGTGACTAAGATACACTCAAAGCCAAGTTTGAATCAAAGTTTAAGCCTACAAAAGATGCACATGCCTTACTAGCCCAACTCACTTAGATGAAAAAAGAGCCTCATGAGCCTATGAGGGATTTTATTGCTAGGTTCGACAAGTTGAGGCACAAGATTCCCATGGTCACCCAACTAACACCTTAGAACCTCAAATTCTTCTTCATCAATTCACAACTACCTGAAGTGAGTTTTCTATTGAGATGAGTTGGTCACATAGACCTTGTTACTACTCAAGACTTGGATACTGAGGTAGAAGATGACCTTATCTTGGTAGGAAAGATAAGGAGAGAACTAAACAGAGGCAAACCTTCTTCATCTTCTGAATACTCACCCATAGTCACCATTGACCCAATCATACAAAAGTTGGCAAATGAATTGCTAGCCTTGAAAAGGTAAATGGCACAAGGTATGTCTTCTGATCCTCTATATAAAGATATACCAAGGAGGACATTCCCTAATCAGCCATATCAAGGCAACACTACTAGAAGTCAAGGGCAACAAAGTCATCTTCCTCCCCCATAGAGGACCCTTTCACTTGAAGCACCTCTAACCAACTCAGTAGTTGGATATCTAGAAATAGAGCATGTTTCCTATTTCTAACCTGAGTTTGAGTAAGAAAATGGTGCTGATCTCTTTAGGGAAGATCTATAAGAATTAGCTAGTAACTCCCACATTGGTTTCTTAAATTTACAGGATGAACCCAAGAAGTGAAGATGAAGCAGTCAAAGGATCATACATAGTATTCACTAGGTCCCAAAATTAGTTATCATAATAGGCTGACAAAGAGAAGATAGAGGAGTGACCCCAACTAGAAATTTCAATTGCTGAGCTAAGAACCCCTCTTCCTTTCTAGTCAAAGGACCTAGTGATTACCAAAGAAGTAAGTACATCAAACATCTCTGCACTTTCTACTTCAAATTCACATATCAGTCCTCCCCTCTTAAAAACCAAAAGGATGAACTCCCATCCTCTCTTCCAAGTCCATCTCAATCATTTGCCATGATTGATCATGTCAAAAAATCCAAAATCTAGATAATTGAGTTTGAATCCCTACAAGCCAATCTCGAGCAATTAAACATTGGTGGAGAACCAAGTGTGGACCTGTCTGAGGCAAAAATAGTGGTCACCTAAATGTCAGCCCCTATAGCTCAAATTTTATTTTAGCCTTCAAGTAAGGGTAATTACTTCTTAACCATAGAGGATGCTCATGTCTCAGCTGATGAAAATCCCATAGTTGGCAATCCAAGATTTCATCCAAACAAGGTATCAAAAAAATTGGTAGGGTGTAGTACAAATCAAGAAGGATCTTCCATCTTCAATGAAGATAATTTGATAAAAGATCAGCTTATGATGATCCTTGGATCTTGGAATCCAATGGCAATAATTCTTTCATAGCTAGATATAGATCTCTATTGCTTAGATTAAAGACTACTTAAGATGAAGAGATCAAACTCCTTCACACCAAAGGAGGTGCTAAGCTGATGGTTTGTCAGTGGTATGATGCTGATAATCAAAGCATGTGTTAGATTATACTAGTAGAATAATAAGCTACGGTGGTGGACCATACTACTATATTCTAAAGTCAGCAAAAGGAACTCTTTACAGGGAGAGCAAGGAGTTACGGTTTTTAGTTTGAAGACCACGTCTAACCATGGAGCAAGAAGAAGAAAAGGCCAAGAGGAAGACACAAAAAATTGGTTTCTTAGTGTAGAGCTCCATTTGCCCGTCATCATTTTTGGGGGCAAAATGGTTTCCTACTAGTCTACCAAGATGGCACACTATTTTCACAGCCTCTCAAGAAGTAACATCTGAAACACTTCAAATCTTGAAGTATCAGATTATTGCATCTATACATATGTATATCTATATAGTTTTTAATTCTATTTTATTTTGTTTGTTTTCATTTTTGATGCCTTCCATTTCTGGGTAACATGACTCCATAGCCCAATGGTACACATGAAGACACTGGAGATTTTGGATTCTACTCCCTTCAATTCTTTTTTACAATTTATAGAAGTTCCCCTATTGGAGCCAATTGTTGTCCCCTAAAAATATCACTCATTTTTGAGACAACATTTAAACCATTTTTATCCTACAGACTAAAATAATATCTTCCCTTCTCAAAATTTGTTCTAATCATTCAAATTCTTCATTTTCCAAGCTTCACAAAAATCTATAGAGTCTGCAAGCTTAAATCTACAGACTCTGTAGGCTAAAATCTATAGACTCTATAGGCTTAAATCTATAGAATTTGTAGGCCAAGTTCAATGAACTTCACAAGTTGATTTTTATGAACTATACAAGAAAGAAGCAAGCTCTCAACACTTAGGAAATTTCAAAGTTGGTTAATGACAGGGTTCAACCAAAAGAGTTCATTGGCAAGCTTCTAAGCAAGGATTGAACCATTGAATTGTTGAACCATGAAACATTAAGGTTTAATGGTTAAATTGGTTTAAAGGTTCAACATCAGTAGCAAGAGATCAACAAGTTCAATGGACTAATGGTTCAACAGGTTCAAAGGCTTCTACAAGAAGGTTTAATTAAAAGAACAAGTTTTCAAGGCTTGAACCATTGAACCATTGAACCACTTTGGTTCAAAGGTTCAATGGGTTCAAGGTTCAACAAGTTCAACATGTTTGGTTCAATGAGGATCAAAAGGACTTAGCCAAATCAAAGAGAATGAACCGATTGAATTGATGAACCATTAAACCAATTTGGTTCAAAGGTTTAATGGGTTCAAGGTTCAAGGTTCAATAGGTTCAACGAGGCTTGTTTTAAAGAATCATGGTTCAAGCGGTCAAAGGGAATGAACCATTGAACCATTGAACCAAAGTTGGTTCAATTGGTAGGTTTAAGGGGTTTCCCCAAAGCCAAAGAATTAGATACCCTTGCAGAGGGTGGTGAACAAAGGCCTAGAACCCTTGCAAAGGGAAGTGAGAAAAAAACCTAATAGAACTCAGTGGCTGCTGCCACGTGTCACAATTTGAAATTCACATAAAATCAACTAAGGCAAATTTCAAAGGGTAGATACCCTTGTGGAGGGTAGGAAGGGGGCACATGGACCAATTGAAAAGACCAAAAGATAAAAGGATTTCCTTTAGGAAAAATACTAAGGCAAGAAATGAATTCTTTCAAACATTTCTTCGAATGAATTCCTTTGAACAAAAAGTCTGAATAAATTTAGAGAAGCTGCAAGAGAAAAGCTTGAAAGAATTTTTGAAGGCCAAAGACAAAGCAACTAGAAAGATTCTTGCAGACTTTTTGTCCATGGGAAAGCTCTAAAGGACTCCAAAGACAAAAGGCCACTGAAGGACCCTAAAGGGCAGGTGCCCTTACAGGGGACTCTCAACTACCAAATTAAAGGACACTTCCCCAAAGCTGAAGGGTCACCTTCCCTTCAGGAGGATGCATAATGACAAATTCAAAGGAATTACAGAGGAAAGTGATGTGCCTACAGATGTTAAAGTTGTAATAATGAAATAGCCATTGATCCTTGGTAGTTTAAGCATGGACATGAATGCATTCAAAGGCTTTAAGGCCAAGACCAACAAGAAGTGACTAAGTAACAGAGCATCAAATTGAATCAAGGACCTAATTAAATTAACTAGAAAAGGAGGAATGATGAGGAAGGATTAGAAACATTTGCGCATCAGATATGTTTCTAGAAGTAGACTGCCAGGTGGATATTAAGGATGCAAACTTTTAATAGAATGACTCATTTCTCTACATTGAGAAAATCAAATGGGTAAATGCCCCTAAATTCTAGCCTATCTTCTTAACAAATTTCTATGCAACATGATGTGTTACTATTCCCAAGTCTTTCTTGAAGAGGCTATATAAGGAACTCTCTTGTTAGTGTAAAAGGATCTCTCTTTGATAATAAGAAACAAAACTCTACCCAAATTGAAAGGCATTACTAAGATTTTGAGCTCAGATTATTGATCATATTTTGTTATTGGAATAAGAAAGCAAGTGACTTTTCAGACTTTGTGATGTGATATCTTTGTTGTTGGGGAAAATGTTCTTATGTCTTTTTCCTTAATATCTTTTATGTTCCTTTAATTCAACAAGTAGAATTAGTGAAAGTAGTCAAGAAGGTGTCCTGAAGCCAACTGTGGAGAGACTTTGTGCCCCCATAATTGCCTTTAGTGTGTTTTATTTTTGTTTATGTGTAAAGGACCTTGAGATGATTTTGTGCCCTCATTGTCCTTCGTATCTCACTCTTGGGCAATTCAGGTAGAGACTTTGTGCTACATCTCAATTTGCTAGTTACTATGTCCTTGGTTACATTTTGTAATTACTACCAAGAGTATTCTTATGGTTTGTTGAATAGTACTTCTGAAAGAAGAGGAGTGCTTTTTGTCATTTCACTTGAGATTTTTCCTTTTATTTTGCATGCATCATCTCTGAGGAAAGAGAGATGGATGGTTTATCCTACCCTTGAGTATTATTTTCTATATATATATATATATCATATCTATAGGGAACCTCCCCTTGATGAGAGGAGAGATTAGTCCCATTTTGATGTGGTGAACCTACACATTTGGGTGACCAATCTTCCTACTTTGGCTGATCAGACCTATTTTGTTTATCAGTACGTTGATCGACAAAATATTCAACCAACACAACACATATCCAAAATCAATCAGCATCACTCAGCATCATAATAGGTTTTGTATTGGTTCACATACTTAATGAGGTGTATTCATTAATTTTTATTCTTCTCTTTCTTACCCAATTTTGTACATTTTTATTTTAAATATAACATATATAGTAAAAACTAATCTATTCTTATTTTTCTCTTGAAAATTTACACTTCATGACATGCTCTCTCTATGCACACCTAACATCAGATAACTTCATGGGATTCACCCTTATAGGTAAGTTTAGGTATGCTTCCCACTTTTATTTTATCCTAGTATTTGGAATTGTTACATCACTAAAATAAAGGTGGGGAAAATGTAGTCATATAAAATGTGAAAATTGGTAACTTGAGTGTGGTTTTTGACAACCAACCCATAGGTCCCTCTTGCATTCTCACATGACCTTTCTAAACACATTTTTTCTTATTCCTAGTCATCCATAGACTTCCAAGACCTGATTATAGCTTATATAGGCTACATTTACTATGATAATTCCATCCCCATAGATCTGTTACCTTTAGAAAAGTAACACCTAACTTGGACTATAATGTCATACCTTAGGGTGTCTATTTTTGGTGCTCCTATCCAATTGAATTTTTAACTTTAATAGTCACTTTATTCTAGTTCCTATCTTCCTTATTAGACTAACACAAATACATTAAACCTATGAAAAACATATCTCTATAAAATCCCATTCAAATTTCATTTGGAAGGGGTTGGCAAATATCATAAAGCAAGAAAAAATAAAAATAATACTAATCAAGCATATTTCCCTATTATCTACATACAATCATATAATTTAGCCTCAAGCTTATTCAAACCCTTACACTAGTCCTTAGCCACCTCAATTACACCCAATTTTAGTATTTTTCATCTTGATGTACATTATTTTACAAAGCACATCAAGTGGGAGAGCTACATATGGGTTGATCCCTCTTTAGACTATTGGTATGTAGGTAGCATGCCCATACAAGGGGTGTGGATACATGTTCAATGCATCTTATATATAATAACCCCCCATATTTCTCAATTTTTTTCAAATCATAATGGAATCTAGGGTTTTAAGACTAAATCAGCTCTATAGGGAGTTCCATTGACATCTAGTATCCAAAATTTCATAGGTTGGCTCACACTGAAATAATAGACAAAACCCAAAAAGCTCAAGCCTATAAAATAATAGTGGTATAAGAGGAATATAGTTATAGAAACCAGTGTGTTCTATTTTTTTTCCCTTATCATTTCATAAAATGAAGGCTAGAGCTCAATTCATGACACTATCATAATCTTCCATAGTAAATTCTAAACCCTGTGTCATCTGTCTCAGTCTAGTTTAAGCTAAGTTATATTTATCCTCACTTATTAATATTAATAGAAAGTTTTAAATTGAAATTAAATTATACAAATAATTATATTAGTTATCCCAATATTATTTACTAATTTAATTAACTGAGACCCTTAACTAAATTAGGAATAAAACTCTAATATTCCTAAAATAGTTAAATCATACAGAGGAGAGAGAGTGGATGTTCTAGAACATGGCCATGAAATTTAGGCTCAACTAGATTTTCACCATGGTAATTTTTATAAATATTTGTCTCCTAAAATTTATGAACCTTCATTAATAATTTAAGGAATTTTTATGCACTTCACATCTGCATAGGCCAACTTCAGTGACATGGTTTTCATGAAATTCTAAGTTATTTGCTCGATCCGATCATTGATGTTGTTGTCTTAAGTATTGTAGGAGATTACAATGGTAATTTAAAAGTTTTTATCACATGTATGATATTATATAAATAAAAATCTCCATGACTAAATAAAATGTGTAGTCTATAGGAAAGTTGTGCATTGAACTAAGGTTTCATGCCTTTTTCATGAGTTATGAGCTAAATATGAAGAGTTTGCATGGGATTTTGATGGATCTAATGTTTTATTTCCCAAATTAAATTATTAATGGTTTTTTATCATCTTATAATACCTCAAAGAGAAGGGACTTATCCATAGGTGGAGTTCACTATGTAACATAATGTGTACAGTTTGAAGGCACCTATAGGGTTGACATGTGGCTCAAAAGCATTAAAAAGGAGGTTTAAATGATGATAGGGGTTATTAATAACATGGTGAAAAATATCCTAGACCTATTTAGTAGCCTCAAAGTACTATAAGCCACCTTATTCACCTAAAAACTCACTTTAGCAACATTTTTATAAAGTTTAAGGATTCCTCATAGAATTAAGGTATTCTGAGATATTGAGGTTTCATTTTCAAATCCTATATCCTATGTTATGCCTCAAAAATATTCATGATGGATTCAGTAGGGATATGAGTTTCCACAAGATGTAGGTGTATGGTCTAAGAAAAGTTTTTGCCATCCATTTTAGGTCACAGTCTATTCTCTATCATTTCATTATCATCATTACCATTTTACTATGGCATACCCCTGTTTTCATGTTCACACCCTTATCACTCCACCTACATCACTCTCCACCCACCCATCATATTTATTAAGAATAAATAATAATAAATGAGTTTATACACCCTTTTTTAAACCTTAGATAATATAATATAATAGAGTTTTGGAATCATACTAGTCCCATACTCTATCAAGGGGATAAATAGAGACTTAAAACCATTCATATTTCCACCACAATAAAACTTAAAGGAAACCTCTAGTGAGTGACCAAGAAATTATATTCAAGGGAAATTATAGTGAGATAGGGTGTAATTTTTGATGAAATAAAACAATATTTTAGTGTAATAAATCATCCACCTAAGATAGTACATGTGGATTGTATCAGTCTGTACAGTGGGAAAAGCCTAGAGGTTCTTGAAAGTTAGAGGGTTTGAAAGGAATCAAATCTTATTATAGATAGAATATGAATAATTATGCCTTAAATACATGATGATAATATTTAGGTGGAGCACTACCTCCATTATTTATCAAGCCACAACCTCACACAAGCTATATAAGCACTTATAACCAACTGATTAAAATGGGCCTGGTCTATGAAGAGAAGGTTTAGTAGAAAGTTACATTTCATAAGACTATATAGCTTATTATGGGGAATTTATATGTTAAGTTATGTCAAAATGCCCAAAAAAATGAATATGATATCCATTAACAATCCTAATAAATCCTAACACAAATGATGGGTGCCTACAACAGAACCCTAGCATAGAACCTATAGTCAACATGTGAGGGGTAAGAATGGAAAGTTATAGGGGATAGAGTTTGAAAGAACCATATTAATCATAAATAATAATGAAGAAAAATAGAGGAAAATATTAAATATTACAAGCTATAAATGTTTATTTATACCTACCCTAGATTTCAAACTCAGTTTAAAGAACATTTGTAACTGTCTCTTTTCATGTGTTGATTATGCCATAAGAAAGTTGTTTCTGAATAAGGTAGGTAAATAATGAATTAAGAATATATATTATGTCACATCACCTCCATAATTATATATTATTATGAATATTTAATCATGACATTCTATTTCCCAAAAGTCCTCCTCTATACACATACAACCACTTGTTTGGCTTGCATGAAAGCTAAGTTGAAGGGGTTGGAAGGTCATTATCTTGGTGTAATATATGGGATAGATAAGCTCAAATAGGTATCAAAAAGGGATTAATGGTATAAAATAGGTCCTATAGACTCACATTAGGATGGATTATCTCCCTAATTGATCTGGAATGTAAGATTATACACCTACAAGCTAAGTATATCAGACTTAAGAAAGGAAGACACTATTATTTCAATGGCTTAGAGGATAGGTAAAATAGGTATATTGGTACTTAAGTGTCACTCATAATTATAAATTATACCACAAATAATAGCAAGTGTATACAACTACTACCTATGCAATGAAGATTATATCATCAATCAAATCAAAAGAGGAAACACAGGGTTTCAAGTGCAATGTGATCCATTCAACGAAATTACAATGGTCTTGATGCATAAGTTATATTCATCAGTGAAACTTAATCATAGTCACTTGGAATAATTTATGTGCATCACTTAATTCCCATCACTAGTAATTCATAGGTGAGGAAGGGATATATATGGTTTCAAGCAAAACTAGGTTAACTAGTCCTAAAGAGGCATTCATATGCATTTGGGACACCAAAAGATGCATAAAGAGGATTAATTTAAGGCTATGAGACCTAAGAGACAAAAAAAAATTCCCAAGTCCATTAAATTGGTATATACTTAGTCAAACCATAGAAGACATGTTTGTGGACCTTTAAGGGTTAGACTAAGCATCTAATCTCCAAACCGTGCATATGTAAATCAGATTCATAGAAGGGCTAATCACTTCATGAAGTAAAAAAATATGATTAAGGAAGGTTTAAGTTATATAAATTAGAAATAAATTATTTTTTTATCCCATATAAAATGGCCTCAAACAAAATGATCCATGCCAACATAGTCTGTAGGTAGTCTAAGACTAGTTTCAGCAAAACAGGCCATTTGAGGGCCTTATAGTCATAGTCAAATGTTGAATTTTGAAGGAGATGGTATTTTTAACCATTAAGAGGAACTTATGTAATTATATTGGTCATAAAAATAGTGTTTATACCCACTATTTTGTCTCATACCAAGCTATGTCTAGAGAGGCAGTCTACGGCTAAACAAGCAAAGTCATGCTTAGAAGAGTTTTAAAACCCATTAAGGCCCATAGATGGTCCTAAAACAATGAGAGATGATATTTAAGATCCCTAAAATATATTTTAGGGGTTTTAAATGATGATATTCAATCAAATAACATTGATAACATAGTAATTTAGACTTGCATGCAGATCTTAGTACCACATTAGGGATTCTCCATGCTTCTACAACTAGTTGTATGATCAATTTGTGGGATATGAATATGTTTGAGACATGATAAAATATATTTTAGGGTTAAATAGTTGTGGAAATTTTGAAAAATATTTAAAAACTTTTCTCAAATTACTCAACCCTACACAAAGGTAGTTTTAAGACAGACTTCAAACACTCACCCACTCCACTACATGATTCTTGAAGACCAAATATCTTAGGACGTTTTAGGTACCCATATGCACTAAAAATCCATGATATATTGATTGGATATAGGAACATATAATATATGATCAAATTTTTAAAAATTATGCACTCAAAAATGCCCTATAGACTACCCTAGGGTCACCTTTTTATCTTCATATCTTCATCCACGCTTTGCATGTGAGTCCAATCCATTAATGAAAGTTGAGTAGTCCTATGCCCTATAGATTCATCCATAATACTCATAATCACTCCTAAACCTCCATAAAACCCTATGTAGACCCCATCTAAGAAAAATTGTAATTTTAGTAACCTAACACCCTTAAATGACTTGGTAAGTTTATAGAAGATCAATATCACTTAGATAGGAATCCACTTATGCTTCTTGACTGCATGGACTTTGTATGAAACCCTTAGAAATAAAAGTTTTTAAGGGTTTTTAGTATAATGAAGGATGTTTAACAATGTAGAGTTATTCCAACAATTGTAATAGTAAGTTTTTGACTTAATACACGTTATCAATGCATAACATACTCAAGGATTCATCTTTAGAGTTCCCTGCAAGTACATCCAAAATTACTAGTCTAGCAATGCTTAAGAGAGATTAACTAGTCAACATGGAAAAGTGGGATTTTAAGTTCCTAATGAATTTATAATCTTATTCATAATTATAAAATTTGTTTTAGGCATTGATCACACTCATACATAGGTTTTCAATCTTTATTATAGGTTTCATGGAGGTCAATACATCAACACTTAAGCAATTAGGCCTAATAGGCCTAATTGGCCTATGTTGTCATTAAATAAAGTCAAGTTAACATTTAAATAATAATATAATGGGTCAATTAAAATATATTATGTTTATAAATAATACCCTAAAGGGAATTAAATTCACATTTCATAGTTGTAGTGGAGGAATAAGTCAGTTTCCTTGACTTTACCAATTTGCTCTAAAGGAGTATGGGCTACTACATGATCGTGGTAGCCTAATTTATGATTTTAAATATCATAGGGGAGCATGATGGACTATTTTTAGTATAGTCATCCCTTGGATAAAGATAAATAAGGTTGACTTATCCTCCCTTACCTAATTTTCAATGCTAAGAACTCATTTAAGGAGGCTAAATGCATAAGAGGATTGAAGGAGAATTGTATAACTATTGCAACTACTATTTTGAGTGGGCATGGTCATTAATGACCCTCCTCTCCACTTTTATAAGTAATATTCCCCTTCTTCTCTCTTCATCCCTTCTATATATTGAAGGTTTTTAACCTTACTTTGTATCCCCTAGACTAGTATAAGGAGACTCTGATAGTATTCATATTTGTGCATCTATTTAGGTTAAATAACAAACTTTTTTAACTCTTTCATGGTGATATTATAGTGTATCCATACTTGTTTATATGAAAATGTGATGGTTTTCTTTCCCTTGTAGGTCTTTATTCACCTATATGTCAAAGAGATGTCTTATGCTAGTCACATGGAGTGTTGAAGTGTAGGTAAAGGGTTTTGAAGTGTGACATGACTAGTTAGAGTCTTATAATAGACCTACTTTCCATAACCTTGGTATTAAATTCATCTAGTATAACCTCCATATGAAATAGTTATGATTAAGAATTTATGAAAATGACTATTTGGTTATGATTAGTGAAATAGCATGTTGAGAGTCCTAATTGAATGAATGGATAAGATTCTTATAAGGTGCATCACCAAATTTTATAATGGGTTTAATTTATGTATTTTATTTGACCTTTCCATCCCAACTATTTACGTCTTAGAAAGAGATTCTAATGAGAAAATCATGGGAGCTATCCCTTTAAAATCTAGAGGTCTAACCCACTCATTAGGTAATCCATGGCCTAGGGTCATTCCCATGTTATCCTAGGTTTTGGGATAGGACATGAACACTCTTCTCCTCAGTAAGGGTGAAACCTAGAGTCTATAACAACTAGGAATCACAAAACCATATTGTACATAATAGTTAAGTTTACTTATTTAAAGTGTTTCAACACATGCTTTGTTAGTTACTTGTTGATTATGTTCTTGTTGATTTATTTTGTGTGTTTTTGATGTCTTTCATTATGTATTGTTGTATGTCTTATAGATATTATTAAAATACTTGAGGTTTATAAAGTATTTATCCTGAGGTGTTATTTCAATCAAAGAGTCTTCACCTAAGAATGAGTGATATGTAAGATATCATAGATCCTCTTAACCAATAATAATTTTAAGACTTTAGAGTCACTAGTAATTATTACTTATTTATGCCCTTAGGCCTAGAAAGGAGTCAACCTATGTCTTGAGAACTCAAGCTCACATGTGGTCACCCTTCTCAACACCTCTTGGAGTGTTAGGGCATCCCAAACAAAAATCATTGGTTATCATATCAAGGTAGCATGTTAAATTGTTTTTCCATGTCAAAAAACACTATGGTAGACATTTACTCACCCTATTTGATCTTGTATCAAGTTATCTCCTTGTGATTAGTCATTTATAAGGATATATAATGGGCTTAGAGTAGTATTAATGGTAAACATTTACTCATATGTAAAGTAACCCAATGTTGTAGCTTATGACTTATCACGAACTCATCCAAGTATGTTGAAAAATTTTAATTATGGTAAGATCAGAGGTGTTAAGTGTGTTATAGTAAGTATGGGATAAATTGTTTTAGTTTCTTATCATGTTTTAAGGTCCTTTGATTGGTATTAAGGTCACCACTTTTTGAAAATTCACTTGAGATCATGTATATTTATTAAAAAATGGTGTTTGACTATATGATGATGTTAGTTTGACCCAAAAACAACACTAAGACCATCAATCATGCCTTCAATGGACTCCATCATTACCACAATATCATGATCAAGTAGTTTCATATGCAAAGTGATGTATTTTCAAAAGTCAAATGCTTTATTGTCCATTAAAGGGTTCCATACAAGAAATAATGGATATTCAACTTCCCCATCCATAATTTATGGTTTGAAATACATTTTGACACCACTTTTCCCTCCTCTTTCCCACCAATAACATTTTAAGGTCTAAAAACCTAATAAATTTTAGGAAACTAGTGTTTTATAACCATTTTCAAGGAAATATGGATTTGTATAGTAAGGACATGGTAAAAAAGAGTCAAGGATATTTATAAGGTATTAAATATAGGTATTAGGTGAAAGAAAATATGAGTTTCAAGCCAATAATGATTAAAAAACAACCCCTCCTTCCCATCATCCTACTTCTTAGCCATGGATATCACCTTAGGTTATTGTACACTATGGACAAGAAAGAGAATATGATGACCTAAGATATTGTATAGAGTAAGGAGTTATAATGGATTAATAATCCTTTGTATTGGTGTACATAATAATGATCTATTCTTTATGAACAAAGGTTAAGAACTTAAGGTAGTCAAACTAGTCTTCTAAATCCACAAAAAGTCAAGAATTGAATGGTTTCATTGTACTTTTGGCTTATTTTATGAAAATAATGATTATAAAAGTATTATATAAGTCATTATGGTCATTCCATTTCATTATCCACCCTTGGTTCACATGTGTGAGCCTATGGGAGCAAGAAATACCCAAGTTATCAGAAGCTACAAACTAAAGATAAAGTTTCCTTGATGAGGAAGAGCCTCTAATGCACATATCTAAGAATGGACAATAGTTTGAGATTTTATGATGGTGTCTTAAAGTTTTTAAAATATTGTTGGATCAAGTGGAGTGGTCAGATGGACCTTCATCTCTCCCACAATAATACCTTTAAATGAGTATGAATGGTAGTTGATCTTTAATAAAAACATGGATTGAGTGTTTCATGGTAATGGATATTAGAGGTCATTACAACACTAAGGAGTAATATAGAGTGTTTTATTCATGTATAAGAGTCCCTTCATCATAATATATAGTTTTAATTGTGGCCCTCATAGGTAAAAATCCATCAACAAGCTTCCCAATACCTTCATACACTTGTTTATTAGAATTTTAAGTTCATTAGCAGAAGTTCAATTCTTTATACAATCTTAGGTTATAATTTATCACTCTATTTATCTAATTGATGAACTCCAAATTTCTTTCCCTATGAATTACGTGAATAAGGGAGTCTAAGGTCCCCTTAGGTGGTCTTAAACATGGGTCCGTAGTCCTCATAGAATCTCTTAAATAACATGTTGATGCAAGTTTTATGTACACCATAACGTAATGAGTTAGCTTATAATAGTTCAAGGTCTCAATGGAAGTAAAATCCACTCCAAGGCATGAGTTATAGGTATGTAGTCTATTTCAACTTGTTGATGGAATAGTGGTAGGGAATTAAGGTTATTGACAAGGTTTCTGGATGGAAGTGTGGTTCCTAAAAGGTAGTGAATCTCTACATGAGTTAGATGGGTGTCTATTTTATAATATAAATTTTGTAGGTCTCAAAACAAACTCAAAAAAGAGGCAAGGGTAAGGAGTAAATCAAAACTCTCTAGTTTTCAAGAATCACTTCCTTGGATGGTTTCTTAAAAGGATAATATCTCTTAGAACCTATACATGTTGCTATCAACAATTGTACATGCACAATAAAAAATGTCTAAGAAGTCTAAGGAAATAATGATGCAAGAAATTCATAATCCTCAAATAAAGGTTGATACTTTTAGGTTAGATATTACACAAACTTAATCAAGAGATTATGGCTTAAGCTAGTGAAGTATCTAAGGCAACCATTACACACACAAAAAAATACATCAAAAAAGCACTCATGTACATTAAAAATTATGAATCAATTTGAACTTAATTATCCAAATGAATATGTTCGCCAATACTTCAATAGTTTTTTCACATCTACATATCATCACATCAATAAAAATAATCAATAATACATTCAAAAAAATTTCAAAATAAATATTATTGAAACATACAACCAAAGAAAGTAGAAATTAATTACACAAAAATTTGAGAGAAAATACAAAAACACATTCACTCATGATAAAAATTGATGTTTCTCATGTATTCAAAAATTCTCTAAAAAAAAATACAAGTTGGATTACAAGTATTTATATAGGCTTAGGGAAGAGGTTGCATCATCCTCCAATCTCATGCAAAGTGTTTACATGTAGTAGTTAGAACATGAATTCTAATTGTAGTCAAAACCATATAAGATAAATCTTGTAGTTGTCAATTAAATAATTTGACATTTTAAAATCCATGCAATGTGTGCATGTGTATAAAATATAAAAATTCAATTTTTTCAATAAAATGCTTGAACTACAAGAAAGCTTGATCATCCTTGGTTATTTGGAATTTAATCTTTAAAATTTAAACCTCTATAAATTTCTTTCCTATTGTACCAACTCAGACTCTATCTCTTCTAGTAATAAGCCTTGTGAACTCTATTTGAAATCATCCACCACTTCTTGAATGATTTTATCAAAATTGATCCTACTAATCAATTTTATTGTGTAATACTTCACCTTAAGAAAGATTTAAATAATGTAAAATCTATAGGAATTAGGCCTCATGTGCATGATATTTGGGGATTAAGGCCCCAACTAATTATAGGCACTCCTTTTCTTCTTCCTACCTTATGACAACTAAGTTCAAGGCATTGGATGCTTCTAGTGTTGTCATTAAGTCTAGATGGCTATATAATGAGATGCCTATGTATGAAACTAACATATTCAACTTATCACTATCATCTTTTACGGAATTATATAATTTTTTGGCATTATTCACATGAGGGGCCACTTTAACCTTCATAAAATCCATTGCCTCCAAAGATTTGTAACATCTAGAAGCAGCTTCATGAGCCTCCAATTTTATACCTGTAGGGTTATGTATGGTCTTTGTTTGATGCTTTAAATTTTCCAATAAGGCCTCTAATTATTGTCAATATATCTCTATACCTTCATATATGGATACTATAGCATCCTTAAGTGCTTGTGCTAGGTTTGTAATATTTTCAATATAAGGAGATTGCCTGAGCTATCTATTATGCCTCTTAGTGAGGGAGAATACTTCATGCCTTTCCTCAAGAATTATCTCCCTCCCTATATCATCCTCAAAAATTCTCTTCTTCACTATTTATATACTACCAGATGGGAGGTCAAATATAGTAAAGATAGAGAGAAGCTCGATGATCTTGGAGCTAGGTATTTGGGAAGCCTTACTTCTCAAGTCTACAACCCATGGAATAATGTTTAATTATGAAGAATATAAGGTTATAAAAATAACCTCCTCTACTTATATCTATTTATTTTGATATTTTACAAGTACATCAAGTAGGGAAGGCCATACAATCTTAGATCAATCCACTCCTTCAAATTGAAGGAGTGGGTGGACTATGATCAATTTTGGTTTGGCCTTCCTTCCCCTACCAGAACTTATCACAGTAGTTTATTCTATAGAGATGGTGGACTAGACATGGAGTTGTGGAGTATCCAATGTAGTCTATACCTTCTTGGACACATTCTTCTTTAAGGGTCTAATAGTGGAAGTGCCAAAAGGGACATGCGAGGTTGGCATGGTAAGTGGGGTGGAAGTAGAGAGTGGATAAATGGTAGTGGTGGTGAAGGGATAAATATAGGTTTAAGTAGACACTTTCATATAGGGTTTCCTTAACACAAAATAAATGGAAACATATCCAAAAACTGACATAAAAATAAAGAAACACTTATAAAGATCTGAGTACTTGGGGAACTTGATTATATAGGATTTTATTAAAGGCTCATGGCCTTAGATATTTATATATATATGCCTCTTCATCAAAATCATCATCAATATACTTAATTATAAAAACCTCCCCCTAGATTGATTTTGAGTGTGAAGGTGCATCATGTAAGCCTTGTGATGATTCCACTATGGGACTACCTATTGGAGTCCTAAGCTTCTTTGTATAAACTAGATGGGTCTTCAGCTATGTGTGGGAGCCTTGTTAGGTAGATGTCATTGCCTCTTGTGTCTCTATCCCAAGAGATATAGAAATATTAACTTGGGGCATAGAATTAGTCACTTGAATGGCACTTGCAGTAGGTTGTTCTTATGTTTTCTCCTCCTCATTAGAATCCAAACTGATGGGGTCACCTACCTGTGCTCCCCTACTAAAATTGGGTTCAAAAAACCCAGGCTCTTTCTTGAAATTTTTTGATTTAAAATGGATTCCTTGAGATGGAGGGATTTCTTATTCCTTTGATTGTTCCTCATGTTATCCTCTCCAAAATTTAGATTGATCCCATCCTTTATATAGAACCTTCTTGTCATCCAATTCTCTTATAATAACTAAAGGGTCCTCTTATATCATTATCAAATGATATTGCTTTTGCCTAGAATATCTTTCCCTCTCTAAAACATCTTCAATCATCCTTTGCATTAATAAATATAAAATAATATAAATATAAAACATGTTTATAGTGGAAGTTAAACCCCTATAGATGCTTCTAAATAAGTCCATGTGGATCCTAGTCTCTGTGTGGAAGCATGGGGAAAGGATAACTCCTTCACTTGCATCCCACTTATCTAAAAAAATTCTTCATAGTATAGATCATTATAACAATTGTTATATGGTGGCTAAAGTATAAATATTTCTTATACTTGGATAGGTCTTCTTCGATACTATACTATAATCAAAAAGTAATTTTTTTCTCTAGCAACTTTTATGGGACATTTTTTGGGAGATACAGAGGATTAACCTTGTTTCCCCAAATCATTATGATTGTGAAGTTTAGATAGAGGAAGTAATCCGCTTTACCTTTCATGTTATTTATAATATTTGTTCTGATTATGGGCATGAGAAAGCCATGAATAGCTTGCCAAACCTAGAAATATACATCCTTTGCTATTCTGACCATATTCTTGGTGTAGGCATATATATGCATAAATTGGTAGTGGTCATAAATTATGTTTTTAATATAGTATATGGCTAGAGTTCAAAATTCTTGGAGGTCTCTATAACAAGTTCCCATAATAACATATATAAAATGGGACATCATACAAAAATTACCCAAAGGCATGGGATGCTTGTCCTTATGAATATTTTACTCTCTTAGATGGAAGATAATTATCTCACCCAGGGCATACATAGTATCATGTGTGAGGATCATGTATAATAATGGTACCTAGACTAGATTAACAAAATGAATACTTGGAATACCATAAAGTCTATTAAAGAGAGCCATGTTGATACATATCCCCATTATGAACTTGTTGATAGAAATAGCCCCCTTTGGCTTCTTTCCTTTCCATGTGATGGTTTATCCTAGGAGAAACCATGAAGAGAGTGCCTTCTCAATTGATCTCTCTACACTGAACTTCACCAATGTATACTTGTCAAAATGAGCATTGGGTATGCTCAAAGATAGATATCACTAGAATTTGGGTCCCAAAATGTATTTTATAAATATGTTATTTATACAGTAATAAAGGAAATAATCCTATGATATACTACCTAAGAAAAATATATCCTATAGGATGTCGATGCATGACATCACCTCTATCTTTGTGGAAGAAAAATGTAACCTTTGGCATTTGAAAGCTAGAAATTCTTAGACAAACAACCTAATAGTGAGTGTCATCTCATATTCCTCTAAAAATATGTTCATAGAATGAACTGTATCCCATAACTCTAAATATTTAGTGTATCTATTTTAAAATATGGAGCATCAAACACTATATCCATTAACTTTGTAGAATCTCTGATTGATTATGGTGATGGTAGATTTGCTCCCCTAAATGTCCTAGATGTAGACACCATTGTTGTATATGTTTTACACTAATTTTAGTTTCCATTTAGGTGTTATATATTTTTTATGCTCAAATATGATCTAGCTTGATCATTGTCTATTTATAATTCTCTTTATAGGGAGCAACTAGGGCTCTTTGATGCATAGAAAAACAAGAGACTACAAATGCAAGTTTGTTAAAAACCAATGAAGGCTTTGATGGTTATGCATAAAAGATATAGAATTTTGTATTGAATAGTAGTTCATATGACATAAATTCCCAACATTCACTTTGCTTATAATTCATACATAATTAAAAAAAAATTAGTTCAAGTTGGTGGGGATCTCATACTATTAATAAGATTTATTTTCATATTTTATTCAACTAAGTATAGCTAGGGCTAGTAATGTTCTTGGTAGTAATATATTCATTTGTAAAAATGATTTGACAACATGTCCAAAGACTAATTCCTTCAAGGGAATTTTTTCAGACAAAATATCTATAATAATTTTTGTGAAGACCTATTTCATCAGTCAAAAGTTCTATAGCAATTATCTTGAAGGGTCGATTCTAAAAGTATCAAAAGGTTATTTTTGTTAGGCAAACATATGAAGGTTATACTTCTTTGGTAATTTCATCCATGACAAAAGTCCTAAGGATCTACTTCATAAAGGTTGAAGGGTCATTCGAAAGGTTGAAAGGCAAGTCTAGAGAGAAAATACCCATGAAAATTATCATGAAGGGTATGTTTTAGATGGAAAAGGCCCAAGATAAAAGTCTCAAATGGTAGGTGTAATATGGTAAAGGGGATAACATAAAATCCTAAAGGATAAGTCCCAAAGGGATAAGGGGTTAGGACAAAGTCCTAAGGGGTAGGTGGTTATTTTGAAAAGGGCTAAAGGGTCACTCAAAATGTCTAAAGGGTATTTTCAATAAATTTAAATGGTAGGTACAAAAAGGTTTGAAGGATCTACTTTGTGGAAAAAATTCTCAAATAATTTACTTCAAAAATTAAAGTTTTGATGGAGAAAGGGTACTTTCAAAAGGATGAAGGGCACTTTCAAAAGAAGTCGAAGGGTAAGTGGGTTAAGGCTAAACGGTAAGTCTAGAGGGATAAAGGAAAATTTTTAGAGGATTTTTTTTGAATAAAAAATCCAAAGGAATGTTCAAAGGGAAAAAGAGGCCCAAGACAAAAGTATCAAAGGGAAAAATATATTAGACAAAATGTATGAAGGAATTCAATTGGCTTGGGGAAATGCTAAGGGGAAATTATATTGGGTAAAATGTATGACATAATAAACATGAAGACCAATTATATAAAAACAAAAGTCCCAAAGACAAAAACTTATAAAAATATAAGCTAAAGAAATAAAACATGATAGAGATAATTTTCACAAGTTTGATAAAGATAAGCCTGAAAACATAAAACCTAACATAATAAAAATGATATAAAGAATGAATCTATGAAGAAAATACAAATACCATTTTTCTAAAGTATGAAAAAGTCCAACAATTAATCTTCTCCAATATTTTTTATAAACATAAATAAGAGGGGCTCAAACTCAATACCATAGTCTAAAAAAAGGTGGGTCCCCAATTCCATATGGAAAAAATGGGGGTGTTGGGTATGACAAATAGTAACTCACAAGGAGAATAATCTTAAGTATTCAAGAACCCAGAGCTATGGTTTGCAATCTTATATCAATCACAAAGTGTGTCATAAAAGAATACTTAAATCAGAAACATGAAAGAGACTCCTAAGTTCAATCAAACAACATACTTGCCTTCTAAATTTTTAGATCTATATGTGTCAAACATGTAGTTTATTTAACCCTTGATGTGATGAGTTTTTTAAAGAATTTTATGAGGCTGTAGGTTTCATCCTAGTATCTTGTAAATCTCAAAATCGAGGGAAGCTCAATCATTGCTCTACTACTAGCTAGGCATTCATAGCCTTAATAGAGAT
Source organism: Torreya grandis (assembly GCA_037957365.1). Lineage (NCBI taxonomy): Eukaryota > Viridiplantae > Streptophyta > Pinopsida > Cupressales > Taxaceae > Torreya > Torreya grandis. The sequence goes on along the minus strand of JARHVA010000955.1, from coordinate 2,530,998 downwards.
ACATTGGGTTCCTTTTCTTCTCATTTCATTATTTTATTGTAATCATGATGCATGTTACATTGACCTTATTTCATCATATGAGCCTTTTTATTATCTTTAAATTTTCTTTTCCTCTTTTTAACTCATTGGATCCTTCATCTTTTATTTTTTATTTTTTGATCTTCTTGAATGGAAAAGAGAAAAGTTAGAACCCACAGTGAGATAGTATAATTATAAAACAAACCATTACTAGAACATCTATACCAACCAAACATATACCCAAAATTGTCACTTCCAATAGGTATTTAATGTGATAAGTGCATTTGATCCAATAAAACAAGAAATCTTTTTAAATTTGTATGAATTACTCTAAGAGCAACTTCTACATGCCTAGTAAAAGTATCAAGATTTTGATTTTCCCCTTTTATACAAGTCATAAGCTCAGTTGGTTTAGATTTCAACTTGGTTATAGTTAAATCAAACACAATTCTGATTATCAAATAAATCAAAGAACATCTAATATAAGAAATCACTAAAATCTAATCTAGAAAACATGAAATCTAATCTATGAAATCAAAATATTGAAAGTGGGAAACTAGTCTATAAAAGAAAGAAATCTAATCTATGAAATTAATAAATCTAATATAATCTTATATCTACATTAATTCATCCTTCATCAATCAATAACATCAGTAGATGACACATCCCTGAAGTGGTGCTTTAGGAGCTATCCATTCACTGGATATGTAAGCTCATTACCTTGGATGTATTTTAGATGAAATGCATTATTTCCCATGATCTCAATAATCTAGTATGGTCCAATCCATAATGGGAAAAACATGTCATGTTGTCCTTTCTTATTATGGGCTTCATCAAAAAGTAGTATTAGATCTAAACTCTTGAATGATTTAACTTTTAGTCTCTTATCAAACCACATCTTGACCACATCCTAGTGTTTTCTAAATGTTTGTAAGGCCTTAGTATTTGAATTTTCTATTTCTATTATGTCTAATAATCTTGATTCTTCTTTATATCTTAGTTCTATGTAGTCTTAGATAAATTGATAAGTGGATAATTTCAACATAATTGAGAATATAAGCCTGTATCCATATACCAATAGATAGGGTGAAGCTTTAAGGGCTTGCTTGTGTTTAGTTCAATCTACCCAAAGAGCATACTTCAATAAATTATTCTAGTCCCTAGGCTTGTCCCTTATAGAATTCTTAATTTCATCAATCATATTCTTGTTCATTGATTTTGCCATCCCATTTCCCTTAGGGTAATAGTTAGATGTTGACCTGATAATAATATCATTGTCATGTGCCCTTTTATTTAATTATATTGATATGAAATTTGTTCCATTATCATAAACTAGATAAATAGGCATGCCAAATCTAGTTGTTATATGTTCCTTCAAGAAGTGAATCACATCATGTGCTCTATAGTTCTTTGTGTCTATGGTTTCACTCCATCTAGTGAAATAATATTTGGTAATAAGCACAAATTAATGGCCTAATAAGGAATTTAGGTTGATGACACCAATGAAGTTTAAACCCCACTGGGAAAATAGCCTTCCTTCAACAACTTGCTATAACAACATTATTATGTGAATATCTTAGCTAGAGTTTGGCATTCATGGAAATTTATCACATAAGCGTGAGTATCTTTGAAAAATGTTGGCCAATAGTATCTCATTCTTAAGATCTTGTGGGCCACAGTATTTTTAGAAGGATGACCACTACTTATTTTATAATGCAAGTTATCTAAGATTTCATTAGCTTCATCTATAGATACACACATGAGATAAATACATTCATAATTTCTTCTATATAGGACCCCCTTCTTGATCATGTAATGAGTATATTTAGTCCTTAAAGCTCTACTTATTTCTAAATTGAGGATTGGGGAACAAGTTACTATAAGTAAATATTTTATTATATCAGTATACCATTCTATTTTAGATACTCGAGCTTCACATATCTCTTGAATGGTGATGCATGGATTTAGTTCATCATAATCTAAATAATAACTTGTCCCCAACCAATCTTTGCAAGCTTGACTCCTATGTCAAATTCTTGCATCTTAGCCATCCATTTGCCTCAAAATTCTCCTAATTTATATTTTGATAGGATGAGCTTGACCATAAGATTGGGTATCACTGCAATGGTTTTATTCCTCAAAATATAATGTTGAAACTTCTTTACTATATTGACCAGGGGAAAACTTAATTTATCAGTCATATAATATCTAAGCTTTACATCTTTTAGATTTGTATTCATGAATGAAATTAGATGCTCAGTCTCTTCTTTGTTCTACATGATGACATTAGTAATTGTATGCTCTAAAATTAAGGAGTATTTTTAGAAATAATTCATGAAATTTGGACTGATCAATATTGAAGCTTGTGATATTATATCTTTAATGTCCTAGAAGGACTTTCATGCTTTAGATATCCAGTATATTTTTGCATCCTACTTGTGCATGGAATTCATAGGTCTAATGATATCTAAAAAAATTGAGATGAACTTCCTTATAAAGTTAATCTTTCTAAAGAATTATTTAAGTTCTTTCTTGCTATTTGGTGGCTAAATTTTTGAAATCACCTGAATTCTATTTGGATCAATGTTGATCCCATCCTTGGTGATGATGTGCCCCAAAAATATTACCTTCAGTCACTCTAGATATGATCTTATTTGGGTTTAATAAAACACCAACCTTATGCATCTTTTGAATATAGACTGTAGGTGAATTATGTGTTCTTTCTTGTTCTTCAAAAATATTGTAAGAGAATCTATGTAAATGATTATGCATTTTCCTATTAATCCTTTGAAAGAATGATCCATGGAATTTTTGAAAGCTAACTCCTATGTTTATCAAGAAAAAAGGGATCCTCTTATATGCGTAAGTTTCCCACTTCATGGTAAATACCATCTTCATTTTGTCCTCAGATTGAATGAGTACCTAATTGTAGCCTAAAAATTTGTCCAAGAAGGACATCATTTCAAAACCACTTACTATTTGTATCACCTCATCCAAATAAGGTAAAAGATAATTATCCTTTTTAAAAGCCTTGTTTGTATTTCTGAAGTCCACACATAATCTGATCTTACCACTCTTCTTTTTTATTGGGACCCAATTAGCCACCTATATAGAATGTCAGACTAGGAAGACAATTTTTTCCTTTAAAATATTCTCCACTTCTCTCTGAATGAGAGGATCTTGAATGGGATTGACTAGTCTTTTCATCTACCTAAATGGTTTATGATTTTACTTTAAAAGAATTGTATGAGTAGTGAATTAAAGGCCATATAATTTCAAATTTTCATATGTCTAGGCAATGATGTCCCTATTTTCAATGATTAAATCTTTCACTCATTATCTTTTTCTTGGGGTATAGCTAAGGTGATATTCACATAATGTGGGTTATGCTCATCTCCTAGATTTTATCTTTTAAATTTAGATTCATTACCCTTGGGTTGCCTAAGTTACTGAGCTTAAGGGTCTATATCAAATGGTCTTTCTAAAGAGACTAACGTATTTGGAATTCAATTCTCTTTATGCTAGAAAACACCCTCTTTGTTTGATTCCTCTTCATATATGTGATTAATGCCCTTATCATAGATGATTTGAGATTTAAATCCCCCTAAATTGGTTAAAAACTAAATAATCTATTGGTCATCATCAAAGACCTAAAAATTCTCTATGTTATCTAGAATAGAGGGTAGGGTATTGATTCAATGGAGAACGTTTCTACCTTAGAGTATTATAGTGGCTCTAGATTAATATTAGTAGCTAATGAATCAATGGTCTAATTTTGCTCTTTCAGAAGTGCTACTATGTTGAAATCTTTAAAGCTTTCAATTAGGTCCCATGTTTTATGCTTGTATCTCTTCATAAAAGATAGCTTACATTGGTATTTATTTTTGACTTGATTGACCACCATCTCTAAGTCACAAAATACTAATATTTGCTTCTCATTATTCTTGAGTGAAAACTATAGTCCCAAAAATAAAGCTTCATACTCATCTCTATTATTAGTGTATAGAAATTGTAACCTATATGCTAACAAAAACTTATTATCTTGTAGATAAATTAACTTGATCCCCACACATGAACCTTACTTGGATCTAGTGCCATCGAAGTGTAGAGTCCATAGCTGATTAGAACCTTCAAGATCTGGCTTTTGTACATGATCTTGAGTAGTAAAATTATAAACACCAAGGTTGGGTGACTTGTTATTAACCTCTTCATTCTTGATGTTTTATTTTATAATGGGATAATTCATTTTCAGCTCTCTATCAATTTTAATTTCATTTGTAACTCCTCCCTATGGTATCCTTATATGATAAAAGTCTATACAAATATATCCATTGAGTGTCTTGGACTAATCTTTCCTTAGTAATAGACTATACGCTTCAGGTATGTCCACCACTAAAATATAAATGGTCATCTAGACTTGTGGTTCATATACTACTTAAGTATGCACATTGTTTAATTTTTCAACTACTGGTAATACTATTTTATCAGTTGAAAAACTATCCTCTTTGAGGGGTTTGGATTGAGACCAAGATTTTGATATATGCATGTAAGCTTGATAGTTGTAGATACTGTAGATTAAATTAAATAGTTATGCATATTCTTATCAAATTCCTATATAATCAGTAGGAAGGGTAAATCTTGTAGCTTGCTCTTGTAGATGACATTGACATCAACAAATTTCACTTTATCTATGGATGATTTAGTTATTTCTATGGGGGCCTCTCTAGTAATAGACTTCTATAGTAGCTCCTTCTATTTAGTGATCGATGCTAACTCATGAAGAGTTATATTTTCCTTGATCTTCTTTATATCCTCAACAATGTTGTATCCTCCCTTACTTAGTTATTCCTTATTTTTCTACTAATCATTCCACTTTGGAGGGGGTGGATTGTTATCTTCTTTAATATTAGGAGGAATCAACATGGTATTTGGAGGATTTGATGTTATAAGTGGTTTTTTATTCCTTAGATTATAAGTACCTATATAGAACTATTGGAAAGCGTGAACTTCATCTATATTGTTTTCTAGTTCATTGTTCTCTTTCGCTAGGAAGGGAAACTCAAGAGTTTCAAAGAACATAGCGGTACTTAAAGAGCTAGGATCTAGATGATGCTCAGGTAAATTATGCATATGATCTTTTCTAATGATATCTCTTTGAAATATTTTTAATACTACATAAATTTCAATGCAATTGAGCTCACCATGCTCAAAATTATTGTAAATTCTACACCAATTACAAAGAGTTGTCTCTGTTATGTTGATTTATGGAAGCTTGTTAGGTTGTTCAAGCCTATTGAATAGTCTATTATATCTATAGAATCTAGTGTTCTAATTTCCACTAGGTCATTTTCATTGCTCATTTTCCTTTGCATATTTAATAAATCATTGCTTAGATTTTGAACCATCTTCTAAATATAATCCAATTCTACCTTTTTGGAATCCATAACTTGTAAAATGGTAGTGGGAAGTGAAACCACTTGATGGTGTTTTTTATAACCATTGCCCACTACATGAATGTTCAAATAGATGAAATTCAACTATGTTGTTTGTGTTAGTGGAGGTAGTGTGTACAATTGGTTTTGATTGAATGTGAGAACTTTCTACTTTATATGTGGTACTTACTTTAGTGTTGGAAAACCATTATTGATATTAGGCACTCTAAGTATTTAAGGATTGATATACCTATATATGTTGATAGCCTCTTTAAATTTTAATGCCAAAGTATTAGCCATAATTTCTTTTCTTAATAAGATGGTAGTGATAGGGTCGAAGGCATTCTTATACATTTCAAATGCTAATGTTGCCTCTAGTTTATATCTTGGGGTTAATTAGTTGTATATCTTATATCATCTTACATTGAAACCATAGATGGGATCATTAGGTTCCTTCTTCATGTTAATGAAGTGCTAGTATACCAAACCATGATTGGTGACGTATCCAAATTGTGGAAAAAAAGCTGCTTGACATTCATCCCGAGAAGTGATGGAATTTTTGGTTAGATTTAAATACCAATTATAATAAGCATCCATAAAATTAAAAGGGAGTAATCTTCATACAAAATCCTCATCCATGACATTTATTAGCCTTAAATCAACTTTAATATATTTGATATGTTCCTCCTTTATCCTTAATCTTAAAGGAGAAAAGGATGTAAGGTAAGTTTCAATATTTTAGTGTAAGTAATGCACATCCCCTAGGATGGTAATAGAAAATCAAACTAACCAAGGTTGTTGATGAGAAATTCGTTGGTTAATAGGTAAAGGGTTCCTTAGAGGTATGGGGTTCTCTAGAAGAGGAGGTTTATTCTGAACTAGGACTATTGGCATAGTTATATGTCTCTTATGATTTGACAAGGGTGAAACTAAAAAAACCATCCTAAGAATTAAATCTAGTCACTCTCCTAGGTGACTCTAGTGAAACTCTATGCAAAGAATACCTAATATTGTTAGAGGTGTTAGCCCTCCTTCTAACACTAGTAAAACTATTGATGTGAGTTTTATGCACGCCACAACATAATGAGGTATCCTCTAATGTTTTAGGATCTCAATGGAGGTAAATTCCATAGTAGGGCATGAGTTGTAGGAATGTAGTCTATTTCAACCTATTGATGGAATAGTGGTAGGGCATGCAAGTTATTGATAATATTTTTGGACAGAGATGTCCTAAAAGGTAGTAAATATCTACATGAGTTAGATGGGAAGTTATATTCTAATCTAATGTGGGTAGGTCTCAAAATGAACTCAAAAATAAGGGAAGGGTAAGGTATAAGAAAAAGATCTCTGGTTTTCAAGAATCACTTCCCTAGCTAGTTTCTAAAAAGGACAAGTTCTCTCAAAACATATGCATATTACTATCAACAATTATACATGCACAATCAAAAACAACTAAGAAGTCTAAGGAAATAATGATTTAGTAAATTAACAAGCCTCAAAAAAAGGTTTCTCTTTTTAGGGTAGCTATTGTAAACCCTTAATCAAGAGATTATGGTTTGGGCTAGTGAAGTATCTGAGGTATTTGATACACATAGAAAACTACATCTAGAAAGAACTCATTCATAATAAAAATTATGAATCAATTTGAACTTAATTATCCTAGTCAATATATTTAACAATCCTTTAACAACTATTATACATCTATAGATTATCACATCAATCAAAATAATCAAGAATCCATTCACATCTTTTGCACACTAAAGTTAATTAAAAGATACAAAAAAGAAAGCAATAATTAATTACATAAAAATTGGGAAAATTTTGGGGAAGAGGTTGCCTCATCCTCTAATTTCATGCAAAGTGTTTACATGTGGTAGTGAGAATATGAGTTCTAATTGTAGTCAAAACCATATAAGATAAATCTTGTAGTTATCAATTAAATAAGTTGACCTTTTTGAATCCATGTAATGTGTACATGTGTACAAAATATAAAGTCAATTTTATAATAAAAATCTAGAACTAAAAGAAAAATATGCACTATTATAAAATTATACATGCATAAAATCTTTGCCTATCAAGGCTATGTTAAGTAAATCACTGCATATACCTTAGGCAGTGTAGTAGTTATGAGGGTAGTAGTTAAAGTTGCAAATGTCAACACACCACCAAAAGATTTCTTTTTCTTTGCCTTGTTTTCTTGATAAATGGTATATGTTTCGTCATGCTACTATCATATAATGTTCAAGTTTAGTAGTGGTGGCCGATGTATCCTTTTAAATTGACCAAGGAGTCTTGCATGTTCATCGTTGGTCACGTAGAATTTTTTATTGAAAATTTCCACCTCCATAACTTTATTTATAGTTATACTCAACTTTGAATCTATCTCTTCTAGTGCTAAGCCTTGAAAACTTAGCTTGAAATCATCTGCCACTTCCTAAATGAGTTTATCAAAATTTATCTAATTGATCAGTTTGCCTATGGCATCATTCACCTTTGATATCTTCAAATCATGTAAAATCAAGAGGATTTGGGTGTCATGTGCCTGATATTTGGGGATTAAGGCCCCAACCAATTATATCCACTCCTTTACCTCTTCTTACCTTATGATAATTAATTTCATGGCATTGGATGCCTCTAGTGTTGTCATTAAGTGTAGATGATTATATAATAAGTTATATTTGTATACAACTAACATATTTAACTTAGCACCATCATATTTCAAGGAATTATATAATTGGTTGGAAATATTTACATGAGGGTCCTTTTTGGCCTTCATAAACTCCATTGCCTTCAAAGATTTGTAACATCTAGAAGCCACTTCTTGAACCTATGCTTCTATACCTACAAGGATATGTATAATATTTGACTACTCCTTTAATTTTTCCACCTAGGCCTCTAGCTCTTATTGATTCATCTTCATGCCTTCATGGATGGTTACTATAACATCCTTATGTTCTTGGGCTAAGTCTGTAATATTTTTAATGTAAGGAAATTGCCTAGGCTATCTATTCTACCTCTTAGTGAGGGAGAATACTTCATGTCTTTCCTCAAGCATTATCTTCCTACCTCTATCATCCCCAAACTTACTCTTCTTCACTCTATGTATACTACCAGATGGGGGTTCAAATAGAGTTTAGATAAATGGAATCTTGGTGATCTTGAAGCTAGGCATTTGGGAATCCTTCCTTCTCAAGTCTATAGTCTATAGACAAATGCCCAACTATAAAGCATTTGAGGTTATAACAACCTCTTCCTCAGTCTCCTCTACTTTTGGATGTTTCTTTTAAGCTTTGACAAGTATGTCAGGTAATGAACACCATATAATATTAGACCAATCCACTCCTTCAAATTGAGCAAGTGGGTGGACTATGATCAATTAGGGTTTGGCCTTCCTTCTCCTAATAAAACTTATCATAATACTTTCTTTTATGGGGGTGGTGGATGGCATTAAAAGGGTAATATAGGTGGATTGGACATGGAGTTGTGGAGTGGTAAATGTAGTTTGTACCTTCTTGGACACTTTTTTTTTTAAGGCTTTGATAGTGGAAGTGCTAAAAAGAATAGAAGAGGTTGGCATGGTAAGTAGGATGGAAGTGCAGAGTGGATAAATGGTAGTGGTGGCAATAGGATCAATGTAGGTGGAAGTAGAAACTTCCACTTGGGGTGTCCTCAACATAGAATAAATTGAAACACATCCAAAAATTTACATAAAAGATAAAATAACACTTATGAAGGGTTGAATACCTAGGGAACTGGGCATTATAAGATTTTCTTGAAGGCTCATGGACTTAGGTTTTTCTAGCTATGCCTATTCATCAAAATGTTTCTCAATATCCTTAATTTTCATAACCTCCCCCTACGATGGTTTTAAGCATGGAGGGGAATTAGGTAATCCTTATGATGATTACACTACAGGACTACCTATTGGAGTCCTAGGCTTCCATGTTTAAACTAGAGGGGTTTTCAATTGTGTGGGGGTGCCTTTCTAGGTAGATGTCACTACCTTTTGTGTTTCTATCCAAATATATGTATAAATTGGAACATAGGGAATAGTATTGGTCACTTGATTGGTACTTATAGCCAGATGTTCTTATGTTTTATCCTCCTCATCAGAATCTAAACTGATGGGGTCACTTGCATGTGTTCCCCTATTAGAACTAGGTTCAATTAGCCCAAGATATTTCTTTACATCCTTTAATTTAAAATGGAGTCTTTTAGATGAGCATCCTACTTGGTCCTTGGATTGATCCTTAGACTATCCTCTCCAGAAGTTAGAATGCTCCTATCTTTTGCATAGAGCTTTGTTGATGTCTAGTTCTCTTACAGTAACTGAGGGGTCTTATTGGATCATTCTCAAATGATCTTCCTTAAGTCCAACAAATCTTTCCCTATCCAAAACATCTTCATCATCCTTTTCATTAAGAAAACAAAAACATAAGAATAGGGAACATGGCTTTAGGGGATGTTAAACCCATGTAGATGCTTTTGACTAAGTCCTTTCAAATCCTAGTCTTTGTGTGGAATCATGGGGAAAGGATAAACCCCTCACTTACCTTCCACTTATAAAAAATTCTTCCTCATAATATAGACCATTCTTCCAATTGTTATATGGTGGTCAAAGTAAAAATCTTTCTTTTGTCTGGATAGGTCTTCTTCAACACTCTACCATAATTGAAAAGGAATTTCTTGCTCTACCAACTCTTTTAAGATTTATTTTGGGAGACACAGAGTATTAACCTTATTTCCATAAATCATTATGATTGTGAATTTTGGATAGAGGAAGTAATCCCCTTTACTTCCCAAGTTCTTTACAATATTTGGTCCAATTCTAGGCATGGGTGAGCCATGAATATCTTGCCAAACCTATGTATTTATGTCCTCTACTATTCTAACCATATTCTTGGTGTAGGTATATATGTATATAAATTATTAATGTTCAAAAATTATGTTTTTGATATAGTATATAGCTAGAGTCCATAATTCTCTGAGGTCTTTGTAATAAGTTCCCATAATGCCTTCTAGCAAATAGGACATCATATGGAAATTACCCAAAAGTGTGAAATGCTTATCTTTATGAATTATTTTCTCTATCATATGGAAGATGATTATATTTCTTAAGGCATATGTAACATTGTGTGTGATCATCATGTATAACAATGGCACCTAGTCTAGATTAATAAAATGAACACTTGGTATACCATAAAGTCTACTCAAGAGAGCCATGGTGATGTGTATCTCCATTCTGAACTTGTTGATAGAAATAGTTACCTTTGTCTTCTTCCCTTTCCATGTCATGGTCTGACCTCAGAACAACCATGAAGAGAGTGCCTTCTCAATTGAGCTCTTTGCACTAAACTACACCAATGTATGCTTGTAGAAATAAGCATTGTGTATCATCAGAGATAGATATCACTGGAAGTCAAGTCCTAAAATACACATGATAGCCATGTTATTTGTAAATTAATGAAGGAAAGAATCCTATGATATCATACCTAGGAAAAATAGATCTCATAGGAGGTCAATTCATGGCATCACCTCTAGCTCAGTAACATCAAAATATAACCTTTGGCATTTAAAATCCAACAATTCTTGGACAAATAGCCTATCAACGAGTGTCATCTCATCTTCCTCTTAAAACACATCCATAGAATCAACTACATACCATAAGTCTAAATAGTTGGTTTATCTATTTTTAATTAAGGTAGCATTAAATACAATATCAATGAATTCTATAGAATATTTGATTGAGTATGGTGATGGTGGATTTGCTACCCTAAATGTCTTAGATGAAAATGCTATTGTTGCATATTCTCTATGCTACTTAAAGTTTTTTTTAGGTGTTATGTATGTTATATGCTCAATTCCACTCTATTTTGATCATTCCATACTCATAAATACCTTTATAAGGAGTATCCAAGGTTCTTTCATGCATAGGATAGCATGAGACTTCAAATACAAGTTTGTTAAAAAGCAATGAAGGATTTGATGGCTGTGCATCAAAGATATAGAAATTTAAATTGAATAGTAGTTTATATGACATAAATGCCCAATGTTTACTTTGCTTATAATTATTTCATAATTAAATTTTTTTTAGTTCAAGTTGGCATGGGTATCATACTATTAACAAGAAGTGTTTTCACCTTTTATTCAACTAAGTATAGTTAGAGCTTAAAGTGTTCTCGGTAGTAAGGAATTTGTCAAGAAAAATGCTTTGGCAAAATGTCCACAAACTAATTCCTTTGAGGGAAATGTTTTGGATAAAATATATGTAATAATTCCTTAAAGACCTATTTCATCAGGCAAAAGTTCTAAAGTAATTATCTAAAAGGGTCACTTCCAAAAGCACTGAAGGGTTATTTTCATCAAGAAAAAATATGAAGGGTTTACTTCATAGGGCATTTCATCAATGACAAAAGTCTTGAAGGATCTACTTCCTAAAGGCCAAAGGTCATGTTTTTAGGACAAAAAACCCATATAAATTATCTCAAATGGAAATATTTGGAGGGCAAAGGGCCTAAGATAAAAGTCCCAAAAGGTAGGTACAATATGATAAAGGGGTTGGGACTAAATCCAAAAGGGTAGGTAGATATTTAAAAAAGGGTTGAAGGGTCGCTCAAAATATCTAAAGGGTCATTTCAATAAATTAGAAGGGTAGGTACAAATGAGTTTAAAGGATCTACTTCATGGTGAAAATGCCTAAAGGGTCTACTTCATAAGGTAAAGTTTTGGTAGGGAAAGGGTCTGGGACAAAATTCTAAAAGGGTAATTTCAAAAGGCCAAAGAGAAATTTCAAAAAAGGCTAAAGGGTAAGTGGGTTAAGGCTGAAGGGTAGGTCTGAAGGGCTAAAATAAATATATTAGAGGATTTGTTTTAGACAAAATGTCTAAAGGAATGTTCGAAGGGTAAAAAAGGTCTAGAACAAAAGTCTCAAAGGGAAAAATGTCTTGGATAAAATGTTTGAAGGAATTCAATTGGCTCAGGGGAATGATATAGGGAAATTATAGAGATAAAATGTATGACATAATAAACTTGAAGACCAATTCTTGTAGAACAAAAGTTCTAAAGATGAAATCATGGAAAATGATAAGCTAAAGACATAAAACCTGATAGAGAAAATTTGCAAAAGTCTGATAAAGATAAGCCTAAAAACATAAAACCTAATAGAATAACCCTAATATTAAGAATGAGTCTATGAATAAAATACCAGTTCCATTTTGCTAAAGTATGAAAAAGGCCAATAATCAATCTTCTCCTGTATTTTGCATAAACATAAAGAAGAGGGGCTCAAAGTCAAGACTAGTCTAAAGAAAGGTAGGTCCCCATTTTCATATGGAAAAAGGGAAGTGTTGGGTACAAAATAAATTAAGCTAAATGGTGGCCTCATCAATCATATTCACCTCATAATGGGCTCTCAATTCTAATTTAAGGTTCCATATGGTCTTATGATGACCTCCTACGGGTCCAAACCTTTCTACCAAAGCTTTAGAAATGACAGCAAGAATGAATTTTCTATACAACCATGGAATTCCATTAATATTTTGATAAAAGTATCTATTTAGTTTTGGAGTTGTTGACAGGTTATAACAAAATACATGAGATCAATCTAAGCCTAGCCTTTAAAGGGTTTCCATATCACCATATATAGCTGAGTCTCAAATGTGGATAAAGGTCATGGATTGTGAATATGGCTATCTTAGAGGGTGTTATTTGGATTCAAGTAATGTCATTGAGTTCTAAAACATGACATGGAAGCACTTTTTTCTCTTAGGGACCTTCTTAAAGACCTCTTGATGATCAAAATACATAGATCACTACCTACAAGATTGTAGGCAGTCTATTCCCAAATCTGAATATAAGATGTTATATGCATATGTAAGAGATAAATTAGACATGGATTAAAGGTATAAATATCATGACCTTGAGAGATAAATAAACTTAAAATATGAATAAGTAAGCCCACTCAGGCATGAACATTAGCCTAAATGTTTTCAAATCTACTTAACCAATCAGAATGACTAACTAATATAAATGCATATTATAAGATTTTAAAATCACCCCTTTTAATATAAAACATCTTCTTCAACATCCTATGGGTATGGTTAAGCAAGAGAGTTACCTAGTCTAGGTTAGACACACAGGACACATAAACTTTAGTATAAGACTGTGCAAGTTTTTTTAGTAGAGATAGGTGGATAAACCTATAATTATATGGTCATAGCTTGAGAATATGTTACTTAGGACCTAAGTATATTACTTTAGAGAGCTAAATTAGACTGATCAGGTCTCCAATACCAATTTTCCAAGCACTTGCACTGAGCAATGATGGTTAAGGCAGACCTAAGAGAGAGGGGTTGAAATGGTGGTTTGGGTAGGTGAGGTCAAATATAAAGGGTGGGAATTATATGGAATAAGGTGTTAATACAATATTGGGGCCACATAGAATACAATAGTGGCATTGGTTCATAGGTTAGGGTCCAAACCTTTATGAACCATTGTTAAGAAGCCAAACCCCCTTAAACATCCATAAAACCCTAATAGTGATCCAATGGAGAATATATTGAATAATTTTCATCCAAATTCATTGGTATGGATTGGTAAACACTTATATCTCATATTTCATTTGATGATATCCTATCCATGGCATTGTTATGTATGGATAGTTGTATAGACCTCCTAAAAACACTATTTTAGAAGGGTTTAAGGATAAATCATAACTAAAAAACTTGGTAAAAGGTTGGAAATAATTGAATAAGGTAATATTTTGTATATTAAATCTTATAAAATCATGAAACACTCACAATTATACCTATAAGTACTCATATAGGTCTGTGTCAAATAGGCAGTCTAGATGTGTTAAAGGGAAGTGACCTAGTCACCTAAGTAAGGTAGAGTTATAAGTGTGAGATGTTTTGGAGGCATAGGTCATGGTATATTATGTTATTTATAATTTAAACTATCTCACTCCATCATCTTGAAGGTTCCATTCAATCTTCATATCCTTCCAAATAGAAAGCAGCCAAGAGACTAGGTTAATTGTCTAAGAGGCCTACTTCAGAAACAAAAAAAGATGTTCATGGGCATAGAGGGATACTATGGAGTAAATTTATGGTTAAAAAAATTATTTAAATACCTAATCAGGTGATAAAACCCATTTCATATCCACCTTGAAGCTTTTGTAATTTTTCTAAGTCATATTGGCATGCAAAAAGGGGGTGGCTACTAAATGCTTCATGGAGGGGGCCTAACTAAACCACTTAAATGATTTGTAACTATCATTAGGAGATGTCTTTGACTAGGATTGGAATACACATCTTCCTCATGGGGTTAATATGGGCCAAAAATAAACATCAACACCCAAAAATGATCATTGAATGCCCCTCATCATCAATGCAATGCATGGAGAAGTGTGGAGTCTATTTGTAAATGCTAATTGAAGGGATTATGGTCATTCATGACATCTTCATGACATTTCCATACCATATTATCTTATAACTTTTTTTCATTATTATATAAATGCATGGTATAATGCCATTGTAATCATCTCTTGATTATGTATGATGAGACTTTGCCCAAATTGTATCTTGTAGGCCTTATGAATCAATAAAGGACTATTTCTAGAAATATTTGATAACATAGTGTGTCATGTGTTTGTTAATTTATATAAGTGTGAATTTTCATTATCCTTTTCAATTCCTTTCCCTCGCCTATTTTTTATAATGTCATCCTATGTAGGTCATGTGATGTGCCAAATTTTTGGTAGTTGTGTTTGAATAGTAAGTTATTTAATAGTATCTTGAACATGCTTCTTATCCATGACATTTAAATTTTATAAATTCAACATAGACTTCACATGAAATACTTATGTTTAGGAGCTTATTTGGAAAACTTATTTTAGTCACTATTTATTACTTAGTTCACAAAATTTTGATTGAAGATTAGTGAGAGTGGATAGGTCAATATTGGTGCATCACTTCATTATGTTAGGTTTCCTTCATGCATTTACTTGTTTCTTTTCACCACAAAAAATTAGTAGCTCTTAAGAAGTGATCTAAAATTGATGAACCAAGGGAGATAGACCCATAAAATATAGGTTTTATGGGTCTAAAATTGATGAACCAAGGGATATAGACCCACAAAATTTTGATTGAAGATTAGTGAGAGTGGATAGGTCAATATTGGTACATCACCTCATTAGGTTAGGTTTTCTTCATGCATTTACTTGTTTCTTTTCACCACAACAAATTAGTAGGTCTTAAGAAGTGATCTAAAATTGATGAAACAAGGGAGATAGACCCATAAAATATAGGTTTTATCTTTCTATAGGTCACCCATTGCCATTGGAATAATTTCATATTATCCCAAACTTTGATAGATCTGAACCATCTTCTCCCAAGGGTGCAGTTTCGAGAGTTGACAACTACATTAACAAATTGTTATGTAGTCATTCCCTAAATTTATCTCACCTTTCAAAGTAATTCGATAGGACAAAAAAATTCTTAGTCTGATTTCATGTTTTTACCATTACCATAAATTCCTTAGGCATTTATTGGTTAGATTCTTTCCAACACAGTACCCCATTCTACCCTTAGTCTACCTAAAAATTTCCTAGGGTCATTTTCAGTATCTAAAATTTACATAACATATCATTTTCTATAATTCACTTAATTTCAGTTCAAAATACTAAAAATAATTAAAATTAAAGCTTCACTTACCTAAGCTTCACTCATCATGGCTACTAGGCATCTTCCACATTGAAGTTCTCATATCCTCACCATGGTCACTTTCTAGGCTCAAATTGGGTCTCTTAGAGCAATATTTTCTTAGAATAGTAAAAATAAAAAATTAATAAAAATTTAATATATTTATATTCCCTATTCCAAAATATTTGTATATCAATTATTTATAACTATATTATTATTTTTCACCCATAACATTGTTTTTACTAGCTCTTTCTTTTAATAAAAAAATATTCCAGACTATTGACATTGTAGAGAATCTTTTCAGATCTTACATGTATATTTTACAAAAAAATTAATTTTTCACTTATTTTGTAGGTTCACCTAATGTTCCATACATTAGACACATTCAAATTTCTATGACTTCCTTATTAATATAAATCACTAAGGTAAGTAAAGGTATGTATTTTTTAATTATTTCCTTTCATTTATCTTATTCTCTACATACTACAATTTATTTAGCTTCAACATTGTGTGTTATTATATTCTTTTCCCAAAGCACCATCCTATGTTACACTTGTGTGACACATGATGATCTTTGAGTGGTGCATATGTATACATATAATATTTATCAATTAATGATGCTTTATTTCTTATAGGAACCCATCAAGTTTGAATCTCTCTAAGTGCATGCCTTAAAGTGTCCACTATGAAAGGGATGGGTAGACCATTGGTGATTTTCAATATTTTTATCCCCTATACCACCAATAATAATAAACAAAAACCTATCCTATATAATTACCTAAGATTTGACACCTCTCTTACACACTCTTCCAAGTATTTCACTGCCTTAGACAACATCTATCTATGTCATAACCTCTTTTTTTTAGTTCTACCAAACAAAGTCAGCATGGGATGACCTTATACTTTAAATATATGAGCACATTATGGGGTTAATCAACCTTGACAAATGAAATCTAGGACCTAACTAATATTGTTAATTAACAATACAAGATCAACTAGGATGAGTCAATTATCTAAGACTTTAGAAAATTTTATTGTTAGATTTAGATGTATATATACACATCCATGTCTACCATTTTAAAGTGAGACAAAGATTAAATAATTATTTTTGCATCTTATTATCCACCATTATAATTGAGGATATGAATCTTATCTTGTCAAGAAGTCTTTTGGATTCATAGGAGAAGTTATATAGCCTAAATCTAAACTACTATTGTTATCATTACAAACTATAAAAAACTCTTGTGAAGCACCTTGGCCAAAGGATATATTGAGGCTCATTGGGTTCATCTTCAAAGGTAAGTATTCCTAACTCTTAATCCTCCTTGTTAAAGTATATTTATTTGCATTTGTTAGTTTATATGCTTAGTGCTCCATGTATTAGGATTTACTCTATATTGACTTGAGTATAGATCTATGTGTGTTTAATTTATTTTTTATACCCACATTTTTTTCTACATGATTTGGTGATCACTAGGTTAGATTTTTCTTTACATTATCATTTAATTATGAATAAGAAAACATAAGACCTAGATAGGGTTATTTTATGGTGTTTCTTGACTAAGGGCTTTCAAACCCTTTTTATTGATATTGTTGTGGTAAGGGAACCCTTTGTTAGGTCTAGTGGATCCATCTTAGTCATGATCATGATTATCTAAATGTACCAACAAGTAGAAGGGATAGTGTGATTTAACTCCTTCGAGCTAAGATTGATTTGTAGATTAGCTTCAATTTTCCATCTATACATATTGTACCCATTTTAATAATCTTATATTTATCCCAATTTAAGTCACCAATAAAATAATTCAAGGACAAAATTGTCCTTATATATACAAGGGTAAAATTGGTGTCTTGGAAGGTAGAAGTGAAGACATAATAGTCAGAAGTTAATTTAGCAAGGATTGAAAGAATCAATTATTTAACCTTTTTATATATGACACAGTTTCAATTATAACCTAAATGATTTAAATTTGGTGAATAAGTCCTATATAGTTTCAAAGTTTCTTGGAATAATACTGATGAGTTCATTTTCCAACTCATGACTGCTCATCACATCCTACATCACAAATTATTTTTCCAATAAGGTCCAAACATCATTAGGAATATTTTAAATTCAATTTAAAAGTGTAAGATTGGAGAAATTAATAGACATAATGGACCATAGGCCTTGTCACATATTTTAAAACAATTCACCTTCTCTACATCAAGTGTTGGTTCTAGTTTGATACCTATTATATCTAAAATTTGCACCCTTGAGAAATGATTCAAGCCCTCTCAGCTTGATCTATGCAATGTGATTAGTGTTATTTTGTGGGTGACCTTTAAGTAGACTAAAATTATATATTATTGGGTTATCTCCCTTTGATGTATCAATTAAGTTCTAAGTTATACACTACTATATTAAAAATTAAAATGGAGAGAAAAGACATGAAATAAATTTATTTAAAGAGGTGATACATAAAATCAACACCCTCAAATTGACTATCATGCCCAAAGAACATGGATTAGGCTTTAATATAATAAAACTACTAAAAAATGACATATCATCCACCAAACTTCCCCCTAGGTTAATATTGTTTAGACCTTTCCAAATTTAGGGTAACATGGGATTAGTCCAAGGTTGTGGGTGACATCTAGGTGGACTAAACCTTTAGGTTATGGGGATAAATCCCATGATGAATCATATAGGATAAAATCACTAAGATTAATAAATTTTTCTGGGGGAAAGGGAAGATAAAAATTAAATAAAACTAATTTAATGGAGGTTATGAACCAATAGAAACATCCTCCACTTACCTATCTTGCACTATGAACATGAACACAAGTTGAAGCAATGCACTAACTCACAATGGCCTCTAGGCCTGAGTGTTTCAATACAAAGGTGAGAGATAAATAAGGATAAGGAAGGGGTGATGAATACATATAATAATAGACACTTGATGAATAAGACTCCATACTCAGTCAATGTAAGGCCATGAACACACTTTATATGACCTGCTAAGATGATAAACTAGCAAATAACCAGTTAAGGAAATGGGACAAATGAAGAAAGTCTTATTTATACCACTAAAATTCATGAAATACCATCACTATTAACTATTTTAAATAATATTAGATGGCTAAAAATAACATATATTCATTTTTCAAATGTAGAGACAAGTTTTTGGTAAGGCAAGGCTTCACCATACTTCACGAAGGATTACATTACAATCTAAAAGAGGCTACTTCTATAGAGGAATTGAGTGAGAAGAGGACAAATGCATTAGATAAGAGTCAAATAAGATTTTTAATTACATGAGATAGTTAAAAAAATGGATACTATAATTAGTCTTAGTAACTCTCTTGACATGTGTCATTTCATCTAACATGGCCTTCAATAGAGTGGCATAGGAGAGGCTTCATTGCACTTGATTGTCCTAGTGATTCATTTAATCTCTTTGAAACTATCCTTTTGACTACCTAGAGATGATAAGTGGCCTTATTGATGATAAAATTCACCTTGATCTTCTCTCTACCTTGATGGTTGACACCTTGAATTTGATGGAGGTTCCCATCTTGATGTGGCAGTAATCAACATACCCCATTCAACATCTCCCTTAATGTCTTTAAATGATATATTAACATTTATCACTTAAGTATATATTAGTTACCTATTTGAATATATTAAAGTATTAATTAGCTTATAACTATAGTCATAAAACATTAACATTAGTTCCCATGATGTTCTCAAACTTTATGGTCTCCCCTAGGTCTACAACTAGTCTTTCTTGAGTAATCCGAATAGCACAGTCATCTATTGTGGCCAAGTGATGGCTGTGAAATATCATGGAGATATTTGAGAGACTTGAAATATTATTATGAAATATTAGATACATTCAAATATTCTCTCTTCATGTTTAATTTTCTCCATTAGTCCATATTAGGCTTTATCCAACATAAATTCTTAAGAAACCTTCAGAATATGCCCTTTTTAGGTCTATAATAGTCATTACCAGGCCTAATACATATATTAGTCATCTCAAACATGTGAATAAACCATTATATTTTGTTTCATAAATACCTATGAATATCATATTGGTCATTCCCAAGATGAAGAAGTTTATTTGAAGTCATTTGGCTCACTATTCCTCCCATCGAGTCATTTGGACTAGTTTAGGCAGGTTCAAACATGCATGATCTATTAAAGATTATTCATATCCCTAAGGGATTAAAATAAAAAAATAATGAAAATAAAATAAACTATAAAAACCTCCTAAAATTTCCATGGAATTTGAGATCCCCATGCACCAATTCCTTGGTGTTTTAATGTGAAGAAAGTTGCTCATCGAGCTAAAATCTTGCATTCTAGGAGGTTGAGAGAAGTCAAATTAAATGATAAAGATAAAAACATGTTAATTGGGTTATTAACACCTAACTAAAATAGTTCTTAAAATTTCCTCCTATCATGTTACCATTTATTGTATTCCTTGTTAGCTCTCAAAAGTGTCTATAGACCTCCTATTCATAGGTTTAGGGTTCTTGGGTTACTATGTTAGTTTGACCTTAGCAATCTAGTTCTTGGATTTTATCTAAATTATTTGAGTTCCTCTCCATGGAAATAAATTATTTAATTTCCATCACCATTAAATTATGTTTTCAAACCTCAAAACATCCTCAAACCTACAATTATTATTTATTTTACATGTACAAGCTTGTCACTACCTATTTAGGCCCACAAGGCCTAATTAGCATGTCAAGGCTCTTCACTATTTAAAATAACCAATCCATACAATGGAGCTACTGTGAACATTAATAATCAGTTAGATAGGTATATTTTTCACCATTTCATTCCACATTCATACATAGCTCAATACACCTCCTTCATTTTCCTCCAAGACCTTACCTGTAGGTGCTTCATATCTATTTGGGCTGTAAATGTGAATCTATTCTATTTGACTCAATCTAACCTCATGACAAAATTATTACAAAGTACACTTAATATCTCAAAGATCTCACTCTTCCACTATTCACCTTAGACATGTATTTTTATTTCATTCGTGTTATAGACCTATGGTGACTAATTAGGTCCCTTAACTATATTCTGAGAGTCTATTCTAGTTTGGATGCTTTTATAGCCCTAACACATGTGTCTTTACTTTCACAAGATACCATTAATATCTTCATGATCTTAATTTACTCTTTTTAGGATTCAATTTCAATGCCATAGTAATATTATCCTTTAACTTTTGGAGATAAACTTGAATAATTTACATTAGACTTATAGGTCCTAATAAGGCCTGTAGATGTTTGTCGAGGTATATTTGAGTGATGAAAACACATTTATTAGGGTCACATTTCTTTTTTTTACCTATTAGTCTTTACCTAGTGTATCTCACACTTAGCCACCTTTATTTTCTCATGATTGGCATGTGGAAAGTAGTTTGTGATCCCAACCATGTGTAAGAAGGTGAATCTTCACTTCATGACAACTCTCTTGTCACTTAAAACATCTCTCATCCTTGATATTATTTTTTAAACCCTATTACACCTCATAAATATTAAAGACACCCTAAAATGGACTCTTTTACCCAAATTTACCTACTTCTATACTCAAACTTGTCAACTCTGAGTTTCTTAACTATGAGTGCTCATTTAAGATGTGAGTTTCTTATTGTTTTAGCATATGAGGCTTCTTGGATGAGGTTATCACCTATTTTATACTTATAATTATTATCTCTAACCCTATTTACCTCCTCAACTCATCACTCTATTAGTGTTTATTTGATGTTTCAACCTTAGTCCTGCGTGTGCAATAAGAGTCTTAACTGAGACTATTATCTTGGGGTTAGTTGATGGTGTTGATATTTTTTTGACCATAATCTCTCCATATCCCATTATTATTCATAGGTACCTATTACTCCCCATGGTTCCTCAATACCTTCTAGACTAGTTTCATAGTTAAAGTTCCTCTGCTTACCCAAATAGGCCTGTAGGGGCTCAAAAGAGAGCAAGTCTCTCTCTCTAAGACTAAGCATGGGTTGTGAGAGAGTAAAACACATGAATTCCATTAATATTTTATAATTTATATATGAATATTGAGGTATACTATATCATATCCCTCATGATATTCAATAGTGAAAACACCTTCACTATCATGAATGAGACACTTTATTGACACTTGCAATAAAGGTCAAACTACATAGGCAATCACACTTGAAGATGATATTTAAAGATTTGAATGTTAATTGATGTATACATTGTGATTGGGTGTGAAATAATACCTTAATTGTTCCAATAAACCCATCATACAACATTAAACCATTACTTATAGATTCATGTAATTAAGGCTCTACAATAGTAATAAACAAATACCTACAACTTGCAATTTATGACAACATGAAGGTTTCTTACTCACATGAGATCAAATGTGTGAAATATGGGTGGATAATGAATTATATAGACTTTAAAATCCAATATAAGACACATAAAAACATTGATTGCATCAATCTAACTAGAAGTGCATTGAAAACCTTTAAAAGATGACCCTCTATAGATGTAGAAGACACATATGGTTACCAAGGTTCTTAACCATTGTTCGTAAATAATGGATATCAATATGAAAAATAATGAAAAGGTCATGAGACCCTATTACTCTAAATAAAATATAATAACACCATTTTCTCTCTCTTATATGAACTGAGCATAAACCTAACTAGCTGTCTAAATCTACCAAAAAGAATGATAGAGAGAAGGGATCATTTTTTTTCTATGTTTGACTTTAAAACTCATGTATTTTCTTATCTAATGTCTAAAATCAGTTTCCCTTGATATATTTGAACTCTAATTTTGATATGTTTATATAAATTTAAAAACACTTGTAAAATCCCCTTTTTTATTTTATCATGATTAAGGTCTTGAAATGCTATTAGTGGGAAAGAGGAAGGACATGAGGAGTCAAATAATGATTTAAAACTTGATTTTATTGAGGGATGGAATTTGAAATGCCATTTTCCAAGTGTGATGGGCCTTTTATGGTGAATTATTGATATTTGACCCCTAAAGACACATCTTTTTACATATAAAACCAACTTGTCCTAAATTAGACTAGTTATGAGACCATTGAATGCTCTTAAATTCAATGTGACACTTTATCCAAAGGATTTCCAACTACAAGGTTAACTAAATTAAATTTTTTAATGGCACTTGATGACTTGGATGGATAATTAGAGATTGAAACAAGTTTGATTAAGTAGACCACAGAGGTTCAAACCTTGGATACATTCTTAGAACTCATGTTAAGACCCAAAAATTACTTGGACACATTATAAATATTGTTAACAAGTCATCTCCCAAGATAAGTAGCTAAGAAAAGTAGAATATTTAATGATAACAATAAACCTTAATCCCTCACTAGTTATTGGGGACAATATGCATGACACATTTGATGAGGAGTAAGGAGGACGGAGTGATGTCTGTGCGCGGGGAAGGGCACGAGGGCGAACCGGCGACAGGAAACCAGGTAGAAGGGCTCAGACGGAATGATAGTGAGTTGGGAGAAAAGAATTCGGGCCAGACTGCAATCTATTCCAGCGACAAGGTAAAGTTGAATAAAATTAATGGATGTTTGCTCAGAAGGCAGGACCGTCCTGTGCTTGTCATTCCTCAAGAAACAGTTCAGGAGGACATTGCTTACCTTTCTTCACATACATTGATTTGCAAGTTCCTGGGAATTAGAATCCCTCAGCCAGCTTTGGAAGCCTGGGTTAGGCGCTCCTGGGCAGTTGACGGGGATTTTGACATTATGTTAGCAGGGAACAATTACTTCCTGGTAAGTTTTTCCTCTGTTGCGGATCGTAATCGCATTTTTGAAGGGGGTCCTTACTTTTATGAACGAGCAGGCCTTTTTCTCAAACCATGGCATGTTGGTTTTAATACGGCTGAGGATTTGCCAGCGTGTGTCCCGGTCTGGGTGAGGCTCCCACGGTTGCCGCTGGAATTCTGGCGGGAAGACATCCTCAAACAGATAGCGGCCTTGTTGGGGACACCAACAGCGATAGCGCATCAATCCTTAGATAAGAAATTCATTACTTATGCTCGGGTCTGTGTAGACATGGATTTATCCAAGCCTCTTCCTGATTCTTTGGAGATTTGTTTGGGTTCACTAACATGGATTCAGCAGATTGACTATGAATCCATTCCCTTCAGATGCAGAATCTGTCATGCTTATGGACATTTACATAGACAATGCCCTCTGGCGGCCAAAGACAAAGGACGAATGCCAGAACCTCCAACGCCATTTTCAGTTCCTGCTGATAAGGGTTCTGGAAGCGTAGGGCAAAATCAAAAAGCTAAAACCCAACCGGACTACTTGAGCAAAGGCAAGAATCCGATCCCTGGGGGTTTGGCGCAGAGTTCTGTGGATCAATTCAATAGTGGAGTGGAGGATTTTATTCCAGTTAGGAAGCGAGCTAGAGGCCGAGGTCCGAGGCGAGGAACTACAGAAAGGCAGTTGGAACAGGGTTTTAATAGGTTTGAGGCCCTAGATAATATGGTTATTGAAGAGGGTCTTCTTATGCAAGATATTGGAGAAGCTTCCGGACAGCAGAAGCAGTTGCCAGATTCCTTGGGGGGGCAGGATAGGATGGACCTTACACCTCTAGCAGAACCTCTGGCTCTAGAGGAAGGGCAGCATGAGTGTATGAATGAGCTTAAGGAGAAAGAAGTAAAATGGGCAGATTTGGTGAAGGAGGGTGATGCGTGGAAAAAAGACAAAAATTCAGCCTTGGCCCTGGGGCTAAGTCAAAAACAATTCAAAAAGGTCACACCATCCGTTAATCCTAAGGTGGGTCGGAAGAAAGATCAGGATAAACTCAAAGTTACAGGTGATTTATTGGTGGAATCTGGGGCTGTTAAGCCCTTGGAAGAGCATTTCTCCCAATCCACCCAATGATAGTGTTATCTTGGAATGCAAGGGGTTTGAATAGCTACCCCAGACAAAAAGCTATTCGTAGTTTGGTGTGGGACCACTCTCCTGATATCTTTTACATCCAGGAGACGAAGCTTACTGTTGATTCTCTAATTGCTTGTATGCCAAATATTTGGCATTTTGGGCAATGGCAGTGTGTTGGAGCTAGAGGTACCTCGGGAGGACTTGCTATGGGATGGGACCAGAGGAAAATCATTCCACAACTTTGGGTTACCTGTATTTCGGCCTTGTCTATGATTGCCTCCTCTTTGGAAACAGGTGAGTTATGCTTGGTCACTACAGTTTACGCACCGGCTAGCATGGAGGGGCAGCAACAGCTTTGGTCTCATATCCGATACATCCGACAATGGTTCCCTTACTTACCGTGGATAATAGCGGGGGACTTTAATGCTGTTCTGAGCTTGGAGGAGAAGCGTGGTGGGTCAAGCCGCTTAGGCGCCTCTTCTGAGTACCTTCACCATAACATTGAAGTGCTCCGTGTCTCGGATGTGAAACCCTCCAACGGGCTTTTTACTTGGAGCAACCGAAGAACAGGTAATGATGCCATTTCAGAACGTCTTGACAGATTTTTAGTTTCCTCTTTCTGGCATTCTAGCGCTTTTGCTCTCACTTGTGAGATCTTGGATGGGAGGGGTTCGGACCACTGGCCGATTAAACTTTCCATAGGCCGGATAGGGGGTCCTAGAAAGCCCCCTTTCAAATTCCAGCTGATGTGGCTCCGAGATCTTTCTCTTCATGATCTCATAAGCCAATGGTGGAGACAGGGAGCCCCACCTCATGGCACAGCTATGTACTCCTTCTTGAAAAAGCTTCAATTTGTTAAAAGGAAACTCCAGATATGGAACAGGATTTGTTTTGGGGAACAAGTTACACAGTCAGAAGAAGAAAGCGCAAGATCACTTGGACGACATTACTAGGCGAATAAGAGATACTGGGCTTTCGGAGGACCTTAGCCGGATGGAGGCTAGAGCTGCTAATACACTTGCTGAATGGGAACTTCGGGAGGAAATCTATTGGAAACAGAAGGCCCGCAATGATTGGCTTCAGGAAGGAGATAAGAACACTGCCTTTTTTCACAACTCTGTGCAAGGGAGGCGAAATGGTAATTTTATTACTTCGCTTATTACTCAGGATGGAACGCACCTCTCCTCCTCCCAAGACATTAGCAGAGAAGCTGTCCGGTATTTTACAGAACTTTTTGACAGCGATACTTTGCCAGATGAAGGGGCAGAAAATGCAGTGCTGTCTTGTATTCCATCCTTGGTGGATGATAGAATGAATGAAGAGCTTATGCGTCCTATTGAGAGTGCTGAAGTGGAGGAAGCGGTGTTCAGCATGAAGAAAGGTAAGGCCCCTGGTCCTGACGGATTTCCAGCTGACTTTTTCCAAGAGTTCTGGAGCATTATTAAGCAAGACTTGATGAGTGTCATTCAGGAGTCTTATTCTAGCAAGGAAATGCTACGTGCATTGAATGCTACATTTCTGGTGCTTATCCCGAAGAAGGAACAAGCAAATAAGCTAGAAATGTATAGACCCATTGCCCTTTGCAATGTTATCTACAAAGTGATTACTAAGCTCATTGCACAAAGGCTGAAAAGGCTCCTCCCTAATCTTATTTCAGAAGAGCAAGGAGGTTTTGTGGCTGGCAAACAAATTTTGGATGGGGTGGTGATAGCTTCGGAAGCTATTCATTCCATGAAGATGTCCCAAGAGAGGGCTATGTTTATCAAGCTTGATCTCGCCAAAGCCTATGACAGAGTTAGCTGGAGGTTCTTACAGAAAATTCTCTTAGCTTTCGGCTTCAAGCAGGATTGGACTAGGTGGGTGTTAAGCTGTATTACCACACCTTCCTTCTCGGTTCTGGTGAATGGAGCCCCAACTGAACTTTTTGGTGCTTCTAGAGGACTACGGCAAGGGGACCCCATTTCTCCTTATTTGTTTATTCTCATGGCCGAAGGGCTTGGGAGGCTCTTCAACTGCCAGGTTTCTCAGAATGTTATCCGGGGATGGAGATGGGAGAGAGGGGTAACCACCTTGTCCCATCTCCAATTTGTTGATGACACTATCCTTGCTGGGGAGGCCCGAATCCGGGAAGCAGAATCTTTCCGCATCACTCTTGATATTTATTTGGCAGCGTCAGGGCAGCAGATTAGTGAGCAAAAATCTTCAATTTATTTCTTTAATACTCCTGAGGCTATCCAGAGGAGAATAGCTGCCATTCTTCGGTTCCAGATTAAGACTCTCCCAGTGGTTTACTTAGGGGTTCCTATTGTTGTGGGGCGTCAACCCAGGCTGTTCTGGCAGAATATTCTTGACAGGTTGAGACAGAAGGTAAGTCATTGGACCTATAGATGGCTCTCTACAGCAGGTAGGGTGATTTTGTTACAATCAGTTATTCAGGCTCTACCAATTTACCGGAGCATGGTTCAGAGTGCACCAGCTTACTTTCTAAAAGAGTATGATGCTCTTTCTAGGAAGTTTCTGTGGGGGGGCAATCTGCAAAATTCTAAATGGAGTCTTGTTAGATGGGATTTAGTGTGCAGGCCTAAGCAGGATGGTGGTCTGGGATTACGCTCAGCTATTCTGGCTAGCCAAGCTTTGGCCGCAAAGCTTTACTGGCGCTGGTGTACTAGTCATTCTGCTTGGTGGGCTAGAATTCTGACAGCCAAATATCTTCCGGGCATTAATATTCATGATATTGCCAGATTTCCTCTTGAGGGGAGGGGGTCCATGATATGGGATACCCTTAAGCATGGTGCAGATTTGGTGAAGCAAGGTCTGTTCTGGATGTGCCGCAGTGGATCTGAGGCCTTATTCTGGGAGGACTCCTGGGATGGGTCACCCCCGCTTCTTCAGTCACACCCGCATTTCCAAACTCTTGCGGACTCTTTTCATGCTGCTGGGTGGAGTTCGGTGAGGCAGTACAAGGAAGCTTACAATATGGGCACTACCATTGGATACAGGTGGAAACACTCCTCTGACTGGCCTCCCGGGGGATCGGAGGAGGAACGCGAGGAATTATCCCTCATTCTTGAGACTAGAAGGTGTTCTGTGTTGCAAGGAAGGGATGAATTGGCTTGGAGTGGGGATTCTACAGGGCAATACTCCGTTGCTGCTGGTTATAAGTCTTTGCTGGAGAAAACGGGGGAAGCAGGATTGTTTCAATGGGGGAAGAAAGTCTGGAACCGAATGGCGTGGCCCAAATGTAACTTTTTTCTCTGGCTCCTCACACACAATAGGTGCCTCACCTGGGATAATCTTTGTTGTAGAGGATTTCAGGGACCTTCTATTTGTGTGATGTGTTGTACCAACGAGGAGACAGGGGCGCATTTATTCTTCCAGTGTTCGTTTGCTAAACGGGTATGGCATCTGTGGTGGAGTGCGTGGAGAACACCCTGCAGGCATGCTTCTTCTTTAAAGGAGTTTTGGGATCGAATGGGCAGTGCCCCTGTTAAAAATACTCTGTTAAAGAATGCCTGGGAGGTGGGACCTTCCTTCATCCTGTGGAATTTGTGGCTGGAGCGGAACAAGCGAATCTTCAGGGGGGCGCGAACTGAACTGCAGCTGGTGTGGAATAAGATTATTTTGGCGATCCAAGAAACTCTTCTTGCCAAGTGTACACCTGACAACAGTTTGCAGCAGGAGGCGGCGGGAGTCTTTGGACGCTTGGGGATTATCTTCCCTGGAGATGACGTGGAGAGGAAATCAAATCGGCCGGCGAACTGCAGAAATAAGATGGCTCGGCCGATTAGCAGAAATGGACGGTGGGCGCTCCCAACAGCTGGTTGGATTAAAGTTAATACAGATGGGTCTTCCCGTGGGAACCCAGGGGATGCAGGAATAGGAGGTATCGCCCGGGATAGCTCTGGGAACATCATATTCTTGTTTTCCATTTACAAAGGCTGGTATACAAATAACCGGATGGAAGCGGGGGCCATTCTGGAAGCTGTGGAGAGTTGCTGTCGTCGTGGATTACTCAATGTCGTTTGTGAATCCGATTCACAAGTTGTGGTTGATTTGTTGAACAAGGATAATTCAGGTAAGACGGACTGGTGTTTACAAACCATTATTCAGCAGATTAAGCATTTAAGTTCTTCTTTGAATTCGATTTCTTTCCAACACATTCCGCGGGAGTGGAATGAGGTTGCTGACTGCCTTGCGAAGTGGGCCACGGAGAATGGGACATTCTGGAACATTACTGAGGAAGTTAACCTCCCTCTGAATCTGTATCAAAAATTGGTCCATCTGGTGGAACAGGAGAAAAATGTATAATTGGTCTTTTGTCTCGATTATGAATAAATTTTTACCCCCTTATTAGTTAAAAAAAAATAAACCTTAATCCCTCTAAATACTTTAATTTATGCTAAAGTACCCTATCTTTATCAAATAAGGTTTAGACCAATCTCTAGGATACAAAAGGCACTTGACACCCTTTGACTCACCCAAGGATAACTCATGAAAAATTAACACATCATCCTAAAAATCATAACAACTATCATAGAAGGATCTCTTGAAGCAACCCATAATACATATAGTGAAACTTTGAATAATGTTAAAAGGCTTTAAAGACCACTTGAAGATCATGATAATATTTAGGAACCTCACATACTATTGGAGGCCCATATTAGAATTTTTTGTATTATATGGGTTTAAATTTGGCATAGGAGTCCCAATTATCAACATTCTTAGAGACTCATAGGGGTTGACCTACCTGCTAGTCAAGAGAACCATCTATCTCATCTTTTGAGCAAAGGATCTACACATTGATATCATGACTAATATGAGATCTTGATTATGGATTCAAGACATTTTAAAAAAAAAACAACTTACAACCCCTCCAAACACACAAAACAAAGGAAAACACACCAAAAAAAGTATAAGCAAACACACCATACTTGTGCTGACAAACACTTATTAGAAATAATATAAAATAATCTACACCAAACAACTAACATGAGCATATTTTCCTCCTCCTAGGTAAAAGGGAAATTTTCTTGGATATATATGGCACTATGATCTCATATTACCATATATTTAGTGAATTTCAATCATGTACTACCCATAGAATGAGAACTTACATTCACAAGCTAAGCCATTGACATGTTTTTGGTCTCCTTGAGTAACAACTAGACCTTCTTGACTCATGTCCTTGTCCATATATTGACTATGTGAGTCAAAACCAAATTCATAATCATACTTATCTTGAATTATTAGAGCAAATGACATATTTTCTGGCTCATCAATAGTATTTGCCTAGTTGGCCATGCTCACCTGAAATAACCCTCTTGGTAACTCAACTGGTATGCTTTGATTTTGTCTCCATTCTACTCTATACGAATTGGTGACTTGTTAAGGTATTAAAAATATTTGAAATTATCTAAACATGTATGCCACATGTCACCAAGGTCTTCATGATTTTTATCTTGAGCCTCTTAGTATGCACTAGGAAATAATTTATCTTCAATTGGTTTATGTCTAGGACTGTCAACTTAAGGCACTAATGTAACATCCATTTCAACTTTCTGCCTATCATAATAAACTTGCTCATTCTATTTATGTCACTTGGAAAGGTAAACAACCAATTTATCCTCAATCTACCCCATATGAGGTGTAATATCTTAGAAAGTATCATACTCATTACATATTTTCCAATACTACTACCATAAGATTCCATCATCTTCTCTACTAGTGTCAATGTGATCATGATCAAGCTCTAGTACTTAATTTACTATTGTGACCTCATGTTAATTAAAATATTTTCTTGGAAAAAAGGAATGAGCTATTCAACTTTAGTGAAACTAGAAGTCTCAATATCAACACATACCTCCTCTTTAACACTTGAAACCTATTGAAGGTTGTTTTTTTATTATACAACTACTGCAAGTCAAATAACTTATGCATCCTTGAAGTTTTATCTATACTTCTCTTCACCAAGAGGTTTCCTAATAGCATTATCTTCTTATAAATCACTTGAATCACATATATCAATTACTATGACAACTTGAATTTATTCATTCACCTCTAATATGACATGTTTCTTCTCAAGAAAGTTGAAGGGGGTGAGGGTGATGGATGTATTCATGAGTTGGCTTGGGAGTAAATGTATCACCCTTATAGTTTGAGAACTTTGGAATAGAATACCCTCTTAGGAATTCTCAGAGAGAGAGAGAAGGTTTAACTTTGCTATAGGTGTTTCATTATCCTCATCAAACTACTCATTCTTATTAATAAACACCTCATTATTCTCATATCCTTCTTGAGGCTCCTCAATATTTGCATCCTTATCTTTAACCTTCTCAACTAGAATCTTCTTATAATTTTGAAAATCCTCTTATATAGACTTATAAAATGGGAAGGATTTAGGTTCTTGGGGAGGTAGGAGTGGGGTTTGAAAATACTCAATGTTCTTTTTAACTTTAATGTCTTGGTCTTGGCTCTCTTCCTCTTATTTTTCCAAAGACTTCACTACTTGGTTCCAATTTACGAATTTGACACTAGGAGATTACTCTAGAAAAATGTATGTTACATCTTGAGGGATGAATGAAGGATTGGGCAAGATTTCCTCCACATTTTCTTGATATTTTATTTCTCTTTTTTTCATTTTAAATTATAATATATCTAGTTTGGTGAGCTTTAAAATCAGGTCTCATCTAATCATAAATCTCCTCAAGATGATTAGGAAAGGAATGGCTCTACCAAGTATGATTTGAATCATGATATTCAATCTTCTCAATAAGAACTTCTTCCCTCTTTTGCATGGTTTTTTAAATAGAATTCTAATTAGGGAAGTCTTGAGAAACTTGTGGGGAACTTGAAAGGTTTTAAAAATCATCCAAATCATTTTTTTAAGGGAGAATGGGTTGATAAAAATAATACTAATACGGAAAAGGGGAGGGAATATGAGGCTGATAATACTAGATTTGTTACCCCTTTGAACCATTATCTTCTCTTCTATGCTTGAAATTAGGTCATCTATGTCTAACATATCACTAGTGAGTCTTGGATGAATATTCCTCATAATATATTCCCACTCTCTCTTAAGTTTATGAAATGAGTCTCCCGCATTAATAATGAGATGAATAGGGACCCCTTAACCATACTCCATTTGTGTATTAATCCCAACCATATATCTCTCATAACCCAAGAGAGTTTGCATAAGGCTTTAGATGGACTAATTTAGAACATGGATATGCTAACTAGGAGGATCATGATCTTTCCAAGACTAATCAAGAGGTTCAACATAAGACTAATAAGGGTTAACATACTACTAGTGTTAAATAAAATATAGATGGTATGGATCATGATAGGACTGATAAGGCTCATTATAGGACTAATAAGGAAGTATAAAATAATAAATGTCTTCATATCCAACCTTTAAACATCATGAAAAAAATGAATAACAAATAGAAATATAAATAATAAGATGTTCTTACCCTTAGATGAAGACCTTATGATGTTATTTAGCATAAAATTGTAATGTTGTTCTATCACCAAAATAATTGTAGCTCCTTGATGTCGCCTAATGATGAGAGTGAGTGCTCCAAATTTCTTTAAATCTAGTCCCACTAGGCATTCCATAAATTTTATCCACCAAACTAGACCTTAGGAAAAGATTCTTCAGACCTTTCCAAATTTAGGGAAGTATGGGATTAGTCCAAGGCTTTAGGTGACCTTTAGGTGGACTAAATCTCTAGGTTATAGGGATAACTCTCCTAAAACACCATCTAGTCTCAAATCACTAAGAATAATAACTTTTTAGTAAAATGGAGAGAGAAACATGAAATAAACCTACTCTATTGGAGGTGATTCACCAGTATAAACATCCTCCACCTACCTATCCTGCACTATAAACATGAACACAAGATTTATTGATGCAATAAATTATAATGGATTTTAAGCATGAGTGTTTCAATATGGAGGTAAAAGACAAACAAGGAAAAGGAGTGGGTGATCAATAGGTTTTACAAAAGACACTAGATGAGTTAACTTTCACACTCATTTAATGTAGGGCCATGAACACACTTCATATGACCTTCCAAGATGATAAACTAGCCTACAACTAGTTAATGAAATGAGACAAATGCAGGGAATCTATTTGATACCACTAAAATTCATCAACCACCATCATTATTCACTATTTTTAAGTATATGATAAGGATAGAAACAAAATTTATTCATTATTCCTAGGTAGATACAAGTATTTCATAGGATAGGGCTTCGCCATACTCCATCAAGGATTATATTACAAGACAAAAGAGGATACTTTTATAGAGGAATTGAGAGAGAAGAGGAGAAAATGCACTGGAGAAGAGTCAAGGATGCTTATCACTTTCATGAGATAATTATAACAATAAAAATAAAAGTTTAATTAGTCTTAGCAACTCTCTTGACATGTGTCACATCATCCATTATGTCCTTCAAGAGAGTAGTGTAGGAGAGGCTTCATTGCACTTGATTATCCTAGTGGTTTGTTTACTCACATTAAAATTGTCCTATTGACTACCTAGAGATGACAATTGTCCTTATTTATGATTAGATTCACCTTGAATTACTCTATTCCTTGATGTTTAACACCTTACATTTGATGGGGGCTCTCATGTTGATGTGGTAGTAATCATCATACCCCATTTGCCATCTCCTTCAATGTATTTCAGTGATATATTAACATTTATTGCTCGAGTATGTCTTAGTCAACTATTTGAATCTATTCAAGGCTTAATGAATTTATAACTAGCTTCATCAAACATTCATATTAGCGTATAGGAGGTTCTTAAACTTTATGGTCTCCCCTAAGTCTACAACTATGCTTCCTTAATTAATCACAATAGTAAAGTCACCTTTTGTGGCCAAGTGATGGATGGGGAATCCCATGGATACATTTGAATGCCTTAAACCTTCTTATTATGTCTTATATAAATTCTATTATGCTGTCTTCATATCTAGGTAGTTCCATTAGTCTATACTAGGCTTCACCCAAATCAAATTCTCAAGAAACCTTTAGAATATGCCCTTTTTAAGTCTGTAGCATTCATTCCCAAGCCTAATCTATATAATATTTAGCTCACACATTTGAATAATAGTTTCATATTGGTTCCATAAATACCTTTAAATATCATGTTGATCTTTCCATAGATGAATAATTTTATTTAAATTCATTTGGCTCACTATTCCTCCCATCAAGTCACGACTGGTTTAGGTAGGTTCAAACATGCATGATCTCTTAAAAACTATTCATATCCATAAGGGATTGAAGTAAAAAAATAATTAAAATAAAATAATCTATATAACCCTCCCCAAATTTCCCTATCATTTTAGATCCACATGCACCTTCTCCTTGGTGTTCTAACATGAATAAAGTTGCTTCTCGAGCTAAATTTCTATATTCTAAGAGATCAAGAGAAGTTAGCTTACATGATAAAGATAAAAAATTGTGCCTTGGGTTTTAAAAACCTAAAGTAGGTATGAAAAATTAATCATAGGATGTTTATATTGATTTTCTTCTTTTTCATCTCTCCAAAGTATTTTTAAACCTCCTATTTACTGCTTAGGGTTCTTGGGTTACTCTATTAGTTTGACACTAGGGGTCTAGTTCTAAGATTTTATCCAAAAATTTTGAGTTCTTATCCATGTTAAAACCTTATTAAATTTCAATCAACCTTATCTTAGGTTATATAACCTAAAAACACCCTGAAATCTATAATTGTTATTCATTTTACATGTACAAGCCTATGACTGCCTATTTAGGCCTACCAAGACTAATTAGTCTATCAAGTATCTTCACTATTTTAGAGAAATAATACATCCAATGGAGCTAATGTGAAATTTATTAAATAATTATATATGTCTATTTCCACTGTTCCACTCCACATTCATACATAGCTCAATAAACTTCTTTCATTTTTCTCTAAGACCTTGCCTATAGTGCTTCTCAAGTCTACCTAGGCTATAAATGTGAAAAGATTATATCTTATTGAGTCTAAACTCATTAAAAAATTCTTACAAGGTCCACTTAATCTTTTATATCTCTCACTCTTCCACTATTAACCTTATATATGCTTGTTTTCTCTCATTCCTCTTATAAACTTGTAGGTGATCAATCAAGTCCCTTGACTATATTTTGAGATTCTAATCCAATTGGGATGATTTTATAGCCCTAATAGCTATGTCTTTAATTTATCAATATAAATTTAATATATTCATTATTTTACTTGAATTTTTATAGGATTCAATTTCAATGCCATAGATACATATTGTCCTTTCAATTTTGGATATAGACTTGAAGACTCTGCAATAGACCTATAGGTCCCAATTAGGCCTATCAATGTCTGTTGAGGTATATTTGAGTGATGAAAACAAATGTCTTATTTCCCATTTCTTTTGTTGACCTCTTAGTATTTATCTAGTGTATCTCATACTTAGTCACCTATGTTTTCTCGTTAATAGCATGTGGAAAGTAGTTTGTGATCTTGATTGTGTGTAAGAAGGTGGGTTTCCTCTTCATGACAAATCTCTTATCACTTACAACAAACCTCATAATTTCAATTAATTTTTCAAAACTATTTCACTCGATACACTTTAAATACACCATAAAATTTACTCTTTTAGCCAAATTTCCCTTCTTCTATAGTTAGGCCTATAGATGGTAACTTTGAGTTTCTTGACTATGAGTGCTCATTTAAGAGGCAAGTTTCTTATTTTATTAGAGTTTGAGGCATCTTAGATTATTTTATCACTCAGGTTCTCATTATCATTATTATCTTTGACCCTATGTACCTCTTAAACTCAACACTCTATCAAATTTTCTTCAAACTTGCAACCATAATCTTGTGTGTGCAATAGGAGTCTTGAATGAGCCTATTATCTTAGGGTGATTTTATGGTGTTGATATTTGTTTGAAATTTATCTATCCCTATACCATTATTATTAATAGGTCCCTATGATTCCCCATTATTCCTTAATGCATTTTATAAGAATTTCATAGTCAAAGTTCCTATGGTGACCCAAATAGGCTTGTAGGAGCTCAAAGGAGAACAAGTCTCTCTCTAAAATTGAGTATGGGTTGTGAAAGAGTGCAACACATGAAGTCCATTCAGATTTTATGATTGATAAATGAATACTAAGGTATGTTAGAGCATATACCTAATGATATTCAATAGTGGATACACTTCCACTATTAACACTGAGATACTCTACTCACACTTGTAATGGAGGTCAAAATACATAGGTAGTCACACTTAAAAATAGAAACTTGAAAGAGTTGAATGTTAATTGATGACTCCATTATGATTTGGAGGAAAATAATACTTTTATGGTTCAAATAAACCCTTAATCCAACATTAAAATTAGTGTTTAATTATAGATTCATGCATTATATGCTCTATAACAAAAATAGATCACTACCTGCAACTTATAATTTATGACAACATGAAGGTTTCTTACTCCCATGAGATCACACATGTGAAATAGGTATTGATAGTGAATTATATGGACTTTGAGGACCTATAAAAGACACATAAAACATTGGTTGCATAAATAAAATCAAAAATGCATTGAAACCCTTCAAAAGATGACCCTATATAGATGCATAAGACAAATATATCTACCTAGGTTCTTAACCATTGTTAACAAAGCATGGGAAATCAATATAAAAACTAATTTAAATAATGAAAAGGTCATAATACCCCCTTACTCTAACCAAAATAATAGATCACCATTTTCTATCTCTTATATAGACTGACATAAACTTGAGTGTCTATCCAAAGCTTCCAAGGAGAACTATGGAGAGAAAGGATCAATTTTTCCTATGTTTGACTCTAAAACTCATGAATTTCCTTATTTTATACTTGAAATGAGTTATCCCTAAGATATTTGATCTCCTCTAATTCTAACATGTCTGTACAAGTCTAAAAAGACTTGAAAAAACCCTTTTTATGATTTTTTAATGATTAAGGTCTTGAAAGGCTATTGGTGGTGTTGTACCTAACACACCCATTTTTCCAATAAGGAAATTTGGACCTGATTTTTTTAGATTATGGTTTTGAATTTAAGCCTCTCTTTTATGTGTTTATGCAAATTCTAGGAAAATATCATGATTTATCCTTTTATAATTTGGCAAGATGGCATTGATGTTGTGTTTTCATAGACTAAATATTTTATTCTATTAGGATTGTTACTTTGAGATAATTGTTGTAGACTTATGTTTTCATGGACTAACCTACTTTAAGAATTTTTGTCAGTCTTTATTTTTTTAGACTTCTTCAAAACTTTTGTTTTACATGAATTTGTCTTTAGGTTTAGTGTGTCAGACATTTTTTCCAATAGAATTTTCTCTTCATATCCTAAAACAATTTCCATGAATCAAACTTATTCTTGTAGATAATATTATCAATGCACTTTTACTTAAAGAATGGCCCTTCAACCTTTATGAACTAGATCCTTTAGGACTTTTATCATTTAAAAATTCCCTATGAATTAAACCCTTCATATTATTACCAAAGGACCCTTTGACATTTTGAAATCACCTTCATAGCTTTTAAAATGCCCATTTTCCTTACCAACCTACCCTTCAGGATTTGTGTAATATATCCTTCAACCTTTCTATTATGGCCTTTTTTCTTGACAAAATTCAATTTAACATTTTTTAATTTCCCTTCATCCTCTCTACACCTATACTTTATGATTTTTTTCCCACACCTTTACCTTTTTGAACCTTTCCTTTAAACATTTTATTTGAGACACTTTCCCTGAGCAATTTAAATTCCTTTGAACATTTTTTTTGAGAGAATTGGGTCTTTGAGATAAATTTTTTAGACATTTTATCTAAAACAATTCCCCTGATATAATTTCTTTAGCACTTTTAAAATGACCCTTTACCTCCAACTTA
The DNA here is from genome assembly GCA_037957365.1 of Torreya grandis. NCBI lineage: Eukaryota > Viridiplantae > Streptophyta > Pinopsida > Cupressales > Taxaceae > Torreya > Torreya grandis. Next base: position 2,493,000 of record JARHVA010000955.1, on the reverse strand, counting down.
CCCTTCAAAATTTATATCAAGGACACATGTTCCTTTAGACTTTCTGAACATAACCTTTGGCATTTTGAAAGTTCCCTTTGGGACTTTTGTGGTTACCCTTTAGGAATTTTATAAGGGCCATTTACCATTGAAATGTACCCTAAGAAGTAAACTCTTTAGGAATTTTTATCATGAAGTATATCATTAAACCCTTTTGAACATGTCATTCAGGACTTTTATTTCAATCATTTTTTTCCCTACAAATCTATTCTTTAGGACTTTTCCCCTAGGCTAATTCCTTTAGACTTTATGTTTTAGAAATTTTGTCTTACACAAAAGGCCCAAAAAAATTTCCATAAGGGCACATGCCCTTTAATTTTTTTGAATCAACCATTCAGACATTTTAAAAATGAACCTTTGGTGATTTTTGAAGTGACCACATACCCTTCAAGACTTTGTCATGTGCCTCTTTCACTTTAAGACTTACCCTTCTAGACTTTTGTCTCAGGACCTTATGCCCTTATGTTAATTAATTCAAACATTTTATCTAAGATATTTCACCCTTGGACACATTCCTTAAAACATTTTGACCAAAACATCATGTCCTTTAGCCCTTTTGAGACCATCCCTTCACGTATTTCTTCAGACATTTTATCTGAGAGAATTGAGTCTTTGAGAGAATTATTGCAAAAATTTTGTCCAAAACTATCACCCTAATAAAATTCTTGTGGAATTTTTGTCTTGAAAATTTTTTCCAACAAAAAATACCCTTTAAGAGAATTGTTGTAGACATTTTGTCCAAAATAATTCCCCCTCATAGAAGTTTTGAAACAATTTCCCAATAGTAGAAATTCCATGACAATTCTCCCAAAATAATTACCTTGAAACAAATACTAGACTCCCAAGTGGCACCTTTACTTATACATAATTTCATTATGTTTTTATCTTGATTTAATATTTTATCCCAAACTCAAACCATATTTTATTAATACTAAAAACTTTTGCTGAAATATTTGTGTAAGGTCCTTTATACATATTTAATAAAAGTGTTATGCTAAGTCATTTTTTACTTATGTTTGTAAGAGTAGGGAATCCTAGAGAAATGACACTTGTAAATTTGATGAGATTAAATTTTATATTTAAATATATTACATTTAATGGTCATAAGTATTTCATTTTAATGTCATTTGAACACCAAATTTAACCTGAACAACATGTCAAACTTATGAGATTAAATTTGATAGTATCACATATGTCATTTGATGGTCATGTGAACATCAAATTTAACCTTGGAAATAGACTAATTTATGGAATTAAATTTAACAATTACATGGATGTTATTTGATGGTCATAAGGGTGTTAGTTTATGGTCATATAAATGTCAATTTTAACCTCATAAAGTACATGTTTGGATTCAAATCAAGATCCTATAGTGCATTTTTACTAAGGCCCATTTGATAAAATTATGCAAGAGCAAGTTGAAATGTCAAAAATCTATGAGAGTGGAAACTATCACCATCGTGGGATTCCAGTACATAGATCTAATGATCCATGTGAAAAATTAGGGAGCCCAATATATAAATCCAATAAACCACATTAAATGAGTACATAAAGATTGGTGGTGTGATATCAACATGGAATTTTGAAAAATATTGGACTCAATCAAGTGTTGACTTGTGTCACATTGTTAAAGATAGTAGGGCATTATAGATAGAATACGTAGATCTTTGGACACTTGAGTTATATCTATCAATAGACATTGGGTCTCATAGTTAAGCTAGAGTATGAACATGCATGTTTTCTTTTAATGGAAAATATAAAAATGAAGATTTGAACTCTATAAAAGGCATGAGAAAGAATTCAATTCATATTTTAGATTGGTCATGGTTAAAAATAGTACAATAGTTTTAAAACATTGGTAAAGTGATTTTGATCCTTTATGCATATGTCTGAGTTACATTTGAAGGTGGCTAATCTAAAAGATGAATAGGTTGTTCTCACAACCTATAAAAGGGGGAATGTATAGTTTTGGTAAATGGTGAATATATTTGTAGTTTGTATACAATTGAAACTCTAATCATAAAAAAATTGCCTCTATCTTTATAAACATGCATATGTTGCATAGTTTTATCAAGATCTAGTTTAATTGATAAAATTTAAGTAGAATCCTATATGGTTTTAGACCATAGTTAGAACTCATGTTCTGACTATCACATGTAATGACCTTGCATGAACTTTGAGGATGAGGTGACCCCTTCCCAAAGTCTATAAAAATAATTGTAATACAACTTGAATTTTTATCAAAGAATTTTTGAATATAGGAGAAACTTTAGTTTTAATCATTAGTGAATGTGTTTGTGTATTTTTTTCCAATTTGTGCATAATTAGTTGTTACTTTTATTGGTTTTATGTTTCAATAATCTTTAGTGTGCAAAAGTTATTATTTCACTAGATTTTGTTTATTTTAGGTCTAAAAGAAAATAGAAATAAGGATGGGGATAAGTGATTATAATAAACCCATATTTGGTTTGTGCACCATATCTAGATGTTGTGAGCACTCCTCTTTGGCTGGGGAGGACTACCTACAAATAATAAAACACTACCACAAGATGTTTTCTAGTAGATAAATGAGTGGGAAACCAAGCTTGTTATAGGAAGTGTGAAACTTTTGTAGAGATGATATTCCACTTTTAAGAGAAAAAAAATAATAAATAACTAAAAGAAAGGTAAAGAGAAAGTGAAAGAGATAAAATTACCTTTATTAACAACTTGTACATAGCATAGAGTGACAAGGTGGAGGTAAGGTACTTTGTTTGTGTTAAGAGAAGTTGTTTGGGTAGGTTTTAAAGAGTCTAGGGAATTCATAATCATCAACATCGATAGGGGAGTGATCAATATTATTTATACTACCAAGGTTGATAGTAGGTGATTGATGTCAATTAGGTTGTCGAGGTCAATAGGGATAATAATTGTCTAAAAAGTTGTAAAAGGATTTCTCAGGTCTAAGAACTGGTCTAGATCAAGTCAAAGAGGTTGAGAGAGTTATGAGAGAGATATTATGACTTGCTTAAGTCTGGTTAAAGGTTTGGTATGTCAGGTAAAGGGGAAACAAGCAATGAATCTTTGTAACTCCCTCATAAGGGTATCGTAAGAAGTGCATATAGTAGTGTAGGGTAGATATAAAGAAATAGAAGAATAAATATTTAAATGACCTATAGTATTAGTGAAGTACTTAGCTATGGTGGTCATTGAATGATAAGTTCTAGGTTGATGGTCACTAACAAGGAGTTTGAACCTAAGTTCCTAAACAAAGAGAACAAGTCAATGTTATTGGTCCTCAAGAGCTCAATTATTGATGGTGATTGACTTACATAGAGTGATTTTAAGACTAGATGTTGAAATAGAATGTTGAGAGATTGAATGAGAGTAAGAATTGATTTTCTCAATTTCTACTAACTTGAACTATAGGTTCGATTTTGGCTTATATTATCAACATGGGTGATCTTGCCAATGTTAGTTTGGATCCCACCAACATCAATCATGGGTTGACTGACATTAGTAGCCCTAGAATAGGTAAACCTTTCTATTTTTGGCCTATTTTTTGTTATTGTGCATGTGAAGTGTGACACCCATTATAAAATGATAAAACTAAGATGTTAGGAATGAAGTAGTTGTTTAGGAATTTAGTTTAGAAGTGGGAATAAGTCTTAAGTGGTTAGGATGGGTTGATCAGGTCTTGAGGTGACTCATCAAGGGAGAATTAGTCATAGGGCAAGGTGGCTAGGTAAGGTGGCAATAGGATTTTTTAATTAACTTAATTAATTATTTTAAATTAATTAAATGTGTAAGGGGTAAAAGTATTGGTTAAAGAGATTAATTATTATTATTAAAATGGGTTTATGGGGGTTTCTACATAGGGAGTTATGCACTTGTGTGTGACATAATTTTGGTGTCTAAATTTAACCCTTTTATATTATAATTGTACTGACATATTACAAGACAAAAATAGGAGTTAGATGCTCTAAGTATTGGATGAGCTATCCCCCCTCAAAATAGGAATCGATGGAGGAGAAATGAGAATTAGGTACCATTCTGATATAACGATAATTGGGTAATTGGGTGGAGAATTGAGCATCACTTCATATGTGTAGGCCACAATGAGCTATAGTTGACAATGTCAAGAATAGGCAAGGTTAAGGAAGACTCGAATAAAAGTAACTGAAGCATAGCTTTTAAGTGATAGCTAACAAGTTAAATCAATCAAAGGTGTAGCTCTAATGGTCAATGTGTCTTAGGTATTAGAGGTAAGAAGTGCCCCTATAAAACACAAAAGGGTTAAATTTGATAGAATGGGCTTGGTTGCCATACACAACACCTACAATACATGCATGTGCATATTAACCAACTACAATGGAATAGCCTAAGTAGTTAGGACAAGCAATGTAATCCTAGTGTAAAAGGGTCAATTTGTGAGGAAATATTCATGATCTCCAAGAAAAGTCATTGAGGGTGAAGATCTAAGTAATCTTCAATGTCATTTTGTCATGGTTAGGGGGAGATATATATGATCTCTAGTTGTTGTAATGTATGGGTAAGGTTATTCAAATTTGGGGGTTTTGTGTTGGAAAATAGTATTAGAATAATTGAGTAGATGTGTTGATATTAGTAATATAAAGTGTCAATATTGGTACAATAGGGAAACATCGATGATGTTAGTAGGTTTAAGCACTGACATCAATAGGTTAGGTCAAGAATGTAGATGTTGATGGTTGACTAAACTTGACAAATGGGGATTTAGTGGCTAACCAAACTCATTTACAACATTATGATTAGAAAGAAGAAATAGAGCTTTGAGAGTGACTTGAAATGGTAGTGTAAAGAGGGGACCTAGTGGGAGGAGAATGACCATAAGAACCAGTGATGCCAACCAAGAGGAGATGGAGAGATGAGGTAAGAGCCTACACTAGTTTGATTTGGTTTTTTCAATTTTTAGGCTACATGAGATGTGGGGTTATAGAAAAGAGGAGTTGGGGGGGTAGAAAATAGGTTAGGGTAGGTGTAGGATAAGTTAGGAGGATTTATGGGTAGGTTTATAGGGGAAATGGGTAGGTTAGATTTTGGGTTGTTTAGCCTTAAGGCTGAACCAATTATCAACATCAATGAAGTCAACCAACATCAACTGACATGACATTGAGGCTAACTAAGGTCAATTGACACAACACTGAGGTCAGTAGTTTACTACTAATGTTAGCCATGATGTAGACTAATATAACACTGATGTTGGCATAAATGTTGACATTATTGATTGTAAAAAAGTAGCATAATAAGAGAAAGGGTGAGTTTTAGATCTCAAGTGGAAGTAGTCAGGTAGCCTAGTGGCTGAGCTAACCTTAGAAGACCCCATGTCATTTGAGTTCTACCTACATAGCCCAATCTAGGGCCTCAAGCCAATGTAGCTCTCCCAGAACCTAGGAAAAGGACTAAAAAGATGTGTTTTTAGGGAAAAAGGTAAGTTGAAATAACTAAGAGGGCTAGGTATTAATAGATAAGTCATAGTGTCAAGAGTCAAGAATATAGGTGTTGAGGCCTAGAGTTGGAATAGGTGGGTGGCCCTAGGGTAGAGAGAAAGGTAGTGAAGCTTAGGATAGTTAGTAAGGTGGGTATATGGCCGAGCTAACCTCAAAAGACACCATGTCGATTGAGTGTTGCCCACATAGCTCAGTTTAGGGTCTCAAGCCAATTTAGTTCTTTGAGTAATACGGGGAAAATGTGGTGATAGTGTAGATTAAAAGGGATTAGACCTAAATTTTTTTTGTATGGATGAAGGTAAGGATGGAGCTTACACTACAAGATCATCTACTGAGGTTAGTGACATGCATAAAGAGAGATATTACTCTAAATGAGTGGGAGAATATGGTGGATATGGGTTTAGGAGGAATGTGATTATACTTTCATGATACATGGGATGTGTTGCTAATGATATATTTGATTGAGAGGTGGGATCATACCACCAACACCTTCCATCTACCAAATAAAGAGTTGACAGTAACATAAGAGGATGTGTATAGGATTGTACAGCTACCACTTTAGGGTGAGGAGATTTTCACATGCTTGAGAGAGGAGCACGATATACACATGGTCAATTTATATGCGGATCATGTCAGTGAGGTGGCCTAACACTCTACAAGTTTTGCATATGAGCCACTCTACATGGCTAATGAGGAGCAACATCATCTAAGCATCTTAATGATGACCAAGATCATGGTGTATGCATTACCTAATGTAGATAGAGGGAGATTTTTGATTGCTTTGATAGGTGTGCTTACATAGATGATTGAGCAATGTACCATATTTACTTGGGGTCAAGTATTATTAGTATAATTATATAAATAGCTATGGGGTTTGAGGCTATGATGGTAATATAGTCTATGTGTTAGCCATTTTATACAATAGTGGGCTTATGAGGACATCATGGTCACATGACCACTGTGGCTACCTACCACTATCCTAGCTAGCTTTAGGGTTAGATTTAGATGGTGGAGAGATGGGATGGCATAGACTTGAGTGGATGACATCATGTGAGACATTGCTTACTATAGGCACATGATCAAGGGCTTGATCTCTATAGATATCATATGGAGACCTTATCTAACATATCCAATTTTTAGAGGTTAGGTAGAGTAGCTTATTAGGTTACATAGTTCACTATGGGTTAGGGGGAGATAGGTCAATGAGTTGGAGATGGTATCCATGGCATGAGTCAGGAGATATTTTGGTCTACTACAAGATATTATACCTACCTTCCCTCAATATAAGAGGGATGGAATAGAGGCACCCTTACCACTACCCTATGAGACTAATGGGTTATATTTTGAGGAGCTACCAATAGGGCTAGGTATTGGAGACCCAAGGTATATAGTGGTCTATATAGATTGGTGGGTAGAATTATATATGGTATTAGAGGTCAAGAGGCCACCAACAGAATTATAATGGTTAATTAGGGAGAGAGATGTGCATTACATGCTAAGGATGTAGTCATATAGGCCTAAGATGTAGCGGTGTAGGCTTGAGAGATAGCCTAGGAATAGGTGTTATCCTTACAAGGGTAGGTGGTGATGTTGCATGGTCAAATTAGGGCTCTATGGGGTTAGGTTATAGAACTACAAGGATAGGTGATTATTTTATAGGGTCAAGTGACTGTAATGATAGTAGAGAGAAATAGTTTGAGAGTAGCAGTAGACCATGTCACTCCTCCTCGACCACTAGCATAGGGACTAGTATAGGCTAGGCCATGTTCTATTGTTATGGGTCTTCCATAGAGTGTATCTATGGTGAGGTATTTGACTACCCTAAATGAGATTACTTACTATGAGAGGGAGATTAGGGAGTTCCCATAGATACCAAGATATTTAAAGTTTAGAGAGTAAGAGAGGTCAATGTCACATGTGAGAGCTTCAAGCTCATGTTGATGTAGACAGATAGAGAGTGGTGATGATACTACCTCCTCATGACCACACAGAGAGCCTTAAGGACCCTAAGTGTTACAATTTTCTAGTTTTTTATATATGTTACGTGTATACTAGCCTATAAGCTAAAGATGCAAGATGTACATTTTGAGAGAGATTTATAATGTTATGATGATGTAGATGATGAACATGTATTTAGATCACATATTATATATATGAGATGTGCATTCATTATCATGTGTTTGTTTGAGATATTTTTAATATGATTATGATGTTGATATAGATGGTGTTTATTTTATGCTATGTTAATTTGGATGTTAATGTTGATCATGTTATTTAAGGTTAGACTAGCCTTTCCCATTTACATGATGGTATATGCATAGTTGATTGGTTAGTTTCATCTTAACATTTTTACATATTTGTGATGGTGTATGCTAAAAATAAATAGGTTGGTTATGTTAGTTTATTTCAACATTTTTCCATATTTATGATTGTGTATGTGTAAAATAAATAGGTTGGTTATGTAATTTTATTTCAGCATTTTTCCATATTTGTGATGGCTTATGCATATAATAAATAGGTTGGTATGACATTGTTTCTTCATCTCAAATAGAGATATCGACATGTGATATGGATGGGAAAATAAAGAGGTAGAATGCTCAAGCATTAGCAAAGACCAAAATTTAAAACATAAATAGGCTCAAGAAAAAAGAGCCTCTTTCATGCCTTATATCTTTGAACCATTGTGTTTGTTAGATAGGCATTATGTTTACCTCATGTTAAGAAAGCTTCATAGTCCCTTAAAAGATTATGAGGGGAAAAATGAGGAAAATTGTTTAGATAGCATAACCTACCAAGTAGAAATGATATGTCCCTTTTGTGGGTGACCTAAGAGCTAATATAGGCAAGACCATGACTTAAAGATTTTTTTTGTTGTGTAAGTTTATCAATGTGGGAAGCCTACAATAGGATATTGTATAGGTTGAGGTCATGTAAAGAGGTGAGTATACCTTTGTATTTATTTTTCCCTTTGAGAACAAATATTGGCTTAGCCATCCTTCAAGGGAGTGGTCTAAGCATTTGTTTTTAATTTTAAATCATTGTCTCTCAAGGGAGTAGTCTATTGATAATATCAAAATGAAGTTACATAGTTGTCCTTCAAGGGAGCAATCTATGTTGAAAAGCATGACCTGATATTTTATAGCTTTTTCAAATATCCTATTTTTTTTAGTCATAGACAAGCCTATAGAGGATTAGGAGTTTTCCACTATGAGGATAAAACCATACCACTATGTAAGTTATCCAAATGGGTAGGAGTAAGGGTGAAGAGGAAGGGAAAAGAATGTAATAGGGATGCTCAAGGGATGAGCTCATGTTAAACATGAAGTAAAGTGACTCTAGTTTAATAAAATAATGTTAATAGGTGTAAGGCATTTCAAGGCTCAGGTTCTAGCCTTCCTTCAAGAGAAGACAAAAGATAAGTTCCTGAACCATACTTATGAGTTACGATATAAGTTCTAAGCCAATTAGGAGAAAACTTACCCCATTTTCTTTTTTCCATGTTTGTCACATGTTGATATTATTTTATAACAAGATCTCCTATATTGAAATCTCACTCTTTGAGGTTTTTGTTATAAGCATGTTTGATATGATCTTGATATATTTGGAGGTGGTTGAGGGCTATGAGATAGCTCTCATCAAGAAATTCAAGTTCATCCAAACATTCTTGGCAAAAGTCATCATTAGTATGTCATGTAGAGAAATGTGAAGAGAAGGAATCTAGACATCAAGAGGAAAAATAGCCTCTATCCCATATACCAATGAAAAAGATGTAGCATCCATAGGGTTTTGAATTCTAGTATGGTAAGCCCATAAAGCAAAAGGAATGTGTGTGTGTTAGTCCTTTACTATATCATTGACTACCTTCATGAGAATATTGGCCAATGTTTTGTTACAAGCTTCTTCCTATCCATTATCTTGGGGATAGTATGGTGATGAGAAGCTTAATTTGATTCCAAATGCATCACAAAGACCTTAAATAGTCTTGTTTTTAAAATACTTGCCATTATTGGTTATAATCTTCTAAGGTACACCAAAATAATAGATGATGTCATGGTTAATGAAGTCAATAATTTTGTTAGCTTTAGTGGAGATGATAGGGATGGACTCAACCCACTTGGTGAAGTATTTAGTGGTAGTAATGATATAATGATGGAGTGATGAATGAGGGTCAATCTCTCTAATTCAATCTAATCCCCATTTGGATAAGGGCCAAAAGTCTTTGGAAAATTAAAATGCATGACTAGGAACATGAAGGAGGTTAACATGTTATTAACACTTGACATAACGTTGAACATAATCAACACAATCTTGATGAAGTGTGGGATAATAATATCTAAGTCAATATATAAATTTACCAACTATATGACCACTAAAATTCCCACCACAAATCCCATCATGGACCTCCTTAATATCAAAGGGATTCTCAGTATTAGTTAGGCACCTAAGGAAAAGACCATTGAAACTTTACTTGTAGAGAAGTCCCGTTAGTATAGCGTAATGAGTGGAATATTTTATGAAAGCCCATTTCCCATTATTATAAAGATTAGGAGGGGTAATAGAGAAGGAAAGATAATCCATGAGTTATTTGTACCATAAGTATTGTGGGTTGGTTGTTACATGTATAGCAAAGAGGATTTTAGCTGAGACATAGGAGGGTAATGTTAAGCAATGCATGGTGACATAGATTATCAAAGAGGAAGATGAAGAGGGTATGTGTGAAGCAAGTGAAGCTATCATATAATAAAAATTATTTATAGATCAAGGAATAGTTTATAAGAGATAATAGGCAAATGATCTAAAGAGTGTATTTACATGATGTTTATACCACTATAGATTTTTTTTTGCATAGGTAGGAACCATTAACATGGTTAACCACTAGCTAAGAATCACCAAAAATGGTTATGGATTTAATTCCCAAGAAGAGAGTTGTTTAAAGTCTTTGAATCAAAGCCTCATATTCATCCATATTGTTAGTGCATATGAAATCTAATTTAAATGATAGAGGCATAGGTTCATCATATAGAGGAATAAGAGTGACCATTGCAGCCCCACCATGTTGGCATTTAGATCCATCAAATAAAATCATAATTTGATAGGAGATGTCATCAATTGAGAGTGTTACAATAGATTCATCAGGGAATTCAAGGTTTGAAGGTTGAATGTTAGGTAAAGGGGTAGCAGCTAACTAGTCAGTGATTATTTGCCCTTTAATATATTTTTGTTGAATAAAATATAAGTAAAATTCAGAAAAAAGCATGAGCCATCGAGCTACACATTAGTTGTCATAAGGTTTGGAATGCATGTATTGGAGAGGATCAGTATGGGAGACCACATACATTTTATGATTTAGGAGATAATGGTTAAGCTTAGAGGTGAAAATGACCAATGCAAGGCAAAGTTTTTTAGTGTGGTTATATCAAGTCTCATAATCAATATGTGTGTGGCTTATGTAATAAATCACTTGCTCTCAATGTTGGTCATTTCAATGTGTAATCATAGCACATAGAGAATGGTCAATTGTGGAGATGTATAGGTAAAAAGGCTAATTTTCCTTAGGTGGAATAATAACTAGTGTGGAAAAGAGGTATTGTTTAAGTGCATCAAAGGCTTCTTGGTAGTCTATATTCCATTATAAGGAGACATCCTTTTTGAGGAGATGGTGAAAGGGTTGGCAGCAATCTGACAACTAGAAAATGAAGTGTTAAATTAACTAAAGTTTATCTTGTAGGTTAAGTTGTTTGATATTATTAGGTGGAGGCATCTCTAGGATTGGTCTAACCTTAGTAGGATCAACCTTGATACCATAGAGATAAATTATAAAACCTAAGAGTTTACTAAAAATGACACCAAAGACATATTTCTTTGGGTTTAGTCAAATGTTATATTGGAATAGATGAGTCAATATGGTTTTGAGAATTGTTAAGTGTTCTTAGCCAAGTTTAGACTTGTTGAGTAAGTCATCCACATAATCATCCATAATTTTGTGTAGGAGATCATGGAAAATGTAGGTCATGGCATGTTGGTAGGTTGCACCAACATTCTTCAGGCCAAAAGGCATGACTTGATAACAAAAAATTGCCCATGGGGTAATATAGGTGGTATTGTGTTGATCCTCAAGAGTGACCAAGATTTGATTATATCCAAAGAATCCATGCATAAGTGATATCATCTCATAGCCAGTCATTAGTTCAACAAGTTGGTCGATACTAGGTAATGGGAAATCATCTTTTGGATAAGGAAGGTTTAAATCATGATAGTTGGTGCAAATAGGGATTCCCTTAGTCACTTTGGTGATAAGAAAAATATTGGAAATCCATGCAAGTAGTTAATGGGTTGGATTAATTTAATAGAAAGGAGGCATTAGAGCTCTTCTTTGACAAGGAGAGTGATACAAGGATGCATTTTGTGAAGATTTTGCTTAACGGGTTTAGCATCTTGATTGGATATAGTGTTATGGGTGATGATAGAGAGGTCAATACTATGCATATCATTATAAGACCAAGTAAAGCCTTTGCTATGTTCATTAAGAAACATGGCATAATCAGCTTGCTCAGAGGAATCTAAATATTGGCCAATCTTAAGGATGTGAGGGTTATCATGGGAGGGTAGGTTGATGTTAATGGTTGATTCATTTAACATAGCTTGCATTTCAAATGGGAGTGACTTTTGGATATAGGAATCATATGCACCCATATAGGTGAGAATTACATCATCATCTTGACATTGGATAGTGTTCATAGTGGGATAATCTTCGTCAAGTATTTTATGATGAATGAGAGGAAGAGACCTTGTTTCCTTACCCCAATGATAGGTGAGAGGCCCCAAATGGATGGCATTTATTGAAAAAAAATTATAAGGTATAGATACCTCTAATTTTATAGGTGATTATAGAGAAGATGATGGAGAAGGAGAGACTATTTCTTCGATAATTGGTTCATGGGAGGTTGTATTGAGTTTATTTGGTTCATCGTATCCCATCCGATGCCTATTTTTGGAATTTTCAATGGTGTTGCTAGTAGGATATTCAATAGGGATATGGACACCTTTTTTTTAATAACCCAAACTAAATCATTTTTAGGCACACCTATAGAGATAGGTGTGAGTGAATCTAGGGTTACTCAAGAAAGAAAAGTCATAGGTAAATAGTTATGGTGAAGAAGATGGATTGTTGACAGTGGGAGCTTGATCAATTCCCCCATGTATGAAATTGGTTCAAAGGTTAGGGGGGCATAAGGGATGACTATCCTACTATGGGGATCATAATTTAGGTGCATGTGAAGCATTTAATATTCTTTTGAAGTATAGAAAATGTTGAGTTTCAATAAATGAGATTCACCAAGTGACAAACATTGAAAGGTCTCTTCCATGGGATCCTTGTCAAAAATTTGTGTTATCAATATCTATGTAACTATGAGAGTGGAGCTTGTGGAATGTTTAGAAGCATCATGAGAGGAATATGATGTTTTAAATGGGATGAGAACATCATTGGGACTATAGGTCATATTACATGTTTTAAATGGAGGTGGGTCAATAGGTATAACATGTACTTGTCCATCATGTTCAAACTTGATAAAGCAGTGCAAATTTGAGGGTATACATACCATAACATGTATCTAAGGTCATCCAAGAAATATTTTATATTATAACTCTCCTTCCATAACATATAAAAGCTTGATAATTGTGTGGGGACCTACATAAATATGTAACACAATAGTACCTATCATAGTAGCTATAGTATCATTAAAGGAATGGAGTACCGCATAAATTTGAGACATGTAATTATCAGGAAGGGATAGATATTTGTAGGCATGGGTGAGAATAATATTAATAATGGTTCCCCCATTGATCATAACTCTCTTTATATGAGTTTGATCAATATATATGGTAATGAAAAGGGAAGAATCTTAATCTTTAAGGTATTGAAGTGGAATTTCTGAATCACTAAAAGAAATCAGGGAGATAGAATTAAGGGAACTAACCAAAGATGCAAGAGGTTAGGGATAATTTGATTGTACCACAATTACTTGAAAATAACTAACCAAATCTTGATGGTGTTAGGATGAATTTTGGATTAACTCATACAAATACCTTTTCACTAGAGTTTGGTAAAGCTGCTTCACCATTGAGCTTTGAATAACATCTGAAGATGTTTTTTTAGGAACACCCAAGATGGAAATATTAGGATTAATAGGGGGAGTGTCTTTGGTGAAGGGATTGGTCCAAGGTGTAGTGACATTTTGCTTATATTTATCTTTTTAGTTTTATGATCATGTGGCCAAATAAACTATGTTGATTTGAAAAGTTATTGAAGGAGGTAGTAAAGGGGTTATGATAACATCTTTGGGTTTGAATTTTGATGGAATAGTAGGAGGCTCTATAGATTCCAATGATGGAATAACAAGAAGGTTAATGGTAGTGTCATTGAAAAGGGTGTCAACATCAAAGTGTTGTTGAATAACCACTATGAGGGCTTTATAATTCTCAATATCATATTTAGATGAATGATGATATAAACACAATTGTGTATCATCAAACCAAGATGGCTTCCTTCCAAGAGGACTATAGGACTTAATGGGATGAAGATTTATCATTAATAACTAACATAAGAAAAAGCCTTGAATTCCTGAAAGTGGGCTTGTGCTTGTTGTACTAATAGGAGTGCTCACCTTCTTTTGTTTTGATGTTGGAAATGCAATTTTACATGGTGTCTTGTTTGGTGATGGTGGAGTTACATGTTTTGTTGTCACTTTATTCATGTCAGATGTGAGATGCCTACGAGATGGCAAAGGTAGGAGTGGAGGTAGACTAACATTTTTTTTGTATTGGTTAGATGATATTCCAACTAAAGTAGAAGGGTATGGCCCCAAAATAGATGGTAAAGTTGAGGGTTAAAGAAGGAATCAATGAGATCTAGGAGGTTTAATATTCTTCTATATATTAGGTGAGAAACTCCAACTTATTATTGAGGAGTTAAATCTAATTTTACTTATGGATTAAATAAATTAGAAATAGGGCATACACCTAAGGCCTTGAACTAATTTAATGTAATAGATTCCTGTGATGATGAGGATTCTAACATAGATGGTTGAACTTTAGTTGATTTTGGTGAAGAAACTCTAGATTTCTTAAAGACCTTAGGGTAAAGGGTAGTAAGGGGGTTGGTGATAAAGGTAAAAATTCATTGTGTTGGATAAGGAGTCTTAAGTTGGTCCCAAAATACTACATGGTTAAGCTTCGTAGAGTCAATAAATTCTAGACTTTTCACCAAATGTGAGAAGGGTTTTGATGAAGTTGATGTAGGCCTTATGGTTGTGTCTTTTGAAAGTTGTGGTGTTTGGGAAAGAGGGAAATTATTAGTTTCTACTACTTTTGGCCAAAGATGAGAAATAACTATAATGGGGTCTTTTTTGATAGAGATGGGAGAAGAGACTTGGTCTACCATGGGTAGAGGCGAGGTAGGTGAAGTAGGTTCCTCAAGAGGGTAAAGCATAGGTATTATGGCTTCCTCCACATGTGGGTGAGGCATGGGTAAAGTATGATCCTCCATAGGTAAAATAAGGTGTAAGAGTCGTATAATTAGAGTAGGCATAACAGGTCTCTCATCTATTATGGGAGTAGATTATATGGACTCTTCTAGGTGCAAAGGTAAACTAGGTGGGGTACCACTCTATATAGGTGGAGGAG
Organism: Torreya grandis; assembly: GCA_037957365.1. NCBI lineage: Eukaryota > Viridiplantae > Streptophyta > Pinopsida > Cupressales > Taxaceae > Torreya > Torreya grandis. The sequence continues at coordinate 2,477,809 of JARHVA010000955.1, read as the reverse complement.
AGATAGGGGAAGAAGGTTCCTCAAGAGGGTATAATGAAAGAATGATGTTCCCTTCAGCATGTGGTTGAGGAATATGTAGGGTGTGGTCTTCAAGTGATAAGAGGATAGTTAATATTGGTGTGAATCAAATTGGAATTATAAGCTCTTCAAGGGGTAAAAAGAGTGGCAAAGGAGGCTCTTCCTCTCAAGGGAGTGGAATAGGTGAAATATGATCTTCTACCTAAGGAATAAGAATGGCTAAAATAGATGCCAATAAATGTGGGGGAAGAGTCAATGAAATAGGTGTCTCCTGTTATGGGGTAGGTTAAAATAAAGGTAAAGGAAAAACCATATTAACTATATGGATATTATGATCACCTGAGTTAGTTGTGGACTGAACAATATTTTGATTTGGTGAATGGTTAGGAAAAGGGTGTTTGAACACATCCATACTTTGATTAGTAGGTGCAATAGGATTATCCAAGACAAGCTCACCTCTATCAAGCATATCTTGAATAGTATTCTTGAGTGTCTTATAATTATTAGAGTTGTGACCTTTAACTTGATGTAACCACAAAACTCATCTTATTTGTACCAAGTTGGGATAGGATAGGAAGGGTTGAATTGTATAAGAGGTTTAATCTAAGGAATGGTTATGACACCTTGTTGCAATAGTTTCTCCAAGATGGATGTATATGATTCCCCAATGGGAGTGTATTGTCTTTGTTCATACCATTATTGGAATTACTTGGTCAAAATTTGAGAATTTGAAGTATTCAATTGGTTTATGGTTGTGGAAGAGGCTGACTTAATGACCACTATATTGGTAGACCCTTTAGCCTTTTGGTTAGAGGGAGAAGTTTTAGAGGAGTGATTTGACTTGGTATTGGGATTATTACTATGTAACTTGACTTTACCTTCATCAATATTGTGAACCTTGAGTTTTTATGTGATTGTAAAAGCTTCATCAAATGTACAAAAATTTTGTACTCAGATTGTGGATGAGATTTGCTTAACACAAGCCCTTGAGAAAAGCTTAATAAGCCTAGGTTGGGGTAAGGAGAAGGAGATTTGATTGATCAAGCTTCTCTAACGAGCGACAAAATTAGAAATAAACTTATCATCAAATTGTCTAATAGAATAAAGGTATGTTATAGAAAACTTTTTAGAAATGCTAATAGAGAAAAGGCCTAAGAATATTTGCCCAAGTTGGGTAAATGAGAAAAGGGAATGCTGAGGTATAGAGCTATACCAATCCAAGGAAGCACATGAAGAGACATAGGGAAAGTGTGAAGTAGTAACGAATCATCATGCCCTATAAATAAAACACATCTCTAAATTCTCATAAGCGCTATTATGGGTCCTCTTTACTCTGGAACCAAGTAAATTTAAGGAGTTCCCATTGAATTGGATAAGGGAGAATAGGCACAAAAAGATGGATTGGTTCATTGCATATCTGATCATAAGATAATACATTCTCTGAACTAGAAAAAGATGTCTCTAGATTATACATCTTGTCCATTAGCATCTTAATGAGGTCTTGATGGGGATTAGTTTGGGGGATTCCTCATAAGTTATGGGGAAGCTGATAGGAAGTAGAGGAAGCCTATGATATAGCATGATGAGGTTGTGTTAGGGTAATATAAGGATAATGAGTAATAGGTTGAGGTGTAGAAAGAAAATGGACTTGTCCCATTGGGTTAGAGACTATGTCTTGGTTGGTTGTTGTTATTAAAGGATCAATTATTGGAATGGTTAGACTAGATGAAGGGTGAGTCATAACTTGGGTAATTATAGGTGCAAGGGTGGATGGAATAGGTACCACTAAATTTTAGAATGGGGTGTGACTTGGCTAAACTAGTTATGGTTATGAAAGTAGGGATGTTACACTAGTGTTTAGGTGGTATTGAGTATTTGGAGATGCTATATTTTGGGCATTGTTTATAGTTGGGTTACTCATTGAAGTGGTGGTTTAGGTAACCATGGGGAAAATAGTGGAGGTAACTAAAACTAAATTTGTCTCCATTAAATAAGTTGACATACTATAGATTGGGTCACCTACTAAATTATAGGTTCAGCTCATAAAAAGGTAATGTTGAAGGGTTACAACATTGTGATCAAGATATTTAGAAAAATCTTGATATCCCTCATGCATTATGAGAATTTGGTTAGGGCTAGGAGTATGCTTTGTATCTAAAGTATGCTCCATGATAGAATCAAAAGTGAGAGAGGAAGGTGGAAGTGGCCAGCTTACAGAATTGGCAATAATTTTGGCTTGAGCTCATGTCAATACCATGTAAGATGTGTTTTAAATAGCCTTACAACTTTGTATTTGAGACAAAATAAAGAAAAACTAGGTTTGAGTGTAGTAAAATGGTTTATTTTAGCTTGTTGTTTTGAGTAGATGGAATTATATAGTCACTGATGTTTGTAAGGATGGCCAATATTAGTAGGAATAGTTTGTCGATGTTTGTGGAATAATCGATGTTGGTAGGTAATGTCTATCGATACCAGTGGGGTTAACTAATGTCAGTCACTGTGAAATCTTGGGAAATAGAAAATCTAATGTTTTAAGAAATTAGACGCTAAAAATAGGTAAAATAATGGATGTAAAAGGTCTTTGTAAGAAGGAATAACACTCAAAAAACTTGAGATAGTAGGTTAAACAAATTGAGCTTTAGAAATAGTATTGATTTTGTGAATCAATATAAAAGTGTCCTTACCAACTCAAAAATATAGAAGGCAATTAAAAAGTAGAAAAAGAACATTCAGCTAGAAACTATTAAGTCTTAGAGATTAATTTTTAGTCTCATTTTGGCTTATGCCTTAATCAGATAGTGAGAAGAGAATTTGGTTATCAAAGGTGCTAAAAAGAAATCTAGAGTTGGTTTCTGATTAGTTCTGGTGCTCAAGAGGAAATATATGTTAGACCATGTATGTGGCCTATTATAGGAGCTTTTTCTCCACACTTCATGAACCTAGAGTCGAGCCAAGCCAATTAGCCAAAATATGTCTTTTGTCTAGAGATTATACTCCTCTAGAGAAAGGAGTGGGTTCTCCCCTTGTTGGTTAAATCCAAGTAGGATAGCCAGATAGGGTAAGTTGATCGACTAGGTGCTGAAATCTTGATGGGCATTTTCTTAGGTGAGTTTAGATACTTATAAATGTGAATGTTATTTGTTTGTGTAAAATAGGTGTACTATGATTTATTCAGAATGCTTGTAATTAACTCAGTGAGCTAATATCCAACAAGCAAACTATGAAATCCAATAAATTTTAAATCCAAATCTTAGATGTTTAGATTTGAATGAAAATAGAGAGGAAATAGGAATACAATATGAATTTGACTATCCTAATGTGCATGTAAGAGGAAGTGAAGAAGGGCTTTTCTTTATTTTGTAAAAGAAAATGACAAATTACTTTTAAAGGCAAGGAGAAAAGAAAGAAAATTTCAATTTTAATACCTTTTAAATATAAAATAAGATATTAAATTTTTCATTTTTAAGAGGAAAGAGAAGGAAGAAGTGTAAGAAAATAAGTTTTCACTATAATACACCTATATGAATGTTTAAAACAAGAAATGAACCCAAGGAAAACTCTAGGGTCCCATTAGGCATGCTAGAAATGTTTGACTAAATTTTGTCTATTTTAAGTCTAAGGGAAAATGAAAACAAGGATGGGGATAAATGATTAGAATGAACCCAAATTTGATTTACATGCTATATGTGGACATTGTGAGCACTCCTCTTTGGCTGGGGAGGACTACCTATAAATAAGAAAACACTACCACAAGAGTTTTGTTAGCAGATAAATGAGAGGGTTACCAAGCTATGCACTTGTTCAAGAAAATGTGAAACTTCCCTAGAGATGATAGTCTACTTTTTCAGAGATAAAATAATAATAAATAACTAAAAGAGAGGTAAAGAGAGAGTGAAAGAGAGGTAAAATTATTGTTATTAACAACTTGTATGTAGTAGAGAATGACAAAGTGCAGGTAAGGTACTTTGTTTATGCTTTAAAATTTATCTAGGTAGGTTTTGAAGAGGTTAGGGAATTCATAGTTACTGACGTCGATAAGGGAGTGATTTATATCAATTATATTGCTAAGGTTGGTAGTAGATGATCAATGTTGGTTAGGCTATCAAGGCTAGTAGTGGTAATAATTATCTAGAAATTTGTAGAAGGCTTTCTCAGATCTAGGAACTAGTCTAGATCAGGTCAAGGAGGTTGAGAGAGTTATGTGAGAGAGATTATGACTTGGTTAAGTCTTGTTAGAGGTTTGGTATGTTAGGTAAAGGGGAAATAAGAAATTAATCTTTGTAACTCCCTCACAAGGGTATGGTCAGAAGTGTGTAAAGTAGTGTAGGGTAGATATAAAGAAATAAAAGAATAAATATTTAAATGACCTATAATATCAATGAAGTACTTAGTTGTGGTGGTCACTCAATGATAAGTGCCAGGTTGATGGTCCCTATCAAGGAGTCTAAAATTGAGTGACTAAATAGAGAGAGTAAGCAGGTGTTGTTGGTCTTCAAGAGCTTAGTAGTTGATGGTGATCAACTTACATAGAGTGATTGTAAGCTTCGATATCAAAATAGAATGTTGAGAGCTTGAATGAGAGTAAGAATTGATTTTCCTCATTTTTAATGCCTAGAATATAGGTTGGAGTTTGACTTATATTGTCAACATCGATGATCCCACCAATATTGGTTGAGATCCTATCTACATTAGTCATGGGTTGATCATTGTTGGTGGCCCATGTATAGGTAAAACTTTCTATTTTTTACCTATTTTCTATTGTTGTGTATGCCAAGTGTGACACCCATTATCAAATGGTAAAAATAAGAGGTTGGGAAGGAAGTAGTTTTTTCAAAATTTATTTTGGAAGTGGGAATAAGTCTTGGGTAGTTAGGATGAGGGGACCAAGTCTTGAGGTGACTCATTAAGGGACAATTAGTCATAGGGTAAGGTGGCTAGGCAAGGTGGCAATATGAGTTTTTAATTAACCTAATTAATTATTTTAAATTAATTAAATGTGTGAGGGTTAAAGTATAGGTTAAGGAGATTAATTTTTATTATTAAAATAGGTTTAGGGGGTTTTGACATAGGGTGTTACACATGTGTGTGTGATATAATTTTAGTGTCTACAAATATAAATAGATTCTTCATCATTTTCATTGATATAATAATTTGTAGATGTGAAAAAACTATTGAAATGTTGGTAAATATATTGGTTAAGATAATCAAGTTTAAATTTATTCATAATTTTGATTATGCATGAGTGCTTTCTTAGATGGGTTTTCTATGTGTGTGAAACAACTATCTTAGATACTTCACTAGCCTAAGTGATAGTCTCCTAATTAAGGGTATACAATAGCTACTCTAAAGGAGTAAATTTTTTATAAGGCTTATGAATTTCTTGCATCTTTATCTCCTTAGACTTTTTATCTATGTATGACTATGTGTTCAAAATTATTGCTAGTAATAGGCATATGTTTTGAGAACATTTATCCTTTTAGAAACTAGCCAGGCAAGTAGTTCCTAAGAAAATAGAAGCTTTCTTTTTTTCCTTACCCTTCCCTCCTTTTTTGAGTTTTTTTAAATATATACCGACTCTAGATTACTAACTAGCTACCCATCCAAATCACATAAATATTAACTAACCTTATTAAGAACCACATCTCCATCTAAAAACCTTGTCAGCAACCTGCATACCCTACCCATTATTCCATCAATAGGTTGAAATAAATGACATACCTACAAATCATGCCCTGAATTGGAGTTTACCTCCATTGAGATCCTAAATAATTAGAGGCTACTTCATTATGGCTATGATGTGCATAAAACCTACACCAATAGTTAACTAATGATAGAAGGATGGAAAACACCCCTGATAGTAGTAGTTATCTTTTATTTAGAGTTACACTGGAGTCACCCAAGAGAGTGACCAATCTAATTACTAGACTAGTTTATTAGTCTCACCCTTGTCAAGTCATACGAGACCTATAACTATGATAATAACCCTAGTTTAGAACAATCCCCCTATATTAGGGAACCTATTATTTGTAACCCTTCACCTATTAATCAACTAATGGCTCAACAATATCCTTAGTTATTTGGATCTTCTATCTCCATCCTAGGAGATGTGCATGATTTGCCTCAAAATCCTAAAAATTACTTTCCATCCTTTTCTCCTTCAAGAGCAGGGATAGTAGAGGAACATATCAAATTAGTTAAAGTTGCTTTAAGACTAATGAATGTCATAAATGAGGATGTTACATGCATATTATTCCATTTTACTTTGATGGATGCTATTTATTATTAGTATTTATATCTAACTAAAAATTTCATCACTTTTTGGGATGAATGTCAAATAGATTTTCTTATCTAGTTTGGATAGGTTTCCAATCCTAGTTTGGTACACCAGGACTTAACCATCATGAGGAGGGAACCTAATGAGACCATATTTGCTTTGAATTCAAGATGGTATAATATATACAAATGTTTAACCCTAAGATATAAAATGGAGGTATAATTAACATTAAAAAAGTATAAGAATGACTTGGACCCTATCACTATCATGTTTTTGAGAAGATAAATTATGGCTAACACTTTGGCATTACAATTCAAAAAGGATATCACCATAGATAGGTATCTCAATTCTTATGTTACTATAGTATCTAATGTTAATAATTATTTTCTAATACTAAATCTAGTTTCATGTGGAAGGTAGAATGTCTCAACATTCAATAAAAACAAATTATATATGTTGCCTCCATTAACATAGACAACATAGCCAAATTTTGGCTACTTAAATAATCATGTGATGGGCAATGGTTATTGGAAAAACATCAAGTGGATGCACTTCCCACCACCATTTTACAAGGTATGAATTCCATAAAGGCAGAACTAGATTTTATTTAAGAGATGGTTCAAAATCTTAGCAATGATTTGCTAAATATGTAAAGGAAGAGGGGAAATGCAAATGGACCAATTGGCAATCAGAATACTAGATTTTAGAGATACAATAGACCATTTAACATGCCTAAATATCCTAATAAGCTTCTAGAGATAAACATGGTAGAGATGGCCCTTCCTAATTGGTATAAAATTCACAACACTTTTGAGCATGGTGAGCTCAACTGTATTGATTTTTCCACAACATTTGAATTATTTCAAAGTGAGGTGGTTAGATAAGATCATATGCATAATCTATCTAAACATCTTCCATATCCTATCTCTTCTAATTCTTCCATATTCTTTGAAATTCATGATTTTCCTTTTTTAGGTGAAGATGACAATGAGATAGAGGATAACATGGATGAAGTTCATGATTTTTGATAGTTCTAAAGAGGTGCATACAATCAAAGGAATAAGCATCCACTCACAACATTAAGTCCTCTAAATACCATGATGATTCCTCCTAATCCTAAAATATATAATAATCCACCCCATCTGAAGGGGAATGATCAACATAAAACTAAGGAAGAAACATATAGAGGATAAAATATTGTTGAGGATATGAAGAAGATCAAGGCAAATATAACTCTTCACAAGTTAGGTCAAATTACTGAATAAAAGGATATGCTTTGTAAGTCCATTATTGGGAATATGCATATGGAAAAAGTGAAAGCATCTATAGATAAATTGAAAGCATATAACATTGATATCATCTATAAGAGAAAGATAGAAGTTCCTCCCTTTATGATAACTATTTGAGCATTCAATAATAACATTCATAGTTATTTAGCTGATTCTGGAACATCATGAACTATGATGCCTACATCCATATCTCAAAATCTTGGTTAGACACCAAGCCCTTTAAAGTGGATAGTTTCACAATTAAACATGATAGTGGTCCTAGTAGTTGTAGAATTGAACAATGTTTGCATTCAAGTAGCATCTAAACTAAGATTCTAAATGACCATTGATATTCTAGTGATAAACATACCTGAATGCTACAGTCTATTATTGAGTAGGGATTGGTCTAAAATGTTTAATAGATATCTCTCTATAGAATTTTCTCATATATGGCTGCCATGGAGAGGAATTACAAATCAGATCAAAATTTATAAAGAGCTAAGAATTAAATATCCCATTATAGAGTATAACATAAAAAATGAAGAGGTAAAGTATGAATCTCCCAATATTGATATTTATACTTTTACCACTCAAAATCAAGTACAGAGGCTATAATCTAAAGGTTCTAATCAACTATGTACTTTACAATTTGATGGTGTTAGATCCAAACAAGGATCAGGTGTGGGAATCAAGCTAATTGATCCACAAGGTAAAAAATTCTTGGTAACATACATGTAATTTACATACATTAACAATGGAGCTAAGTATGATTCTCTAATTCTAGGATTATAGTTTACACTCAATAATAATGTCAAGAAAATATTAGTATTTGGCAACTCAGAGCTGGTAGTCAATCAAGTCAAAAATAAATACCAATGTAAGATATCTTATTTGAGAAGGTACAAGCATAGAGCATGGGACCTAATTGAAAGCTTTGATCTTTCAACATTGTATTACTTCCCAGAGAGAAAAATTAGAATGTTGATTCATTAGCTATTACTTTTACTATTCTAGAGCTGCTATAGGAATCTAAGGTAAATAAGTTCTCTATTGAATTGGTATATCTCCCCTTCATTTCATATAAGATAGAAAATTTCTTGGTCTTTAATGATGACCAATAGATTATCCAATTTATAACTAATTTAGGGGAATTTAAATCCTAAATCATTGATGATAAGGATATTAATCACCTCTATGAGGAGGAATTAGACAAAGAGGGAATTCTTCAGCTCAAATAGACTCAAATTCTAATTGGTTTGGTATCCTTAGAGAGACCATTTGACATAGATACTTAGGTACAATAGCTAAGACAACCAAAAGCCAAAATATCAAGCTTTATAAAGAAAAATCTAAGAGATGAGCACATCCCATGTTATGTTAATATTAGTCTCAGTTGCACCCCAAAAGAGAGATGGTGAGGATGCAAAATAGAGATAGTGAGTAAAGGATTTAATTGCTCAATATATGGACATCATTACCTGGACATATGAATATTTAAAAGTATATGAATCATAGGTCATTAATCACATAATTCCATTGAAACCAGATCATAAACCATTTAGATAGAGGTAAAGACTAGTTAATCCTATTTTGGAACCTCTTATTTAGAGAGAATTAGAGAATCTTTTAAGTGCAAAAATCATCTTCCTAGTTAGACATTCTACTTGGGTGGTAAATTTGGTCCCAGTAAGAAAAAAGAATGGTGAGATAAGATTTTGTGTAGACTTTATAAATCTAAACAAGGCTTCTAAAAAGTATAATTATCCTCTTCCTTCTCTATATGAGGTGATACAAATAGTAAGTGGTTCTGAAATGATGTCCTTCTTGGATGGATTTTTAGGCTATAATTAGGTACTAGTGAAATTTTGAGGACATAATGAAGATGAAATTCACTAAAAAGTGGGAAAATTATGCATATAAGAGGATTAAATTCAACCTAATAAATACAAGATCAAACTTTCAACACACCATGGATCATGCTTTCCAATGAATGACAATAAAATGCATAATCATCTATATGGATGATCTTATAGTATTTTTAAAGAATAGGAAGGACCATATAAGTCACCTAAATTCCATATTCAAGATATGTATAAGGTTTAATATTTAATTAAACCCAAAGAAGATAATATTGAGAGTTACTAAAAGTAAGATTTTGGGGCACATGATCACTAAGGATGGGATCACCATTGATCTAAATAAAATTTAGGAGATTTCAAAAATTCAGCCACCAAATAGTAAGATGAAGATTAAATCATTATTTGAAAAGATTAACTTCATAAGGAAGTTCATTTTAGGACTTGTAGAGATCATCTAACTTTTAAACTCCATGCTCAAGCAAGATGCTAAAATAGAGTGGACAAATTAAGCTTGAAAGTCCTTCCAAGACACTAAAGATGCAATATCATAGGCTCTAGTGCTAATCAGTCCAAATTTTAATAAAGATTTATACCTATACTCATTTATTTTAAAGCATATGATTATTTTTGTCATCACATAGAAGAAATATGAGATTGAGCACCTAATTATGTTTATTAGCACACATTTGAAAGATACATAACTTAGTTACTTTATGATTGACAAATAAAATTTTGCCCTTATGAAAGCAGTGAAGAATTTTTTGCATTACATCTTAAGGAATAAACCCATTACCTTCATTCTTGATCCTGATGTCAAGTTCACCCTATCACATAATGAGATAAGAGAATGATGAGGTAAATGGATGGACAAGATGCAATAATTTGACATAGAGTTCAAGCCTGCAAAGATTATTTGAGGGTAAGGAATCATTCAACTTATGATTAAACTAGATTTGTGCATCATTGTTGAAGAGTTTATGAATCTCAAGTATCTAAAGGAGAATGGTATACTAATGTAATATAGTATTTTACAAGAAATTATTTTCTCAAGATGAATAGATAGAGAAGAAGAGCTTTGAGGCTCAAAGATGCTCATTACATGATTAAGAAGGGAGTCCTTTATAGGATAAATTATGAAGGTATTTATATTAGATGTGTATTTATGGAAAAAGCTAAAGAAATCATAGATAACTTGCATTATAAGATCGGTAGTGGTCATCTTCTTAGGAATACCACAATTCATAAAATCTTAAGAATGGGATAGTATTGGCCAATAGTTTTCAAAGATGCTCATGCTCATGTGAGAACATGCCATGAATGTCAAGCTTTAGCTAAGAGAAAATTACATGAAACAATGCCTTTATAGCCATTTATTGAAGGATGACCATTTATCTAGTGGGATTTAGAATTGATTGGTGTCATCAACCAAAAATATTTAGTAGGTAATAAATTTCTTCTTACTAATACAAATTATTACACTAGATGGACTAAGGCCATAGCTATGGAGAATTGTAAATCACAAGATGTGATTCACTTTTTGAAGGAACACATAACAACCATATTTGGCATGCCTATTTCTCTAGTTTATGATAATGGATAGACTTTCATATCAAAATAATTTATTTAATGGGCACATAATGACCTTATCATTATCAGGTCAGCTTCTAACCATTACCCTTAGGGAAATAGGCTGGTAGAATCAACAAATAAAAATTTGATCAATGAAATTAAGCAATTAGCAAGGGACAAGCCTAGGTACTAGCACAATTTATTAAAGTATGTTATTTGGGTAGACCAAACTAGACATACAAATCCCTTAAAGCTTTACCCTATTTAATATTATATGGATGTAAGCTTGTGTTCCCAATTATGCTAAAGCTACCCACTTATCAATTTATGCAAGATTATATGGAACTAAGCGATAAAGTATAAATGAGATTGCTAGACATAATAAAAATGTAAGATTCAAGGAATGAAGCCTTTTAAACATTTATCAAACATTAAGAGGTGGTCAAGAGGTGGTTAGATAAGAGAGCAAAAGCTAAAATATTTAGAATTTCAAATTTAGTGTTACTTTAGGATAAAGTCCATGAGAAGAAAGGAAAACATGGCAAGTTTGCCCCATTATGGATTGGACCATACCAAATTTTAGATACCATGGGCAATAATTAATTTCATTTGAAGGACCTCTAGGGTAATGAGCTTGCATATCCATTGAATGGATAGTTATTAAAGCACTACTTCATAGCTATACCGTTAGCTAATGTTGCTAAGTAATGAGAGATATATGAATGTAGCTATAGGATTAGATTAGATTTCCTACTTTCTTAGAATAGTTCATTTCTTTCATAGATTAAATTTATTGCTTTCATAGACTAGTTTTCTACTTTCTATATTAATCTTTCCTACTTTTAGTATTTTTCTTTCATAGATTAGATTTCAAGTTTTATATATTAGATTCTAGTGCTTTGTTAGATTAATTTTTATTTTTTTCCTCTGATGATCAGAATTGCATTTAGTCTAACTATAACCAAGTTAAAATTCAAATCAATAGAGCTTCTAACTTATGGAAAATGAGAAATTCAAAATCTTGACAGTTTGTAACTAGTTTATAGATTAAGTGTATTTTTATGTTTTTGAGTCTTTAGGATGAAGGTAGGTAATCATGGATTATTTTTAATGGTGTCATAATTGAATACTTTTACTAGGCACGTGGAAGTTACTCTCAAATTACTTTATAAAAATTTAGAATGTTTTCTTATTTTATTAGAGTAAATGCACTTATCACATTAAATACCTATTGAAAGTGATAATTATGGGTATAGGTGTAGTTGGTAGGGATGTTCTAGTAATGATTTGTTTTTTTTATTATACCAGCTCACTAGGATTCCATCTCTTCTCTTTTCCATTCAAAAAAAAAGAAGAGTGAAAGAAAAACCAAAGAGGAAAGAACTAATGGATTCAAAAGAGCAAAAGAAAATAAAAATACTCACATGATAAAATAAGATTAATGTACCATGCATCATGATCAAAATTAAAAAAAAAATGGAATGAGAAAAGTTGGATCCCAAGGTATCTTTATCGAGGTTATGGATTCCTGGCTGATAGTAGAGCTATGCCTAAGCTTCCTTTATTTTTTAGCTTTAATAGATACTAGAATGAAACCTACATTCCCATCAAAGCCTTTGAAAAAATTATCATAGTAGGGGTTAAATAAACTACACATTTTGACACACAGAATGTTTTGACACAAAGATCCAAGAAATTAGAAGGCAAGTATGTTGTGTGAATTAACTTACTAGTCTCTTTCATGTTTCTACTTTAAGTATTCTTATGTGGCACACTTCATAGTGATTTAGGATTACAAACTAGAGTTATAGGTTCTTGAATACTCAAGAATATTCCCCTATAAGTTTTCATTTGTTGTACCTAACACACCCCCTTTTTCTCATACGCAAATGGGGACCCACTTTTCTTAGACTATGGTCTTGAATTTGAGTCCCTCTTCTATGTGTTCATACAAATTCTAGGAAAAGATCATGAAATGGACTTTTAAACTTGGGTAAGATGGAATTTATATTAGGTTTCTATAGAATAAATATTTTGGTTTATCAAGTTTGTTACTTAAAACTAACTATTGTAGACTTATGTTTTCATGGACTAACCTTTTTTGAGAGTCTTTGTTAGGCTTTATGTTTTCAGACTTATGTTTTTGAGATTTTATCTTCAAAGGTTTTGTTCTATATGAGTTAGTCTTTAGGTTTATTATGTTGAAAATTGTCTTATGGACTTTTCTCTTTGCATCATTTTCCCTACAATAATTTTTTCAAAATAATATCCCTGAATTAGACTTATTCTTTTGGACAATCTTGTTGATACACTTTTCTTGATAGAATTTACCTTCAGCCTTTACGAAGTAGATCTTTTGTGAATTTTGACATGTAAAAATTCCATATGAATTAAAAACTTTATATGTTTTCCAAATTTCCCTTCAAATTTTAAGATTTCCCTTCAAAACTTTTGAATGCTCTTTTTTCTTACCAACCTACCCTTTGGGCTTTGTGAAATATGTCCTTCAGCCTCTTTGTTATGGCCTTTTTTCCCAATAAAATTCCTTTAAACCTTTTTAAATTTCCCTTCAACCCCTCTACACCTATCCTTGAGGACTTTTGTCTTACACTTTTATCTTTATTAAACTTTCATTTGGACATATTATCTGAGACACTTTCCTCGAGCCAGTTGAATTCCTTCAAACATTTCATCTAAGAGAATTGTGTGTTTGGGAGAAATATTGTGAAAACATTATTCAAAAGGTTTCTCTTGATATAATTCCTTTAATAATGTTGCAATGAACCTTTTCCTCTAACTTACCCTTTATAATTATATCAAGGACATATGTTCCTTCAGACTTTATGAACATACCCTTTAGCCTTTTAAAAGTGCCCTTTGGGACTATTGTGGTTAGCCTTCAAGAATTTTATAAGGGAAATTTCCCATCAAAATTTACCTTATGAAGTAGACCCTTCTAAAAAAATCTCCACAAAGTATATCCTTTATGACTTTTGTCTCAAGCATTTTTTACCTTATGAGCCTATTATTCAAAACATTTTCCTTGGGCCAATTCCTTCAAACTTTGTGTTTCAACATTTTTTTTAATGCAAAAGGCCTGAAATAATTCCTCCAAGGTCACATGCCTTTCAAAATTTCTAAATTGACACTTTTTCACTTTTTGAAGTGATGACTTACCCTTTGGGACTTTGTCTTGTGCCCTTTTCCCTTTGAAACATATCCCTTTCGACTTTTTTCCTGGGAACTTTTTCCCTTTGACCAATTCCTTCAAACATTTTGTCTAAGAGATTTCTCCCTTCAACCCCTTCCTTTGAACATTTTATCTAAGAGAATTGTGTCTTTAAGAGAATTGTTGTGGACACTTCATTTAAAATAATTTGTTCAACGAAATTCATGCAGACTTTGTGTCTCTGACATTTTGTCCAATAAAAAGACCCTTCAGGAGAATTATTGTAGACATTTTACATGAAATAACTCCCCTACATAAAAGTTCCAAAATAATTTCCTAGCAACAAAAATCCCACAATAATTCTCTTGCAATAATTGCATAGAGAGAATTTAAATATGTTTTGAGATTAATTCAATATTTTATCCCAAGCCTAAATCATATTTTATTCATAATAAAAACTTAGGCTAAAATTTTAGTGTAGGGTCCTTTATATATATTTTCCAAAAGTATTATGCTAACTCATTTTTTCTTATGTTTGTAGGAGTAGGGAATCCCAAAGAAATGACATGTGTTAAGTTGACGATATTAAATTTGAAAGTCACACAAACATCATTTGATGGTCATGTAAATGTTAAATTTAATATTGATAATGTTCAAAATTATGAGATTAAATTTGATAGTTACACTGATGCCATTTAATAGTCATGAGGATGGCATTTGATGGTTCCATGAATTTCAAATTTAACCTCTATAATAGACTAATTTATGGAATTAAATTTGGCATTCTTGCAGATGTTATTTGATGGTCATGAGGATTTCAGTTGATGGTTATGTGAACATAAAATTTAACCTCATAAATTACCTATTTAGATTCAAATCAAGATCCTAATGTGTGTATCGACACATACCCATTTGATTGAATAACATGAGAGCAACTTAAAATGTCAAATATTTACAAGAGTGAGAAGTGTCACCATTATAGGAGCCCAATACATAGATCTGATGACCCATATAAAAAAGTAGGGAGCTTAGTATATAGATATAACAAACTATATTAAATCAATACATAAGGATGGATGGTGTAAGATCAACATGAACTTTTCAAATATCCTAGACTCAATCAAGTGTTAACACATGTCACATTGTGAAAGCTATCAGGACATTATAGATAGAATACGTATATATTTGGACACTTGAGCTGTATCTATCAATAAACATTAGGTCTCATAGTTAAGCTAAAGTATGAACATGCATGTTTTAATCTTAATGGAAAATATAAAAGTGAAGATCTAGATTCTATAAAAGGCATAAGTGAGTATGCAATGAATAATTCAAATTAGTTATGGCTAATAGTAGCACCATGGGTTCTAAAACATTGGTAAAGTGATTTTGGTCCTTCATGCATATGTCTGAGTTCTATTTAAAGGAAACTAATCAGAAAGATCAATTGGTTATTCTCATAACCTATAAATAAAAACATGGATAGTTTTGGTAAATGGTGAATCTATTTGTAGTTTGCATGTAGTTCAAACTAAAATCATAAAAAACTTGCCTCTATCTTTATAAACATGCACATGTTTCATAATTTTGGAAAAGGCTAATTTAATTGATAAACTATAAGTAGACTCTTATATGGTTTTAGACCATAGTTAGAATTCATGTTTTGATTATCACATGTAATGACCTTGCATAAACATGAGGGATGGGTGAACCCTTCCACAAGTTTATATAGACAATTATAATCCAACTTGGATTTTCTATTAAATAATTTTTGAATATAAGATCAACATCAATTTCGATCATCAGCAAATGTGTTTGTGTATTTTCTTTCCAATTTATATGTAATTAGTTACTTTCATTGGTTATATGTTACAATAATCTTTAGTGTGTAAAAGCTATAAATAGAATCTCGATTATTTTTATTGATATACTAACATGTTTATGTGCAATAACAATTGAAAGATTGGTAAATATATTAGTTAAGATAGTCAAGTTCAAACTGATTCATAATTCAAATTATGCATGAGTGATTTTTTAGATGTAGTTTTTTGTGTGTGTGCAACAACTACCTCAGATAATTCACTAGCCCAAGCCATAATCCCTTGATTATGGGTGTGTAATGGTTAATCTAAAAGGATCAACATTTATCTAAGACCTATGACTTTCCTACATTTTTATTTCCTTATACTTCTTATCTGTGTTTGACTATGTCTATGTAATTATTGATAGCAATATGCATAGGTTCTAATAGCACTTGTCCTTTTAGAAGCCAACCAAGGGAGTAATTCTTAAAAACTACATAAGCTTTCTTTTCTACCTTATCCTTCCCTCTTTTTTTAATTTTGTTTTGAGATCTACCCGCTCTAGATTAGAAACCAGCCACCCATCAAAATCACATAGAGATTCACTACCCTTATTAGGAACCACACCTCCATCTCAAAACCTTGTCAAAAACCTACATGCATTACTTGCTATTCCATCAATATGTTGAAATAAACTGCATATCTATAACTCATGCCCTAGAGTGGAGTTTACCTCTATTGAGATCTTAAAATATTAGAGGTTACCTTGTTATGGTCATGGTGTGCATAAAACCTACACCGATAGGATGGAAAGAGGATGGAAATGAGGATTCAAATAATTATTTCATTCTAAGTGGGATAGAGGGAGGGAAGTTGAATGGCTATATTTCAAGTGTGTGGGGCCTTTTATGTTGAATAAATGATATTTGACCCCTAAATACATTTATTTTTACATACAAAACCACCTTTTCATGACTTGGAATGGTTATGAGACCATTGAAGACTCTTAAATTCAATGTGACACTTTCTTTGAAGGATTTCTAGCTTCAAGGTTAACTTATATGACATGTTTGAAAGGCACTTGATGACTTGGAGGCCTAATTAGATTCTGAAACAAGCTTGACTAAGATGATTATAGAGGACAACCTTGGATATATTATTCGACCTCATGTTAAGACCCAAACATGATTTGGAAACCTTGCACATCTTGTTAATAAGGCATATCCCACAAGACATAGCTAAGGAAACTAGAAATGTAATGAGAATAAAAAACCTTAATCCCTCCAAACACCTTAATTTCTTCTAAAATACCTTAACTTTGTCAAATAAGGTTTAGACCATTCTCTAAGCTTCAAAAGGCACTTGAGACCCTTCCAGTCACCAAATGATAACTCATGACAACTTAAAACACCATCCTCAAACTCAAAACATGTTATCACATGAGGATATCTTCAAACAACCATAGTACATATAGTGTAATTTTGAATAATGCTAAAAGGCTTTAAAGACTACTTGAAAATCATGACAAGTTTTTAGAAGCCTTATACTATTGGATGGCCCTATGAGAAAGTTTTGGATTATAGGGGTTGAAATTTGGCCTTAGAGGCCAAATTATCAACATAACCTTCAAGCATGATTTTTTCAACATAGAGGTCATAGATAATGTATTGAATGAGAGGGTTTATCAAGAGGTCTAAGCAAGGTACTAATGATGCAAATACAATTTCAAACCATGCAAGACTAAACCAAACTCACCATTTTACCTAAAAGAAGACAATTTATTTGTAAATAGGTAGGAAAGGACAAATGGGAGAGATTATAATCACTACTATTAGCACTCATCAAAAATCATACAAGTAAACAAGTTTGAAACATATAAGAATCTAAGTGTTTCACTAATATTTTTATATTTTAAGTCTAAAGGAAAATATAAAGAAGGATGGGGATAAGTGATTACAATGAACCTAGATTTAGTTTGCATGCCATATCCAAATGTTGTGGACACTTTTCTTTGGCTAGGGAGGACTACCAACAAATAAGAAATAACTACCACAAGGTCTTTGTTAGAAGATAAATGAGTGGGATGCCAAGCTATGCACTTGTTCTAGGAAGTGTGAAGCTTCCCTAGAGATGAAAATCCACTTTTGAGAGGCAAAATAATAATAAATAGCTAAAAGAGAGGTAAAGAGAGTGAAAGAGAGATAAAATTAGCATTATTAACAACTTGTACATAGTAGAGAGAGTGCCAAGGTGTAGGTGAGGTACTTTGTTTGTGTTTTAGAAGTTGTTTGGGTAGTTTTTGAAGAGGCTAAGAAATCCATAGTCACTAACATTAGTAGGGGAGTGACTGATATCAGTTATACTATTGAGGTTGGTAGTGAGGTGATCAATGTTGATTAGGCTATCGAGATTGTTTGGGGAAATAATTGTTTAAGAGCTTGCATAAGGCTTTCTTAGGTCTAGGAACTAGTTTGGATAAGGTAAAGGAGGTTAAGAGAGTTATGAGAGGGAGATTATAGCTTGGTTAAGTTTGGTTAGAGGTTTGGTATGTCAAGTAAAGGGGTAGAAAGCAAGGAAGATTTGTAACTCCCTCAAGGGGGTACGATCAAAAGTATGTAAAGCAATGCAAAGCAGACAAAATGAAATAGTAGAATAAATATTTAAATGACTTGAAATATCAATGATGTACTTAGCTATGGTGGTTGCTAAATGATAAGTTCCAGGTTGATGGTCACTATCAAGGAGCCTGAACCTGATTTCCTGAATAGAGAAAACAAGTGAGTGTTATTGGTCCTCAAGAGCTCAGTTGCTTATTTTGATTGATTTACATAAGGTGAGTGTAAGCTTGGATGTCAAAAAATAGAATGTTAAGAGCTTAAATGATAATAAGGATTGATTTTCTTAATTTTTACTGACCTAAATTATAGGTTAGAGTTTGGCTTATATTATCGATGTCAGTGATCTTGTTGATGTTGGTCATGGGTTGACTAACATTGGTAGCTCTAGAATAGGTAAACCTTTATATTTTTGGCCTATTTTTTATTATTATATGTTCCAAATGTGACACACATTATAAAATGGTAAAAATAAGAGGTTAGAAAGGAAGTAATTGTTTAAGAATTTAGTTTGGAAGTGGGAATAAGTCTTGGGTAGTTAGGATGAGGGGACTAGGTCTTGAGGTGACTCATCAGAGGAGAATTAGTTAAAAGATGAGGTGTCTAGGTAAAGTGTCAATAAGAGTTTTTAATTAACTTAATTAAGTATTTTAAATTAATTAAATGTGTGAGGGGTAAAATTATGGGTTAAGGAGATTTATTATTATTATTATTATTATTATTATTATTATTATTATTATTATTATTATTATTATTAAAATGGGTTTAGGGGGGTTTCGACACAAGGAGTTATACATGTGTGTGTGATGTAATTTTGGTGTGTAATTTTTCCCATTTTTGTTTTATAATTTGTACTGATATGTTACAAGATAAAAAAAATAGGATTTAGATGCTCCAAGTATTGGATGAGGTATCCCCCCTCATAATGGGAATTGATGGAGGAGAAACCAGAATCAGGTACTAGTTTGATAAAAATGTATTTGGGTAAAAGATAGAGAATTAAGTATCACTCCATATGTTTAGGCCATAATGAGATATAGTAAATAAAGTAAAGAATAGGTAAAGTTAAGGAGGACTCAGATAGAAGTAACTAAAGCATAGCTTGTAAGTGATAGCTGACATGTCAAATCAATCAAATTTTTAGCTCCAATGGCCAATGTGTCCAAGGTATGTAAGGCAAGAAGTGCCCCTAAGAAACACGAAAGGGTTAAAGGTGATAGGATGGCCTTGGTTTCCATCCACAACACCTAAAATACATACATGTGCATAATATCCAACTATAGTATAATAACCTAAGTGATTAGGACAAGCAATTCAAGGGTGGTATAAAAGGGTCAATGAGAGAGGAAATATTCAAGATCTCAAAGAAAATTCATTGAGGGTGAATATTTAAGAGATCCTCAATGTCATTTTGTCATGGTTGGGGGAGATATATGTGATTTCTAGCTACCCTAATGTATGGGTAAATTGTAAAAAGTTGGGGGTGGTTGGTTGGTAAAAATAGTAGTGGAATGGTGCTAACATTGGTTAGATGTGCCAATATCAGTAATATAAAGTTTTTGACATTGGTAAAAATAGGGAAACATTACCAATGTAAGTAGGCATAATCAATGACATTAGTAGGTTAGGTCAATAATGATGATGTTGGTGGCTAACCAAACCCAACAAAAGGGGTTTGGGAAACTAACTAAACTCATTTACAATTTTGTGATTGGAGAGAAGAAATAGAGCTTGAGAGTGATTTCAGATGGCAACTCAAGGAGGGGACCTAGTGGGAGGCAAATGACCATAGGAACTAGTAGTTCCATCTAGCAAGAGATAAAGAGATGAGGTAAGATCCTAAACTAGTTTGAACTGGTATTTGAAATTTTTAGGCTAAATGAGAGGTTGGGTTGTATAAAATATGAGTGTAAGGGTAGAAAATAGGTTAGGGTAGGTGTATTATAAGTTAGGGGGATTTGTGGGTAGGTTTTTAAGGGAAATGTGTAAGGTTGGGTTTAGTTTGTTTAGAACTCAGGCCAAACTAGTCATCGACATCGATGAGGTCAACTGATGTTAGCCGACATAGTACTAAGGTCAACCAATGTTAGCTAACATGGCATTGAGGTTGACAATTTGTTTTCAATGTTGATTGTGATGTAAACTGATATATCACAAAAATAAACATTAATGCCAATGTTAGTGACTATATAAACATATGACTAGAATAGAAAGGGTGAGTTTTAGATCTCCATTATAAATAATCAACTAGTCTGATGGTTGAGCTAGCCTCAAAAGACCCTATGTCATCTGAGTGTTACCTACATAACCAAGTTTAGGGCCTTAGGTGAATGTAGTTCTCCCAAAACCTAGGAAAAAGATCTTAAAAGGTATGTTTTTAGGGAAAAAGGTAAGTTGAGATAGTTAGAGAGGTTTAGGGCTTAAAAGACAAGTCATAGTGTCAAGAGTTAAGAATATAGGTAGTGAGACCTGGAGTTAGATTAGGTGGGTAGGCCTAGGGTAGAGAGAGAGGTAGTAAAATATAGGGTAGAGAGAGAGAGAGAGGTAGTGAAGCCTAGGGTAGAGAGAGAGAGGTAGTGAAGCCTAAGGTAGAGAGAGAGGTAGTGAAGCTTAAGGTGGTTAATAAGTTAGGTATATGGCTGAGATCACCTCAAAAGACCCCATGTTGATTGACTGCTTCCTACATAGCCCAATGTAGGGCCTCAAAATAATGTAGTTCTCATAGTGAGATGGGAAAAAGGTGGTCATAAATTATATTAAAAGGGATGTGACTTGAGTTGTTTGTATATAGATGTAGGTGAGAATGGAGCTTACACTATGAGATCCTCTATCAGGCTTATCAACATGCATTAGGAGATATGTTATGCCAAATGAGTGGGATAATATGGTAGCTATGCCATTAGGAAGAGTATGACCATATTGTCAAGTCACACAAGATGTGTCTCTAATGATAGATTTGATTGATAGGTGGGATCATACCACCAACCCCTTCCATTTACTGACTAGAGAGTTAATAGTGTTCTAAGAAGATGCATATAAGATTATGAGGGTACCATTCTAGGGTGATGAGCTCTTTACATGCTTAAGAGAAAAGCATGATATACACATGGTCACTTTATATTGAGATCATGTTAATGAGGTGACCTGTCACTCTACGAGTTTTGTATATGAGCCACTCTATATGGTTGATAAGGATCAACATCATCTGAGTATCTTGATGATGATCAATATCATAGTGTATACATTACTCAATGTAGGTAGAGGGAGATTTTTGATTGCTTTGATAGGTGTGATTACATAAATGATTGAGTAATGGACCAATTTTGCTTGGGGTCTAGTATTTTTATCACAATTACATAGAGAGTTATGGGGTTTGAGGCTATTATGGTGATATAGTTTATGTGTCAGGCATCTACTACACTATTGGGTGTATGAGCACATTATGGTGACATGACCACTAAGGTTACCTACCACTATCGTGGCTAGCTTCAAGGTTAGATTTATATGGTGGAGAGATGGAATGGTATAGACCTAAGTGGATGACATCATGTGAGACATTTCCTAATATAGGTGTATGATCAAGGGCTTGATCCCTATAGATATCTTATGGAGATCATATCTAACATACCCAATTTTTAGAGGGTAGGTAAAGCATCTTGTTGGGTTACAGAGCTCACTATGGGTTAGGGGGGCCTAGGTTAGTGAGTTAAAGATGGTTCTCATGGCATAGGTGAGGAGGTAATTTAGGTTTCTATAGGATATTCCACATACCTTCCCTTAATATAGGAGGGATGACATAAATGAACCCTTATAATTTCCCCAGGAGACTGATGGGCTAGATTTTGAGGAGTTGCTAGTAGGGCCAGATGTTGGGGACTTAGGGTGTATAATAGCATATATAGCTTGGTGGATAGGGTTACATATAGTGGTGGAGGTTAGGAGGCCATAAAAATATTTATAGGGCTTAGTCAGAGAGATGGATGTAACACTACAAGCTCAAGATACAAAAGTACAAGCCTAAGATGTAGTAGTGCAAGCTAGAGAGATAGCCCAAGCATAGGTGTTAGCGTTACAAGGGTAGGTGGTGATGTTATAGGGTTAGATTAGGGTTTTAAAGGGTCAAGTTGAAGCACTATAGGGTTAGTTGATTATTTTAAAGGGTCAGGTGACTATAGTGATATTAGAGAGAGATAGTTTGAGAGCAGTAGGCTAGGCCACTCCTCCTCCACCACCACCATAGGGACCAATACAGGCTAGGCCACCATAAAGTGCTATGGATCCTCCATAGATTGTGTCTATGGTGATGTATTTGACTACCCTAGATGACATTTCTTACTATGACATGGAGATTAGAGAGTTCCCATAGATATAGAGATATTCAAAGTTTAGAGAGTAGGAGAGGCCGATGTCACATGTGATGGCTTCTAGCTCTCTTCAACATAGATAGATGGAGAGTGGTGATGGTAGTACCTCTTCATAACCACATGGAGAGCCTTGAGGACCCTGAGTATCAGAGTTTTCAAGTTTTTGTTTATATATGTTACATGTATACCAGCCTATGAGCCAAAGATGTGAGATGTACATTTTGAGAAATATTTATGAAGTTATGATGATGTAGATGATGAACATGTACTTTGATCACATATTATATATATGAGATGTTCATTTATTTCCATGTGTGTATTTAAGATGCATTGATTTTGATTATGATGATGATATGGATGATGTTTATTTTATGCTATACTAATTTGGATGTTAATGTTGATCATGTTATTTGAGTTAGACTAGCTTTTCCCATTGATGTTATGGTATATGCATAGTTGATTGGTTAGTTTCATCATAGAATTTTTCCATATTGTGATGGTGTATACATAAAATGAATAGATTGGTTATGTTATTTTATTTCAACATTTTTACATATTTGTGATAGTGTATGCATAAAATAAATAGATTGGTTGTGTTAGTGTTGGTATGACATTATCTCTTCATCTCAAATAGAGATATCAACATGTGTTTGGGATGGGAAAATAAAGAGGTAGAATGCTCGTACATTGGAAAAGACCATAATTTAGAACATAAATAAGCTCAGGAAAATGAGCTTCCTCTATGCCTTATATCTTTGAACCATTGTATTTATTGAAGAAGCATTGTGTTTACCTTATGTTAAGTGAGCTAGGATAACCTAATCATTTCTACTAGGTAGGTAGGTTAGGTTATAATGAGGAAAAATGTTTAAATAGCATAACCTACCTAGTATAAATGATATTTCCTTTTTGTGGGTGACCCAAGAGCTAATATAGGCAAGTTCATGACTTAAAGCCTATGTTTTTGTGTAAGTTGCTCAATGCAAGAAGCCTACAATGGGATTTGGTATGGGTTAAGGTTGTGTGAAGAGGTGAGGAGCCCTTTGAATTTGTTTTTTTCCTTTGAGAATAAATTTTGGCTTAGCCATCCTTCAAGGGAGTGGTATAAGCATTTTTTTAATCTTAAATAGTTATCCTTTAAGGGAGCAGTCTATTGATAATAGCAAATGGAAGTTACATAGCTATCCTTCAAGGGAGTAGTCTACATTGAAAATCATGACCTAAGATTTTATAATTTTTTCAAATATCCCATTTTTTTTCTTTTAGTCATGGATAAGACTATAGAGGCTAAGGAGTTTTCCACTATGAGGATAAAACCATACCACTGTGTAAGTTATCTAAGTGTATATGAGTAAGGGTGAAGAGGAAGGGAAATGAATGTAATAGGGATGCTCAAGGGATGAACTCACGTTAAATATGAAGTAAAATGATTTTAGTTTAACAAAAGAATGGTCATAGATGTAAGGTATTTAAAAGATTGGATTCTAGCCTTCCTTTAAAAGAAGACAAGTGATAAGTTCCTAAACCATATTGGTGAGTTATGATATAAGGTCCAAGCCAATT
Source organism: Torreya grandis (assembly GCA_037957365.1). Lineage (NCBI taxonomy): Eukaryota > Viridiplantae > Streptophyta > Pinopsida > Cupressales > Taxaceae > Torreya > Torreya grandis. The sequence continues at coordinate 2,453,308 of JARHVA010000955.1, read as the reverse complement.
AGCAAAAAAATTATCCCATTTTATTTTCTCCATGTTCGTCACATGTTGATTTTATTTTAAGATGAGATCTCTTATATTGAAAGCTTTCTCTTTGTGGTTTTTGTTATAAGCACATTTCATATGCTCTTGATAGATTTAGATGTGGTTGAGGGCTATGAGATGGTGTTCATCAAGCAATTCAAGTTGGGCCAAACGTTCTTCATGAAAGTCATCATTAGTAAGTATGTCATGTATAGAAATGTGAAGAGAAGGAATATAGACCTTAAGAGGCAAAATAGCCTTCATCCCATATACCAATGAAAAAGGTGTAGCACCCATAAGGGTTTGAATGCTTGTGTGGTAAGCCCGTAAAGTAAAAGGAATGTGTGTGTGCCAATCCTTGTCTATATCATTGACTATATTCATGAGAATTTTTGTCAAAGTTTTGTTAGAAGATTATACCTATCCATTAGCTTGGGGAGAGTATGGTGATGAGAAGCTTAATTTGATTCCAAATGCATCACAAAGACCTTAAATAGTCTTATTCTTAAAAGACTTACCATTATCTATTATAATCTTTTAAGGTACACCAAAATGATAGATGATGTAATGGTTAATGAAGTCAACAATTTTGTCAACTTTATTGGAGATGAGAGGGATGGCATCGACCCACTTGGTGAAGTATTCAGTGTAGTAGTGATAGAGTGATGATAGAGTGATGAATGAGGGTTAATCTCTTTGATTAGATCTAAGACCCATTGGGAGAAGGGCCAAAAGTATTTGGAAACTTGAAATGCATGGTTGGGAGCATGAATGAGGTTAGCATGTTGTTGACACTTGACACAATACCGAATGTAATCAGCACAGTCTTGATGAAGTGTGGGCCAATAATAGCCAAGTCAAAGGATATGTTTAGCAACTGTGTGAACATTAAAATGCCCACCATAAATCCCATCACGGACTTCCTTAATATAAAATGGAGTCTCATTACTAGCTATGAATCTAAGGAGAAGACCACTAAAACTTCGCTTGTAGAGAAGTCCCCCTAGTATAGTGTAATGAGCAGCATGTTTTATGAAGGCCCATTTCCAATTATTAGAAAGATCATGAGGGTAATCAAGAAGGAAATATAATATATGAGTTGTTTATACCATAAGTATTATGGGTTGGTTTTTATATTTTTGATAAAGAGGATGTTAGCTAAGACATAGGAGGGTAATGTTAAATGATGCACAGTGTGATGTCCCTTACTTAGGGGCTCCTTTTTTTCCTACAAAAAGCTCTGATACCACTGTGATATCCCCTTCTAATAGATATAAAACATCAAAAGCTATGATACCACTGTGATGTCCCTTACTTAGGGGCTCTTTTCTCCTACAAAAGCTCTGAACAACTGTAATATCCCCCTTCCAATAGGGAATATAGAAACACAAATAGTTTTGAACGACATGTAAATGATAAATAATGAACCACAATATCTCTTAAGCCAATGATCTTATTATTCATCTAGATGATTACAATCCTCTGTTATGCATATACATAATATGAAAATATAGTCTTGAAACCCTGATTCCTTTAGCAAACTTAACCCTAGTCTGTGCGTGTCTCAGCCTGCTGTGTCAAAAACACAGTCGCCGTCATCGGTCGATATACTGCAACACTTGGGTCACCAATGTCGGTCTTCAGTCAGCCGATGTCGGTCACTAGGATGCTGATATCAGTCTCTGTGGATCTCTTCCTACCGATGTCGGTCTCTGTGTGAATTTGAACTAATCTGTACGGACTTCGTACGGCCACCAATATGATAGCTGAACAACCTGATCTCAAGATATATGATTCAATACAATGATCTCTAATTTATTGAATAAAAACTAATCAAATAAATACCTAAATTACTGTTAACTTCTGTGTGCTCTCAAAATCCCTAAAATACTGTGATAAATTTTGTGTGAAGTTATCTCTCATCATTTGCAATACTGTGTTAACTTCTGTGTGAAGTTATCTCTCAAACCTGTAGTGATAACTTCTGTGTGATGTAAACCTCTATGATATAGATGAAGCTATCTCTCAATTTGGCAATGATCAGCTGATATTTCACAGAATCGCACACAATGAAGAGTTGACGTTCTCCACTGCAGATGGAATCCTGGAACCCTTGGCTCAGTCTTCACAGAAGAATTTCTTCAATATCAAAATCAATAATCAATTCATGAATACAAACTCTCCCCCATGAGATACCTTATACATGTGCTTGCCATATTGGGGTTCTTAAATTAGAATTCCTCAAATTAGAAAAATTAGAATTTGGGTCTTAAAATTAGACCAAATAATTAATAATTAATAATTAATTAATATCTAATTTAAAATTAGCAAATAATTAATTAATATCTAATTTAAAATTAGACCAAATAATTAATATTTGGTTAGATCCTCAAACCGTCTAAAGAATGGTTCTACACATGACCATACCAAAATAAGGGTGCTTCACTGCATGTCAAATATCCCTAAATAATAGGAGCCCCAATGTATCTAAAAGTGAATGAAAGCCAACTGTAGGAATTCTACAAATCGAAGCCAAGCCAATCTCCATCATGACCCTCTATCCATCTTATTAACCTATGAAGGTCACATAATAGGCTAATCATCAAGCCTGTCAATGTCCACGAAAAAGGGGACATTGCCCCTCTTGATATTGCTTGTCCCCAAGCAATGTCGAACAATGAACCACTCGATCCACCTGGATCAAATGTAGTCATGATCTATACTAATGAAAATCAATGCAAGCTCATGCAATATCCTTAGAAATATAACCAAGAGGAATCCACAGTCAAACTAGTGAATACAACTCAACCAATCTCCAAAATCACAACTGCTGAATGAAACTATGTCGAGTGCGGATAATCCACATCTCTACAGATCACTAGCCACTGTCTCATCACCCAAACTCCTATGCATCAATGATAATAAGGAGACATCATATGCTAGATAGCAATAACACAACCCAAATCTACTGGTCATCAACTCCTACTCTAAGTCATGTACCAATAAACTATCAACTCCACCTGTAAAAGATTAATGCCAATCCATCCCATAATGGATGGTAAGAAACTGGAGCTGATTTACACCTATGTGAAATCAAATATTTGATCTCTAGATCAATAGAAGAATAAAGAACATACCCTACCGTATAATGTCGATAGGAACCCCTGAACTCTGCTACTGGCTCACCATCACTGATAGGAATCAGCAGATGGCTCCAATCTCTGACTCCAAGTGGCTGTAGGCTGGATAGGATCCTGTGTAATCTGATCAACAAACCCCACCTCAAAATCCCTGTGAGGTAGCATATTATAAAGGATCACTATAATCTCCTCACCCAATCTGCTAATCGCACTAGTACCTCAGATAAAAACACCTTTCGTCGCCTTATGTGAGTCCAGAAGAACACCTATACTATCCAGCAAATACTCCATGAATGACTCAGTGCAGTAAAAATTATATGTGGTAGCATCAACATACTCCCCCTCACACCACAACTGATCCCTCTATAAAGGTGGTAGAACCAATTGTACCACACTATCATCTGTGTGAGAAGAATCAATCTGGAGACTCGACTCCACTGGCATTCCGAACTCATTGAGACCAGGTACTCCCAAATCCTGCACATGTGTGTCAGCCTCAACAACATGTTCCTCAGCAACAATTGTAGGAATGTACTCACCACCAACCACCTCAATATATGAATGATCTGGGTCTGGAGCTGGTGAAGACCTCAAATGCTCTAGCTCCATGGTCACCTTAGCCAAATGAAACTGTGACTCCTCATAAGCCAACTGTGTACTCTCAAGAATCTCAGAAGTCACCTCAAGCTACTGAGTAAGCTCACTCACCTTATCTTCCTTGGATAATAATGCATCATACATTGTGCTACCCCACTCCATAAGATAATCTCTGTCAGCTACCAACTACATATAATCCTGTCTCAAAATCTGGATAGCCTCCCATAAAGAGTGGATCTCTGTCAAGGATAAATAACTGCCTCCTTGCTCGATGCTAGTAGGAGAATCCCATCCATAAACTGCTAACAACTAATGAGAAGCATCAAAATGCTCACGAGCGGTAGTGATATCTCTCTCACCTACTCTCAACTGGTTGGTCACATGATGGCACTGGCTAGATTGTCTCCTATAATCCTCCTCTAATGCACGGTCCAAAATAGTAGACTCAAAATCACTGATCTCATGAGTACTACCATCCATACTCTGTGAATCAACTCCAAAGCTCATATCAACATACAGAGCATCAAAAACTATAGCATCACTATCTAACTCCTCCGTATCGAAAGAAACTATCAGTGAAACTAAGTCCTCAAAACTGTCCACTACATTCTCCTGGGTGTCATCTACAACAATCAAATCCTGGGACTCTGCTACAATCTCTACCATATCTAAGAGATCATCAACACTCAGTGTACTAACATCTAAGTACACCTCTACACTCTGAGTGCAAACATTAGACTCATCCTCATCTAACTCTGAAGAAGCTGCTGCTAAAACTATCTCATCATCACAATCTCTCACTCCCTCATCTTCTGCAACTAACTAAGAGTCTAAATCCTCATGACTAAGCTCGACCACATGTCTCTTAGAATTTGAGTGAGCCACCTTCATTGCCTCCATGCCCTCCTTGATTTTTTGTAAGTCATCACAAGAAGAACCTGCTGTAACTCTTTTCTATCTCCTTATGTTTTGAAGATGTTGTCTAGCATTGGCAGCCACCAATCTAGCCTCCTTGGCCTTTTGTGACCACATATCACATAACTTTTGGGTCTTTTCCATATCCATCCAAGTTTGATGTTCTTGATGTGAAGATGAAGGAGCAATATGATCATGCAAAGAATCCATACTCTTATTATCCATATCATTAGCATGTTCTATGCTGGTCTCCAATGTAGAAGTCTCAAGTGAAACTTCTTGCAAAGATGATATAGACAACTCATTCCCCATGGCTGCCCTCATATCCTCTTGAGTCAAATCAACATGTCTAACAACTAGTGTAGGCCTACCCTCAACCCCTGTAGAGACCTCTTGTTTTTCCTTCTTTTTGTTTTGTGATGTGGACCTTTTATGAGTGGATGCCATATACCGTACTAATTTGTCTTCAAATGTAGATCTGAAAGAGTTTCATTCATCCTCCTCTGGGTTTCAACCAACTGGTTCAAACTTTGTTTCAGCTTCTTCATATCCTTGTCCCTCTGTTTATGAGTACTTGAAGTCATCATGGATACTTCACTGATTCAACTGACCCAAACTACCCAACAGGATGGCAAGACATTAGCTCTGATACCACTGTGATGTCCCTTACTTAGGGGCTCCTTTTTTTCCTACAAAAAGCTCTGATACCACTGTGATGTCCCCTTTTAATAGGGAATATAAAACTTCAAAAGCTCTGATACCACTATGATGTCCCTTACTTAGGGGCTCTTTTCTCTTGCAAAAGCTCTGAACAACTGTAATATCCCCCTTCCAATAGGGAATATAGAAACACAAACAGTTCTGAATGAAGATACAATCTTGCAGAATAAATTTAGATAAATAATGAACCGCAGTAAATCTCTTAATTGCCAATGAAAGATCTTATTTTTCATCTAGATGATTACAATAGTTGTCCTCTGCTATGCATATACATAATATGAAAATATAGTCTTGAAACCCTGATTCCTCTAGCAAACTGGAAATAACGCTGGGTCTGTGCGTGTCTCAGCCTGTTGTGTCAAAAACACAGTCGCCATCATTGGTCGATATACTACCGAGGTCGGTCACTATGGGTCCTTCTTTGCTGACATCAGTCTTCAGTCAGCCGATGTCGGTCACTGGGATGCTGATGTCGGTCTCTGTGGATCTCTTCCTGCCAATGTCAGTCTCTGTGCGAATCTGTATTGATCTGTATGGACTTCGTACGGCTGCCAATAAACTACAACACACCTTGATATCTGAACAACCTGATCTCAAGATATATGATTCTAATACAGATGATCTCTATCTGTATAATTTATTGAATAAAAACTAATCAAATAAATACTTGAATTACTGTGATAACTTCTGTGTGAAGTTATCTCTCAAAATCCCTGAAATATTGTGATAACTTTTGTGTGAAGTTATCTCTCAAATCATCTGCAATACTGTGATAACTTCTGTGTGAAGTTATCTCTCAAACCTGTTAATCTTTGTGATAACTTCTATGTGAAGTTATCTCTCAAATTTGTAAACTTCTGTGATAACTTCTGTATGAAGCTATCTCTCAATTTGGCAATAGATCAACTGATATTTCATAGCCTCTGAATTGCACACAATGAAGAGTTGACATTCTCCACTGCAGATGGAATCCTGGAACCCTTGGCTCAGTCTTCACAGAAGAATTTCTTCAATATCAAAATCAATAATCAATTCATGAATACAGACTCTCCCCCATGAGATACCCTTATACCCTCCAAAGGTGTGCTTGCTAAAATTAGATTTCCTCAAATTAGAACTTGGGGTTCTTAAATTAGAATTCCTCAAATTAGAACTTGGGGTTCTTAAATTAGAATTCCTCAAATTAGAACTTGGGCTTCTTAAATTAGAATTGGGGTCTTAAAATTAGACCAAATAATTAATAATTAATAATTAATTAATATCTAATTTAAAATTAGACCAAATAATTAATTAATTAATATCTAATTTAAAATTATACCAAATAATTAATATTTGATTAAATCAATCAAATATTAATATCTCCCTCAATACATGTCAGATCCTCGAACTGTCTAAAGCTGGTGAACTAGGGAGTGGTTCTACACATGACCATACCAAATTAAGGGCGCTCCGTTGCATGTCAAATATCCCTAAATAATAGGAGCTCTGGCCAACGTATCTGAAAGAGCCTAAATGAAAGCCAACTATAGGAATTCTGCAAATCGAAGCCAAGCCAATCTCCATCATGACCCTGTATCCATCTTATTAACCTACAAAGGTTGCATAATAGGCTAATCATCAAGCCTGTCAATGTCCATGAAAAAGAGAACATGACACACAGTGACATAGATTCTCAAAGAGGAGGACAAAGAGGGTATGTGTGAATCAAGTGAAGCCATCATATTAGAAAAATTATTTGTAGATCAAGGAACAATTTGTAAGAGATAAGATTCAAATGATCCCAAGAGTGTATCTACATGATGTTTATACCACTACAAAATTTCATTTTTCCATAGGTAGGAACCATTAACTTGGTTAACTACTGGTTGAGAATGACCCAAAATGGTTATAGATTTGATACCCAAGAAGAGAGATGTTTGAAGTCCTAGAATCAAAGCCTCATATTTGGCCATATTTTTAGTGCATTCAAAATTTAGTTTAAATGACAAAGGCATAGGATCACCATCTAGAAGAATAAGAATGACCCCCACACCCCTACTGTGCTAGCATTTAGATTTATCAAAAAAAATCATCATTTGATAGGAGATGTCATCAGTGGAGAGTGTTATAATAGATTCATTAATGAATTCAAGGTTTGAAGGTTGATTGTCAGGTAAAGGGGAAATAACTAAGTGGTTAGTGATTGTTTGCCCTTTAATATATTCTTGTTTAATAAACTCTAGGTCAATTTTTGCAAGAAGTATGAGCCATCAAGATACACATTGGTTATGATATGGTTTGGATTGAATATATTTGAGATGATCAATACGGGTGACAACATAGGTTTTGTGATTTAGGATATAATGGAAAAGATTAGAGGTGGAAAAGACCAATGCAAGGCAAAGTTTTTTAGTTTGGGTATATCGAGTCTCATAATCAATAAGTTTGCAGCTTATGTAATAAACCCCCTACTCTCGATGTTGGTCATCTTGATGTGTAATCGTATCACCTAGAGAATGGTTTGTTGCAGAGATGTATAGGTAAAAAGGATGATTTTCCTTAAGTGGAATAAGAAATGGTGGGAAAAGGAGGTATTGTTTAAGTGTGTCAAAGGATTCTTGGCAATCTATACTCCATTGGAAGGAGACATCCTTTTTGAGGATGGTGAAATCTCTGACAATGATCTGACAACTAGGAAATGAAGCATTGAATTGACTAAAGTTTACCTTTTAGGATGCAGAGTTGCTTGATATTAGTAGATGGAGGCATTTCTAGGATTACTCTAACCTTAGCAGGATCAACCTCAATACCATGGAGAGAAAGTATAAAACCTAAGAGTTTACCAAAAAATAACACCAAAGACACATTTATTTGGGTTTAGTCAAATGTTATAGTGTAGAAGATGAGTGAATATGGTTTCTATAATTGTCAAGTGTTCTTGAAAAAGTTTGGTCTTGTTGAGTAAGTCATCCATGTAATCCTCCATAATTTTGTGTAGGAGATCATTGAAAATATAGGTCATGGTGTATTGGTAGGTTGCACCAACATTCTTTAGGCCAAAAACCTTGAATTGATAATAAAAATTCCCCCATGGGGTAATAAAGGTTGTCTTGTGTTGATCCTCAAGAGAAACTAGGATTTGATTATATCCAAATAATTTGTCCATACGTGATAACATCTCATGGCTAGTCATTAAATCAACAAGTTGGTCGATACTAGGCAATATGAAATCATATTTTGGACAAGTGAGACTTAAATCATAATAGTCAATGCAAATATGGATTCCCCCAGTCACTTTTATGATAGGAACACTATTGGAAATCCATTATGAGTAGTCGATGGCTTAAATAAAGTTAATAGAAAGGAGGGGTTGGAACTCTTCTTTAACAAGGAGAGGAATACGAGGATGCATTTTATGAAGATTTTGCTTAACAAGTTTAGCATCTAGATTGGTGATAATTTTATGGGTGATGATAGAGGGGTCAATACTAGGCATGTCATTATAAGACCAAGAAAAGGATTTGCTATGGTCATTAATAAATGTGGTATAATCAGCTTTCTCAGAGGAATCTAAAGATTGGCCAATCTTGAGGATGTAAGGGTTATCATGGGAGGGTAAGTGGATGTTAATGGTTAATTCATTTAACATAGCTTATGTTTTAGACGGGAGTGATTATTGGATATAGGAATCATCTTCACCCATGTAGGTGAGAACTATGTCATTATCTTGACATTAGATAGTGTTAATAATGAGATAATATTCAACAATTATTTCAAGATGAATGAGAGGAAGGGACCTCGTTTCCTTACCTTGATGATAGGTGAGAGGACCTAAATGGATGGAATTTATGGAAAAGAATTAGGAGGTATAGATACCTCTAATTTGGTAGGTGATTGTGGAGAATAAATTGGAGAAGGAGAGACTAGTTCTTTGACAATTAGTTAATGGGAGGTTTTAGTGAGTTTATTTGTTTCATCATATCCCACCCCATGCCTCTTTTTAGCATTTTTAATGGTGTTTTCAGTAGTATATTCAATAGGCATATGGACACCTTGTTCATAATGACCCAAACCAAATCCTTTCCAAGAAAACCTATAGATATAAGTGTGAGAAAATTTAGGGTTACTCAAGAAAGATAAGTCACAGGTAAATGGTTGTGGCAAACAAGATGGATTACTGATAATGGAAACTTGATCAATTCCTCTATATGTGAAATTGGATTTAAGGTTAGGGGACCCATAATGGATGACCATCCCAATACAAGGATCATAATTTTGGTACATGTGAATCCTTTCATACTCTTATGGATTATAGAACATCCTGAGCATCAACAAATGATATTCGCTGAGTGACAAATGTTGAAAGGTCTCCTCCATGGGATCTTTGTCAAGAATTTGTATTATTGGTATCTGTGTAATCACAAGAGTGGAGCTTGTGTAGGCTTTAAAAGTTTCATGCAGGGAAGATGATGTTTTCAATGGGATGATAACATCATTGGGACTATAGGTCATATTACATGTTTTAAATGGAGGTAGGTCAATAGGTATAGCATATACTTGTCCATCATGCTCAAACATGACACATCAATGTAAAGTTAAGAGTACACATTCCATTACACATATCCAAGGTCATCCAAGTAGTATGTTATATTTGAAATATCCTTCTATAACATAGAAGAGCTTAGAAATTATGTAGGGACCTACATGAATATGTAAGACAATAGTGCCCATTGTAGTAGCTCTAGTATCATTAAAGGCATGGAGTACCACATCAGTTTGAGACATAAAATTGTTAGGAAGGGATAGCTATTTGTAGGTATGGGTGGAAATAATATTAATACTAGCCCCCCATCAATAATAACTTTCTTGATATGAGTTTGATCAATATATGTAGTAATAAAAATGGCAAAATCCTGATCTTTACGGTGTTAAAGTGGAATTTTGGAATTACTAAAAGAAATATAGGAGACAAATTTAAGGGAGATGACCAAAGATGTAAGAGGTTAGGGATCATCTAATTGTACCTCAATCACTTGCAAATCACTAATAAAATCTTGATGGTGTTGGGATGAGTTTTATATTCACTCATATAAAGACATTTTCACAAGAGTTTGATGAAGTTGTTTCACCATTGAGTTATGATTAACATATGTAGATGTTGTTTTAGGAACACCCAAGATGGAAATATTAGGATTAGTAGGGGGAGTGTCTTTGGTGAAGGTATGGGTCCAAGGTGTAGTGACATTTTCCTTAGCTTTATCTTTTTGGTTTTATGATCGTGTGGCCACATTAACTGTGTTGATTTGAAAATTTAGTGAAGGAGGTGGTAAAGGGGTTACAATGACATCTTTGGGTTTAAATTTAGGTGGAATAGCTGGAATCATTGTAGATTCCAAAGGTGAAATAATGAGAAGGTTAATGAGAATATCATTGAAGAGAGTATCAACATCCAAGTGTTATTGAATAATTGTTGAGAGGGCTTTATAATTCTTAGTATCGTGTCTAGGTGAATGGTGATATAAACACACTTGTGTATCATCAAACCAAGATGGCTTCATTTTAAGAGGACTAAAGGGATTAATGGGAGGAAGATTTATCATCAAAGATTACAATAATTGATGTAATAAAAATATTTGAGAGACTGCAAGTGGGCTTACACTTATTGTAGTAATAGGAGTGGACACCTTATTTTGTTTTAGTGTTGGAAAGGCAATTTTACATGGTGTCTTATTTGGTGATGGTGGAGTTACATGTTTTTCTATCAATTTCTTAGTGTTGGATGTGAGAGGGATACTAGATGGTGAAGGTAGGAGTGGAGGTACCTTAACCTTTTTTTTGGCTTGGTTAGATGATATTCCAACTAAAGTAGAAGGTTATGTCCCCATAATGGATGGTAAAGTTGATGGTTGAAGAAGGGATCGATGAGATCTAGGAGGCTTAACATTATTCTATATTTTAGGGAAAGAAACTCTAACTTGTGGTTGAGGAGCTAAATCTAATTTCACCTATGGAGAATTAAAATAGAAATGGGGTATACACGTAAGGGTCTAATCTAATTTAATATAACAGATTCTTACAAGGATGAGGGTTCTAACATAGATGGTTGAACTTCTAGTGCTTTTGGTGAAGAATCTCTAGCTTTTTCAAAGACCTTAGGGTAAATGGTAGTAAGGGGATTAGGGTTAAAGGTTAAAATTCATTGTGTTGGATATAGAGTCTTAAGTGAGTCCCAAAATGCCACATGGTCAAGCTTCATGGAGTCAAAAGAATTTTGATTTTTCACCAAACATGAGAAGGGTTTTTATATAGTTGACGTAGGCCTTACGATTATGTATTTAGAAATCTATGGTTTTTGGGAAAAAGGGAAATTTTTGGCTTCTACTACTTTGGGCCAAAGACGAGAAAGAACTACAATGGGGTATTCTTCAACAAATATGGGAGAAGAGACTTGATCTACCATGGGTGGAGGGGAGGTAGGTGAGGTAGGTTCCTCAAGAGGGTAAAGTGTAGGTATTTTGGCTCCCTCAACATGTGGGTAAGGCATGGATAAAGTATGATCTTCCATAGGTAAAATAAGGGGTAAGAGTGGTGCAATTGGAGTAGGCATAATAGGTCTCTTATCTATTATAGGAGTCGATGATATGTAATATTTTAGGTGCAAATTTGAAGTGGGTGGGGTACCATTCTCTATAGTTGGAGGAGAAGTAGGTGAAGAAGGTTCTTCAAGAGGGTATAATGTAGGAATTATATTCCTTTCAACATGTGGTTGAAGAAAAAGTAGGTTGTCATCTTCAAGTGGTAAAAGGATAGGTAATATTGGTGTAAATAGAATTGGGATTACAGACTCCTTAGATGGTAAAAAGAGTGGTAAATGAGGCTCTTCCACTCAAGGGAGTGGAATAGGTGAAATAGGCTCTTCTAATTGAGGATGAAAAATGGGCAAAATAGATGCCATGAAATGTGGGGGAGGAGTGGATGAAATAGATTTCTCTTGTTGAGAGGAAGGTTAAACTGAAGGTAAGGGAAAGACCATATTAACCATATGGATATTATGATCACCAAAATTAGTTGTGGAGTAGACAATATTTTGATTTGATGAATGGTTAGGAAAAAGGTGCTTGAATAAATCCATACTTTGATTAAGAGGTTCATTAAGATTATCCAAGATGAGATCACCTCTATCAAACATATTTTGAAAAATGTTCTTGAGTGTCTTGAAATTATTAGAGTTATGGCCTTTAACTTGGTGGTAACTATAAAACTCATCTTCCTTATACCAAGTTGGGATAGGACAAGAAGGGTCAAATTATTTAGTAGGTTTAATCTGAGGAAGGGTTATGACACCTTGTTGTAATAGTTTCTCCAATATGGATGTATATGATTCCCTAATAGGAGTATATTGTCTTTGTTCATACTGTTATTGGAATTGCTTGGTCATATTTTGAGAAGTCAAACAATTTGATTAGTTTATGGTTATAGAAGAGGCTGACCTAATGACCACTACATTGGCCAAGCCTTTAGCCTCTTGGTTAGAGGGAGAAGTTTTAGAGGAGGAGTCATTTGACTTGGTGTTGGGATTCTTACTATGCAACTTGACTTTACCTTCATCAATAGTGTAAACCTTGAATTTTTGTGCCATTGTAATAGCTTCATCAAATGTGTAGAAAGTTTGTACCCAAAGTGTGGATGAGATGTGCTTAGCACATTCCCTTGAGAAAAAATCAATAAGCTTAGGTTGGGGTAAGGAGAAGAAGAGTTAATTGATCAAGCCTCTCCAATGAGTGATAAAATCTACAATATACTCATCATCAAATTGTCTGAAAGAATAAAGGTCTATTATAGAAATATTTTTAGAAATGTTAATAGAGAAATGGTCTAGGAATATTTGTGCAAGTTGGGTAAACAAGAAAAGGGAGTGCTAAGGCTTAGAGCTATACCAATCCAAGGCAACACCTGAAAGAGACATAGGGAAAGTGTGAAGTAGTAATGCATCATCATGTCTTATTAAATAACAAGCATGTCTAAATGTTTACAAGTGTTATTGTGGGTCCTCTTTACTCTAGAAATGAGTAAATTTAGGGAGCTCCCATTAGCTTGGATAATAGTGAATATGTATAGAAGGATGGATTGGTTCATTACATATCTGATCATAAGATAATACATTCTTTGAACTAGATAATGGATGTCTCTAGATTAGACATCTTGTCCATTAACATCTTAATGAGGTCTAATGGGGGATTAGTTTAGGGGATTACTCTTAAGTTATATGGAAGATGATAGGAAGTAAAGGAAGCATATGACATAGCTTTTTGAGGTTGTGTCAGGGAAAAATAAGGATAATGAGTCATAGGGTGAGCTAAAAAAATAAAAGGGACTTGTCCCATTGGGTTGGAGACTATGCCTTGGTTGGTTGTTGTTATTTTAGGTTGAATTATTGGCATGGTTAGAATAGATGAAGGGTGAGTCATAAATTGGGTAATTATAGGCATGAGGGTGGATGGAATAGGTAGCACTAAATTCTAGAATGGGGTGTTACTTGGATAAACTTGTTGTGGTTGTGAATGTAGGGAAGATACACTAGTGTTTAGGTTGGATTTGGTGGTTAGATATGCCACATTTTTGGCTTTGATTATAGTTAGGTTACTCATCGAAGTGGTGGTTTGGGTAACCAAGGGGAAAATAGTGGAGGCAACTAAAATTGAGGTTATCTCCATTAAAAAGGTTGGCATACCATAAATTGGGTCACCCAAAAAATTATGGGCTTAGCTCATATCAAGGTAATGTTGAAGGGATACCACATTATGATCAAGAAATTTAGCAAAATGATCTCCCTTAGGTACAATGGGAATTTGGTTAGGGCTAGGAGTATGCTCTATATCTAAAGTATGCTCCATGATAGAAATAAAAGTGAGAGGGGAAGGTGGAAGTGGTTGCCAGATTGCGTAATTGATAATAATTTTGGCCTAAGCTCATGTAAATACCATATAAGAGGTGGTTTAAATAGTCTTACTACCCTATATTTGAAATAGAATAAAGAAAAACTAGGTTTGAGTGTAGGTAAATGGGTTATTTTAGCTTGCTATTTTGAGTAGATGAAACTACATAGTAACTGACATTAGTAGGGATGACCGATATTGGTAGGAATATTTCACTGATGTTAGTGGAATAACCGAAGTAGGTAGGTAAAGTCTATTAGTACTGGTAGGGTTAACTAATGTTTGTCATTAAGAAATTATGGGAAATAGAAAATCTAATGTTTTAAGAAATCAAAGGTTGAAAATAGGTAAACTATTGGATGTAAAAGTTCTACATAAGAAACAATAGCACTTAGAAAACCTAAGATAACAAGTTATACAAAAAGATTTAGAAATAGTATTGATTTTGTGAATCAATAGAAAATCATCCTTACCAGCTGCGAAATATAGAAGGCAATTGAAAAGCAAGAAAAGAACATTTAACCATCAACTATTAAGTCCTAGAGATCAATTTTTAGTCTCATGTTGGCTTATGTTTTAATCAGATAGTGAGAAGAGAATTTGGTTATCAAAGGTACTAGAAAGCAATATAGAGTTGGTTTTAGATTAGTTTTGGTGCTCAAGAGGAAATCTATGTTAGACTAGGTACATGGATTATTAGAGGAGCTTTCTCTTCACACTTCATGAACTTGGAGCTGAGGTAGGTTGTTTAGCTAAAATATACCTTCTATATAGAGATTATACTCCAACAGATAATGGAGTGGATTCTCCCCTTAGTGGTGAAATCCAAGTAGGATAGCTGGGTAGGGTTAGGTGATCCACCAGGTGATGAAATCCTAATAGGCCATTTTTTAGATGAGTTTATATGCTTGTCTATGTGAATGTGATTTGGTTGTGTAACATAGGTGTACTATGATTTATTCAAAATTCTTGTAATTAACTAGGTGAGTTAATATGCAATAAGAAAACTATGAAATGCAGTAAGTTTTAAACCCAAATCTGAAATGTTTAGATTTGAATGAAAATAGAGATGAAATAGGAATAGAGTATGAATTTGACTATGTTAATGTGTATGCAAGAGGAAGTAAAGAAGGGATTCTCTTTTTTTGTAAAATAAAATGACAAATTACTTTTAGAGGCATGGAGAAAAGAAAGAAAATTTTAGTTCTAATGCCTTTTAAATAGAGAATAAGATATCAAATTTTTCATTTTTAAGAGAAAAGAGAAGGAAGTGCAAGGAATTAAATTTTCACTATAATGCACCTATATGAATGTCTAAAACAAGAAATGAACCCAAGGAAAAGTCTAGGGTCCTACTGGGCATACCAAAAATGTTTCACTAAATTTTGTCTATTTTAAGTCTAAAGGAAAATAGAAAGAAGGATGGGGATGAGCGATTAGAATGAACTTGAATTTCTTGTGTGCACCATATCTAGATATTGTGAGCACTCCTCTTTGGCTAGGGAGGACTACCTACAATTGAGAAAGCACTACCATAAGATGTTTTTTTGTAGATAAATGAGTGGGCTACAAAGCTATGTGCTTTTTCTGGGAAGTGCAAAACTTCCATAGAGATGATAGCCTACTTTTGAGAGGCAAAATAATAATAAATAACTAAAAGAGAGGTAAAGAGAGAGTGAAGGAGAGATAAAATTACCTTTATTAACATCTTGTACATAGTAGAGAGAGTGACAAGGTGAAAGTGAGGTACTTTGTTTATGTTTTAGAAATTGTCTAGGTAGGTTTTGAAGAGGCTAGGGAATCCACATTCACTGACATCGGTAGGGTGAGTAACTAATATTAGTTATACTACCAAGGTCAGTAGTGAGGTGACTGATGTCGATTAGGCGACCAAGAATGATAAGGGTGATAATTGTCTAAGATCTTGCAAAAGGCTTTCCCAAGTTTGGGAATTGGTTTGAATGAGGTGAGGGAGGTTGAGAGAGTTATGAGAGGGAGATTATGGCATAGTTAAGTCTAGTTAGAGGTTTGGTATGTTAGGTAAAGGTGAAGAAAGAAAGGAAGCTTTGTAAATCCCTCATGGGGGTATAATTAGAAGTGTGTAAAGTAATGCAAAGTTTATAGAATGAAATAATAGAGTAAATATTTAAATGCCCTATAATATTAGTGATTTACTTAGTTGTGGTGGTCTCTAAATTATAAGTGCTAGGTTGATGGTCCATATCAGGGAGTCTGAACTTGAGTGCCTGAAGAGAGAGAACAAGTGGGTGTTGTTGGTCCTCAAGAGCTCTATTTTGATTGTGATTGAATTATGCAGGGTGATTGTAAGCCTATATGTCAAAAAATAGAATGTCAAGATCCTGAATGAGAGTAAGAATTAATTTTCTTAATTTTTGTTGACCTAAACTATAGATTGGATTTTGGCTTATATTATAGACATTGGTGATCCCATTGATGTTGACTGACATCAACAACCCTAGAATATGTAAAATTTTATATTTTTGGCCTATTTTATATTATTCTATGTGCTAAGTGTGACATTCATTATAAAATGATAAAAATAAGAGGTTAACAAGGAAGTTGTTGTGAGGAATTTAGTTTGAAAGTGGGAATAAGTCTTGGGTAGTTAGGATGAGGGGACCAGGTCTTGAGGTGACTCATTAGGAGAGAATTAGTCAAAGGGAAAGGTGGCTAGGTAAGGTGGAAATAGGAGTTTTTAATTAACTTAATTAATTATTTTAAATTAATTAAATGTGTGAGGGGTAAAAGTATTGGTTAAGGAGATTAATTGTTATTATTAAAATGGGTTTAGGGGGGTTTTAACATTAGGAGTTATGCATGTGTGTGTGATGTAATTTTTGTGTATATAATAAGAATTAAATTTCTTCATTATTCAAGGAACAATACAAGTGTTTATTTAAACAAATATTTCAATTAATTATCTAAAGGATCCTTACAATGCCAAACAATCCTGTATATCTAGAGAATGAGAGGAGAAAGAGAAAGGGTGTATAAATGAGAAATTAACAAGTGTCCCTTCATGAAAGAGTAAGTTATATGAAATAATTTATTCAAGTGTATATTTATGAATTCATTTAAAAGTTTTTGATTGGTGTGATCATGATCTTCTAGTGGTTGGTGTAAGAAACTTCATTTCTTCAATAATTCATCAACTTTCTTTGAAATTGCCCTCCTACTTGCTTAGGAGTGACAAGTGGCATACTTAATCATCAAGTTCACTTTGAATTTACCACTACCCTTATTCTTGACACCTTTCATCTCAATGAGAACCTTCTTATACTAATATTGTAGTAGTGATCATATCTTCTTAGGGGTCTTGAAACCCATTACTCTCACTATGACTCTCTTTGCTCAAAAGCCTCAAATATTGATTTTATTATCATAAATGTAACCTCTCTCTATGAGAGACCTTTATCTAATTAAAAAACCCTTTATCAATCCTCTTTAATACCTTGATCACTCTTAAATACTTCATTTTACACTTAAATTCCATACTTGTCTTCAATTCCTTATATCCCTCAAAACATACAAAGCTCTTTGTGGAGAACATTATGAAGATGCTTCTATGATGATGATGATGATGATGATGATGATAATAATAATAATAATAATAATAATAATAATAATAATAATAATAATAATAATAATAATTCATTTGAGTACCCACTATGAAAATATTATTATGTATAAATTTTCATGACCAAACACTAAGTGCAAGTGTACTTACTCCACCTATTTCATTTTTCAATTAGCCCTTAATTAGGACTTTAGGTCTAAAAACTAGTATTTGGCTCTAATTTATGATCACAGATATTAAAATTTATATAAATGTTTTATTCACTTTTAAGTCACCCTATTCATGCTCCCTACCAAATTTGAGGACCTGAAACCTTAAATGGATGGCTAAACCAATAAAATGCCAAAACCTTAACTTAGATGCTTTTTCAAGCCTAAGAAGGTATTAGAGCATTTTTATAAGAAATTTTAGGTTATAATTCTTGATAATGATATTTTAATGCCTTTACCATCATAGGATAACTCAATATACTGAATAAAATCTCTGTAAGAGTACTCTAAAGGTTTGTAGCTAAGCTTCTTAAGGGACATAGTGGCATAGTCACCTTTTGAGCCCAGATTAGTAGATAAAATGTTCATATATCCTCCTTTACACCTAATTTTAATACCTACCATCACCCTACATACTCATAATTAGGCCTACAACCATGTCTTCTAGGCCAAATACGTACATTGTACCTTCCATACATGAAAAAAAGACTATTTAGGTGTTTATTAGAATTATTAAGTTTTATTAGGTCATTTTAAGGGTTACCCAACCCATTTTGAGTGATTTAATGCACTATCTCTCTCATCAAGCTCATAGAAGGGTTTAGGTAGGATTTTGGTGTCTTAGACCCTTAAGGATTGTTCATAGAGCTCAGGGCCTTAGTGAACATCCAAATACCATGAATAATTAGTTAATAATTTTGGTTTCTTACACCTAATATTTTAATTTACCATCCATCTCCTTGTGAAATATATGAGCATCACAAATTGTTTCTCTTAAATTAGAAAACTATGTCTAGTGAGATGGAGAGAAGTTATTGGTCCTAAGACCTTTAAAACATTTTGTTTATTGAGAAAGATGAAAAATGGGTGTAACACCTCATGTGAGGTTATCCAACTTTTTTTAAAGTATCCTAACAATTAAAATTCCTAATAACATGCCCAATCTTCACATGGAGGGTTATGATCAATTTTGCTAAACAAACACTAATTAATTATCCTGATAACTTTCCTTTCATTTGAAAGCATCAAAATGATTTGAATATACCTTCCATGGATTCTAAGCACCAAAATTATAAATTTTACTTTTATGGGCATGGATAGTCTGAACATAGTGTAAGTTGACTTTTTTTATCAAATAAACCCCTCTATATTGGTCTTTATAGCCTCTAAATTTGTCATTCCATCACAAAAAAATTAGTTTCTTTCCTCTTTTATGGTTGTAACAGACCTATGTAAGCAAATTGGGATCTCTTGAGTACTAGAAATCAATATTTGAGGTTATTTACCTATGAAATTTATCTATTTCATGGCTTATTTTTTTGATTATGACCTTACAAAATGTATTTCCATTATCATAATTTGATCGCATGCCATTGAGATCATGTAAAATGGATTTTGCCTAACTCATTTGGTTTTCATTGCACACATCCATTAGCACATTGCTTGAGGAAAATATAATCATTATTTGACCAAAATATATCCATGATGGATTTGATTAAAATATGTATTCCTTTATTCAAACCATCTACTCATAAGATTATTCTTACAAACTCCAAAACACCACCTACAAATCATGGCCTACACCCAATACAAATGAAGGTTTTGATCACTCTCCACTATCAAACATGACAAAAAATGATTTAATATGATATGAGGGGATAAAACTACCCTAAATAATCTCCTACGTCATTTAATATTCACATAAAGACTCCAAATTTAACCAAATTAGTATAAATTGTGATGTTGTGGTTTTAATAGGTAGTTTAGAGCCATATATAGTCTTAAAGATTTTTCATAAAAGATAGACCACCAATATGAAAACTATGGCCATGGATTTTAAGGAAATTAGAACCCCCTTCTCTAGTAAAAGTATTAATTCCCAACTCTCTCTTCTGTATGGACCAAGCATCAGAAGTTGGCCGTCACAAGCGTGATAAGGATTTGAATAGAAGAAAGGGCATATTAATAGCTCATTTAGACCTGTACCTACATTAAAAACCTATATTTGACTTAGGGAGGAGGAAGATACATCTCCTAAATCATTTTATCCAAAAAGTAGTCTTTCTTGATCCATATAAGTAAATTATTATCATCTTCTAAGCATTGAAAGTCACTTGTAACTATTTTTCTTCATTTAAAACTAACATATCATGAAATGTATACCAACGTCATGTTATAACACTCCTCAAAAGTCTTTTTAAAGTACCTCTCTATGTTTTTAAAACCTTTTTTGGGTCTTAAAGTGTTTTTTTGACAATTTTACACATGTTAGTAACATATAGAAGAGTTTGAAAAATGACCTATTTACCTTGGATATAACATGAAACCTATTTGGGCACTTGCACAGACTATAGGGAGTATAAAATTATCTTGACACATGTTGTATGACTTAATATGAACAATATAAACCCTTATCATCACTTGAATCATCTTGAAGCATGGCATAAAGTGACTATAGAAGCATAGGACCAAAATGAATATTAACCTAAAATTATCAAATTTGCCTTAAAATATGCTAACATGCATGGCAAAAGCAAAAATATTATGACCCTATCCTATGGTAGCCAAAATTTGGATAACATCTTTGTCGACCTCTTATGATGGTATGCCTACTATGCTCATTAGACTAGTTGCCTAGTCCATCCATTAGGTAATAAGGTCATTATTATAGACCTTATTTGATCTAGATACCTGACTATAAACCTCTTAGAATAAATGAATTAGTTGACTACCTATAGGCACACAAAAATAAATGAAACAACACACAAAGGAAAGGAAAATAAACAAAACAACACACACTCACTTGTGCTAACAAGCACTTAGGAAAAGTAAAGCATAGATTATTATGAACAACTAACTTATAGGTATACCTCCTTTAGGGTTAAATTAAAATCATCTTAGATCAGTTACCTCATGAAAAGAAACATATTAGGGAACAAGTTTCCTTTTTACTATAATATTTAATAGGTCATGATTGTTTCTTTCCAACATGATTAGAATACTCTCAATTAGATCATCAAAAAAATGTTCATACTATATGAATACTGATATTGTGCTTCAAATCATACCTCATATTATTCTCCACCTTTGGCCATGTGATATGGCTCCAATTTGATCAAATTTTGACTTGTGAAGGTAACACAAACATCGTCTTCAACTAACTTCTCAAATTCTATGTCTTGATCATAGTGGGAAGTGTCATACTCATCATACCTTTCTACACCATATATTTGGACTGATTTGTGATGGCTGATCAAAATTTTTGGCTTGCTAGGAATCCTTGAACTCTTCATCAAGACTAGATTAATCCTCTTCCTCCATTAATAATGTAAATTATTCTACCCACTTAATATCTATCACCTCATGTTTTTATTGCTTTGTCAAACCTAATTTGTTTTCTTCTTCATAAATATAAAAGACATACTAATAATGTTGACCCATATGATCATTTATGACATCTAGAGTTTTTTCCAAATATTTGTTAGAAGGTAGAAACTTTTTTTGATCCTTGAAATTTGATTTGATTTCTTTTGTGCCAAGGGGAGTGCCAATTATGATATCTTCCTCATGTTCACTAGAATCACTCTCTTAAAAACCTTATTGAGATTCACCTACAATTATAGCATCTTACCTTTAAAAGAAAACCATATCATCATTATTTATTAATAATTTATCCTTATCAATTAATTTTTTTCAGAAAAAGAGAGGATGGGAGTATGGGAAATTCCATTATCTTTCTTGAAAATTTCTAGGGTGTCCTTATAACATGATATTTTAGGATAACTAGGTTGATTGGATAATTATTGGATAAATACCACTTGAATGGTAGATGGACTTGAGGGTCTTATAGACATTCCTTGACTTAACCTCCAACACTCTTTCTCCCTCTTGATCCTGAGTTTACATATAAATAATACCCTTTCAATTTAGAAAGATTTTTTGTGTGACTTCTAAAACCTATTCTCTCTCTTAACTTTGGTTTGGCATAGGAGAAGATTCATTCTCAAAGATTGGGGTGGTATAATTAGGAGTGATGGTCCAAGAATGCCTCCAATATGGAATCATCTTAGGGTATTAAGGAAGGATAATTGAATTTATAATAGACACAGGTTTCTCTTAGGGAATATAAGTCTTCTAACATGGAATATTTGGGATAGTGGACTCATTAAGAGATTCATTAAGTTTATTTTGATGTTTTATTTTAGTTTAGAGGAGATTCAAATAAAAGGAAGGTTTACTTGGGATAGGAGGAGGTATATAGGCCTGATTAAATTTGGATTTCACATGCTCCGATATCATTATCCTATCTTCCACTAAGTGCATTTTCTTCTTAACCATTAATTTTTCATTGATTGGTTGATCCTCATTATCAACATCTACCCACACTTTCAAAAATCCTTGTAAAATCTCTTTAACCTCTTGAATAGGATAGATTGAAAAAGCTACACCATATTCTACTTCTCTGTCAGTCCTTATCAAGGTAGCCTATCTTTATAAGGTCTAGTATGAATTATTTAAAGATGAGTAAAAGTGAAGGATTAACATAGGTTTGAGAAGTTTGATTAGAGAGATAGGTGGGTTATTAATAAAATTGGTAGGAATTTATTTGAGGGATATTTGAGGAGAGTCCATGAACAACATTAATTTGACAAGATTGATATGGAGGTAAATAAGAAACATTTTGATCATATTAGTAATGATACATATCAATTTTCTATTTTTAAGGCATTTTGACTACTTCTACCAATTGAGATCATTTGGAGTCACCATTAGTGCTTGATTTTTTACCTCTAACAGATTATTCATTGAATTACACCACCAAATATACCTTGAATAGATGATAATCCAATCCCGCCAGGTATGTCATCAATATTATAGCTCAAATTTTCACCCTTTAGAGGGTGATTCAAACCCTCTCAACTTGAGCTATGAAACAATATTAGAATTAGGTTGTGGGTGACCTTTGAGTATAATATATATATATATATATATATATATATATATATATATATATATATATATTATGGGAATAACTCACTTTTATGTATTAGTTATGTTCTTAATTCTACACTACTAGCTTGTAAAGGGAAAGAGAGAGAAAAGATATGAAAAAAACTTATCAAAAGAGGTGATAAACCAAATTAAAACCCTTAAATTTACTATCATGCACTAAGAACATGGATTATACCTGAATATGATCAAACTACTCCAGAAGGACCTTCAAGCATGAGTGTTTCAATGTAGAGGTCATAAATAATGCATTTAATGAGAGGATTCATAAAGAGGTCTAAGAAAGGCATTAATGATTTAAATACACTTCCAAACCATTAAAAACTATATCAAATTCACCATGCGACCTACAAGAAGACAATTCATTTGAAAATAGGTAAGAGAGGACAAATGAGAGAGAGCATAATCACTAATACTAGTATTCATCAACAATAACAAAAATACACTAGTTGAAATCATGTAATAAGGTAAGAATAAAATTTATTCATTATTAAAAGTCATAATACATGTTTTTAGATGATTAGGGATTCACCATACTCATCCAAAGTATCCTTACAAAGCCAAATAAAGTTATATAGAGAGAGAATGAGAGGAGGAGAAAATAAAGGGCATAGAAGAGAGTAATTGACAAGTGCCCATTCATGAAAGAGTAAGTTATATGAAATAATGTCTTCAAGTGGATATTTATGAAGTAATTTAACACATGTTTATTGGTTTGTTCATGATATTCTAGTGGTTGGCTTTAAAAACTTCATTTCTTCAATAACTCATCAACCTTCTTTGAAACTACCCTCTTTCTTGCTTAGGAGTGACAATTGGCATACTTGATCATCAAGTTCACTTTGAGTTATCCTTTTCCCTTGTTATTGACAAATTTCATTTTTTTTAGAACCTTCTTATACTGACATTATAGTAGTGATCATATCTTCTTAGGTGTCTTGAAACCTAATAGTCGCATTGTGCCTCTCTTTTCTTAAAAGACTCAAATATTGATTCTATTCTCATGAATGCAAAATATATCCATGAGAGACATTTATCCT
Organism: Torreya grandis; assembly: GCA_037957365.1. NCBI lineage: Eukaryota > Viridiplantae > Streptophyta > Pinopsida > Cupressales > Taxaceae > Torreya > Torreya grandis. The sequence goes on along the minus strand of JARHVA010000955.1, from coordinate 2,429,143 downwards.
AATTAATAAACATGTATGAATCCTATTTAATTACTTAAACACTCTCAAAGACTTATTTTACACCTAAATCCCATACTTATCTTCTTTTTCCTTATATCCCTCAAAAAATACAAATCTCCTTATGTAGAACATTTTATAGATGATCCTAGAACATTAAAAATATTTAAGTACCCACTATGCTCTTTTTCTCTGTAGAAAGTTTCATGACCAGAAACAAAGTGAAAGTGTACTTACTCCACCTATTTATATTTTTAATTATGTTTTTAGGCTCTAAAAACTAAGATTTAGATCTAATAAATGATCACACATGTTAAAAGTTATAGAAATGTTTGATTCACTTTGAATACCCCATATTAATGATCCATGCCAAATTTGAGGACCTTAAACCTTTTACGGATGGGTGAATAAAAAATGGCCAAAACCCTAGGCTAGATGCTTATTTAGGCCTAAAAAGGAATTAGAGTTGTTTATCAATAAATTTATAGGTTACAATGCTTTATATGGACCTATTCAGGTTTATACCATCATATGATAACTCAATATAATGAAGAGAATATCTCCAAGAGTATTCCATAGGTTTGTAACTAAACTTCTTGAGGGGCATAGTGACACAATCACCTTTTGGTCCCAAAGTAGTATCTTGAAAGGTTAATATATCATCTTTGGAGACATAGAAAACCATGTATAGGAATATAAAACCTTTTATCATGTTTAATAATCTTTTAAACCTAATTTGAGGACCAACCATCACCCTACATACTCATAATTAGGCCTACAACCATGTCTTTTAGGCCAAATTCATACACTGTACCTTTCACATGTGCCAAATAATAGCCTATTAAGATGTCTAGTATAGGTATGAATGTATCTTAGGTTATTTAAAAGGTCACCAAACCTTTTCTGAGTGATTAAAATCATCATCTCTCTCATTGAGATCCCATAAGGATTTAGGTAGGGTTTTAGGTATCGTAGACCCATAAGGATTGTTTAAAGAGCTCAAGTCCTTCATGAACATCCAAATTCAATGGATAAACACTACATAAGAGTGTTAAATTATTAATAATATATTAAGTTACCATGAATCTACTCATGAAATATATGAGCATCTCAAATTTCTCCTCTTGAACTAGCAGATTGTGTTTAGTGAGCTAGAGAGAGATTCTTGGGCTTAAGACCTTAAAAATATTTTGTTGATTGAGGATGATTAAATATGGGTGTAAAAATTCATGTGAGTTTATACAACACATTTTAAATTATCCTAGTAGTTCAAATGTCTTAGAACATGCTCAATCTCCACATGAGGGTTTATGATCAACTTTACAAAATAGACCCTAATGAACTATTCTAATAACTTTCCTTTCATTTCAAAGCATAAAAATGATTTGAAGATAAATTTAATAGATTATGAGAACCCCACACACCCTAATTAAAAATATAAATTATCAATTCCAATCAACATTATATCCTTATTTTCTAGTTTATTCCAAAACTCCCTTGGCTGTAGATATGCATTAGGTATATAGACTAGGTATGCCTAAGATTAAGCATTGTTTTATTAGATTTGACCTTATTAAATATTATATTAGGGATAGATATATTATATATTATATTTTACTTCTTCTATTATATTAACCCTTTATTTTAATTCATAATCATGACAAACCTATGCTTTCTTCATGCTTTGTTATAAGCAGTTCTATGTTTCTTCATTGGGTCTGCCTTACTAGGCTAGGGTCTGAGGACAAATACATTTATGTGACTTCTACATAAGAGGTTGTAATATTCCTAAAAACTTTTATATGTTTCATAAAAATCTCTTTATGCTCTATATATCATTCATTATACCAAATATGTATCCTTCCCTTAAGTCTATGCTAGACTATCTTTTTGTTGTAGGTGCACATGAGAGCTACGGATCTCTTGATTGTGACTTATGTTTTTGAACCTTGTTTATCTATTATACTATTTTATAAAATTTATTCATAATTTTAATATCTCTCTAGGTATCCAAAATACTAAATTTGAAGTACATGTTCCTATGAAACCATCACAATCACACATTTAGTCTCACATAGTCTATGCTTATCCTCACAGTCCACTTGAGGTGTAAGGTGAGCTAATGGTATAATCAATTAGTATTACATTTATTTATATATTTGAAGAATAAAAAGGATATTATAGTTATATGGATTTTTAGGAGTATGCTATATGTTTTAAGGCTTTAGAGTCCTCATGCATTTGAACTCATAAGTCATAATTGTCCACCAATGGGTCTATAGACCTATAGGTGGACATAACCTCTTTGAATCCACTTGTGAAAAAAAATATAATCTCACTAATTTAATTATAATCAACAATCTTCATATACCAATTTATACATCGTTATTCACCTTCATTTTGTCCATTAAAGACATATTTTAGTGAGTAGACCTGTGATTGATTCTCTAAGCATGTTGAATGACCATCGTATCTAAAGTGCCTTTTTATGGGCATGGATAGTTTGAGAATATTTTAAGATAACTTTTCAATCAGATAAATCCCTCTCCATTTTTATTTATAACCTCTCAATTTTCCACTCCATCACTACAAAATTAGTCTCTTTCCTCTTTTACGTCTATAACAAACCTATGTATGCAAATTGGGCTCTCTTAAATGTTAGGCCTCAAGGTCTGAGGTTATTTTACCTATGAAATTTATATATTTCCTATATTATTTTATAAAATATAACCTTAAAAATAGTATTTACATGATCATAATTTGATCACATGCCCTTGAGATAATGTAAAATGGATTATTTCCAACTTGCTTGGTTTTCATTTCAATGCACAAAACCATTAACAATTACTTAATGTGGATATAATAATTAATTTACTAGGATATATATATAAATATATATATATATATATATATATATATATATATATATATATATATATATATATATATATATATGAAGGATTGTATTAAAACCATATACTCACAAGAAAACTCTTACAAACTATAGAAAATTACATACAACTTCATTGAGGCTTGTACCTAGCACAAATCAAGGTTTTACTCACTCTCCACTATCAAAAATGCCAAAAAATGATGGAAGATGATATTAGGGTATTTAAATTATAGTTAAATATATCCAAATTCCTTTAATATTAAATTAAAAAACTATAAAATTCAATCAAATGAGAAGAAATCGTGATGTTGGGGTTATGCAAGAAATTTAGAGGCATCTATAGTCTTAAGGATTGTTCATAAAGGAGAGACCACCAATATGATAAATTTATGCATTTATTCTAAGGCCAATAGGGATCCATCCTATGGTAAAATTCTAAATTCCTAACTCTCTCTCCTCTATATGGATAAAGCATCTTAAGTTGGGCTTCACAAGCTTGTTAAGGATCTTATAAAAGAAAGGGAGTATTCTATGTCATCTTCAGATCTGTACCTACATTCCAAACCTATATATACCTAGGTAAGATGAAGATATATGTCATAAATCATTTTTAGTTGAAAATAAGATTTCTCAATCCATACAAGTGAATGACTATCATCTTCTAAGCATTGAAAGTCAATTTTAACTAATTTTATTTATTTGAAACTAACTTATCATGAAATGTATAGCAAATTCACATTATAACACTCCTTAAAAGTAATTATTAAGTACCTCTCTATGTTTTTTCCACCCTTTTTTTGTCTTAAAGTGTTTCTCAATAATTTTACACATGTTACTGACATATATAAGAGTTTGAAAAATGACTTATTGACCTTGGACATAACCTGAAACCTATTTGGGAACTTGTATGGACTAGAGGGAGTACAACATGACCTTGATACATGTCATATGACTTAACAAGACACCCTATCCTTAACATCACTTTAACCATCTTGAAGCATGTCATAAAATGACTAGACAAGAATAGGATTGTAATGATTATTACTTTATGCTTATCAAAATTACCTTAAACTATACTAACATGCATTATAAAAGGAAAATTTTTATAACACTTTCCTAGGGTAGCCAAAGATTTCTAATGGTACCCATCATGATTTGGTGTAAATATTTACTCCTTAATTATATTTGGACTTTAGTTTTCCATGAATGTTAGTTGAAGGGTGTGAGAAGCGAACTTGAATTTTGGTACATAGTGTAGAAAAGTGATATGTGTTGAAATAATAGTGTGAATTAAATAATGAAATTAAACCACTCTTGAAGTTACATATATTTAATTTTAAAATGCCTAAGAATAATTCCAACATTTATGTTAGAATAATTAATCTTAAGTGCACCTATGTATCCTTTAACCTTGGTAGATATTAAATAATACATATTATTTCTTAACTCAAGGTATAAGTCTCGAGTAAATAAATAATAATATTATAGTTATTTAATATTTACAAAATATTAATTAATTTTTTTCTATTAGGATGGATGGACCCTTTATTATTACAATGGTCACCTTCATTGGTTTTTTAATATAAATAGGGTTTTACCCATATTACAAAATCAACCTTGTGAATATGAAATACTTCTCATATTCATTATAAGGATTTTATGAATCTTGTCTGATAAGGAGTGAGAAGTTGAAGATTGTATTGGGTATGAAAAAGTTTCTCTATTTATGAAATAATCATCATTGGTGGGTTTTTTTACCTCTTTGAGGTTTTCCCATGGTAACTTTGTGTTGTGTTTATTGATATGTGTGATATTCTTTACTGAAAACTACATCATTAGATTATGTGTATGCATCTATATTCTTACATGGATTCTATCATGGTAGTATAACTTGATTTAAGTATTGATTGATTGGTAATATCTTGGTGATTATTAAGTGGAAGATATAAAAAATTTGATAAGATAAAATATATAATTTTTTTTTAAAAAATTATTAGAATTATAGAGTGTTGTATAGAACTATGTGGTGTATGAAAGATTTAAAATTCTCATAGAATAATTTCACTACCTATTTGATAATCTAAATACTCAGTTGATTTCCTAGATCTTAGTCAAGGCATCTAGTACTCAATTTTTGATGTTTTTTATCATCTTGGGAACTTGTATGACCCATAATATGACCCTTTGCCTAAATAAAAATTTAAAAAAAATATTTGAAAATCTTCTGTAATGGTTTTAGGTGTTTAAGAGTAGTAATGATGCATATTTCTCAGTTAAAAAGTCCCTAAATATCATTTAAATCTTGAGTCATTTATTTCTATTTTTTCCTCAATAGTTAGGATGCTAATGTATATCCCAAGTACATGAATGATCCGAAGAATTAAAGTCACTATTTTTATTGGTGATTAAAAGGGCTAGATACAAAGACTATAGCTAGTGGAGCCCACTTTTATAATAGAGGGGGACTCTACCACCATGTATGGTAATAGTATTTTAATTTCATAATTATTAACCATACATTCTCCTTGTTATTTCTGGGTATGACATGTGGTAAGATGAGGAACATTTAGAAGAGTTCACATGGTGGGTCCTCTTGCCACCACATGGCCTACCACAACTTCATTATATTTTCCAAGTCACTCATGTTATGTCGAGTCTGAGAATCCTAACTCAAGATAGCTAAGCAACTCAATCAAGTACTAACTCAAGTCTAACCCAAGTTATATGTTTGATAGAAATACAACTTGATAGCTAACTTGAGTTCTAAACTAAGTAACCTGATAACCAACTTGAGTTTAAAACTGAGTTATGTGTTCGGGAAGATAGCTAATTTCCAACACATCTAATGAACCCTCAGTAACCTTCTATATGTCAATTCTACGTAGATTATATAACCAAGTTTTTTTTGTATTTTAAATGAAAAAAAAAAGTGGTTAGGACATAGCCTAAGGCATGAGATACATGTTACCTTTTTACCTATTTTAATACATTACAACACTCTTACCCCACAAATGTGAGATTGTTAGAAATACATGATTTATTTTGGCAAAATCTATTTGGATCATGATAAAGTAATGAATAATATGGTATTTTTATTTTGATATGGCTTGAAAACCATTAAATGAGACACATCCTGAAGGTAAACAAAGTGGAGGCTTCTACTTAGAAAGGGAGATTCAAACCTGAGGAGGGAAATTCCATTTAGCCTATGGAAAAGACATTGAAACATGACTGAGTAGTACGTATAGATGTTTTATTTGGTAAGATGATAGAGGGCTTAGGGTAATAAAGATATGATGGTTGAGGTTGATGTTGGAAGACTCTAAGTGCTACAATATGAGAAATTGAGAGTCAAATCTATAGAAGAGGGCTGAGCTGCACTAGGATAAGAATAGTCTTTCTTCTATTGGAGTGGTATTCGAACCTTTTTTTGAAAGAGAGAAGTTGTTATTTATTCTAGTATGGATTTTGACAATGAATGCATGCATAGTCCTAAATAGGGAGGTATGGTTCTATTTTATAAATTCATTAATGTTTGGAAAAACACACAAGCTAAATTAGATGTGCCAAGCCATGAGGTAGATATTATGTACTAAATGGTCTGAATGTATTAGCATAATGTTGATCTTGATATATAGTTTTTATTGGAATAAAGTGAATGGCTTATTGGATAAGATTTATTTTTTAGCCTTGGGTGAAGATGCAGTCTCAAATAGAAGGCATTATGTTGATTTTATAAAATCAATGACATGACATTAAGGAGATAGTTTAGTGCTAGATCATGAGCCAGATCAAAAAGGTGGCCATTTTTAATGGAATATTTAGTCACAAATAAAGTGAAGTATACATAGTCATAGATACATAGACTGGATTAAAGAAAAACATTTTATTTGCATTATATGGCCCTCATCTATAGAAGCTATATGTAGTTGACTGATAGTTTTACCATGGTTACCAATGTCCCTTAATCATTCATGTTTATAAAAGTTATTTCCCTATTTGGAGGGATCCTTAAGTCTTGGTAGATTCTTGGTAGAAGTGGTTGATGATAGTCTATAGGCCTAGTCATTTGAGGATTATATATCAAATCCTATGCAATTGTAGATGTCTTGAGACCGAACTTACATGTAGACTAAGTATTTTAATACAATCATTTATTTGGTAAGTATGAATGATTTTTTATTTATATAAACACTTTTTTCTATTTGCATAAGCCTTTGGCTAGGTAATGAGTGGTTATTTGAAAAAGGCATATAATCCCAAACATCTTTCTTTTGATGTTATGTAATATTTGAAAACAATCCCAAAGATCAAATGGGATACATGTCAATTATAAGGCGAATGTGTTTATTTGAAGATTTTGAATTTGAACACATACCCAATCTTGGTGATCATGTCCTATTCTATTTATAAGGTCATTGGCCATTGAATATTGACAAGGGACTTTTCACACAGAGTATGTATTAAATAATTTACTCTATTATATGGTGATAGATAAAGAAGAATGTATTTGAGTCACTATGTATTAATACATAGAGAAACACATGTGACTATTATACATTTATTGCCTCTATTTATTTTAAGGCATATGGCCCTAGAGGGATGTAGATAGTTACAGTGTTATCATTAGAGTTACAGATATGTCGAAAGCTAAACACTCCTTAAGATCATTATGCCCTTAAATAATTTTTATAGATACTATTAATAGATGAAGTTTCCCACATGCAAAAAAAGGAAATATAAATTTTATTGATGAAGGATGTTTCTGATAGGTTCAGAGCCTTTACTATTAGATTTTAGCATGAAATTATAGGTTCTCAAGAATCCATTTCTAGTGTAAGTTGTTAATTATATATTTACATCATTTATAATGGATTAGATTGTAGTTAAGCAATCCTAGAGACGTATCCCAAATGGGTGAACTCCATTATCAGATTGGTATTGATTTTTCTTTCATTGATTTCTGATTTCAATTTAATTCAGTTGTAAATGAATTAAAATAACATTATGATTAATTATGAGAATTTATAAATCAACACTTATCAAGATTTTTATGCAAGAAAATGATTTTATAAAAGCTATTTTATCACTTAAACTTAATCCTTGATTTCTAAAAACAATTCTAGTTATCTAAGGAATTGAGATATTTAGTATCCATTTTAACTATTTATTTGGTTTATAGATCAAATTTGGTATCAAAGCAGGTGAATTTAGGGATTAGATTTAGTTTCTAGATATACATTAGTTTCAATTTTTTATCATATTATTACTTTATGATTCTCATGTTTGAGTTGAACATGAAAAATTTCTAGTATAAAGGGAAATTGGAAGGTGTTCTAATTCACTAGAAGAAGACAAGATTCTAATAGCCAAGGTTCTAGAATCACTAGCTCTACAGGATCAACACAAATAAGAAAAACACATGGCCACTTTAGGTGTGATATGGTGTTTTGAAAGGAACAACGTTTCTTCATTGGGAAGAATTCAAATAAAATGCAAGGATTTTTCAGTGATGCACATCCAAAAGGAATCAATTGTAGTTCAATTACTAGTCTGACATAGAGTGTAGATTGATGTATGGTTATGGTTTGATTTAATATTAGTATTGACAAAATATTTTGGTCTTTGATAACCAATTATTTAGCATTTATATTTTTGAGTATTAATTATACTATGGATTCTTATTTATTTCATTATAGGAACAAGTGAAAATACCAATTTGATGGAAATAAAAAATAAGGTATTATTTAGTATTGAACATTTTTCTCACATTGAGTTTGTAATTGGTTGATAAATTGCTTTCTATTTTCATATATTTTTTAAGAGTTACAAGAATCAAACATCAATTTTTTAAAAAACTAATAGCATGTCAATCATTACTAAAAAATGTGCACTTCAAAATTTATTTAGAGGTATTAATTATTTTCAATGTAACTATGTTTGCACATTCTTTGATGAATCCTTTGTGTAAGGTTGCTTTTGGAGTAAAATATGTGTTTGTTCATAATTATTTTTATAGAATTTTTGAAATTGAAATATGGATCATCAAATTCTTAGTGTGATCTATAAAGTCTACACTAATTCAGTGAGAAAAAAGTTTACCTTGGATACTTTTAGTCAAATCACACAATTTCCTAAAATACTCTACGAAACAAAACTAAATTTGACCTTTTAATACATTTTTGTATCAAACCTAAAAAGTGTTCAATTTTCCACTAATATGTCATATTTTACTAATTTTGAATTCAATAATGATTAATAAACAAAATTAAACAAGATGCAGAAAAAGAATGTATGAATAAAATCAACTCACGACAAACACTTGATAACGGAGTTTGACAATGCCTATCTCTGAATTCACTTATAGTATGAATTGATCCATTTATTTTATAATTGAGTACATATAAAACCCTAAAAATTTTCAAATGGATACTCGAGAATACATACAAATCAGAAATAGACCTTCAAAAAGTCCTAGAACCCATAGACAAACCTTCCACCTTACTGTCATCAATGCAATCTCGTAATCCTATGGATTTTATCGAAAAGTGTCAAAAATTTACTTTAAAAATGTATTTAACAAACTCATAATATGAATTTAAACATATCATATAATTTTAATTAGAGTTTAGGACATTTCCCTAGTTTACATCGAGAAGTGAAAATCTCTCTAAGTCCCTCAAAACTTGGGATTTTTGTAAACTAGTCTATTATGGCCTATACACAGTCAGCTCTATTATTTACTTTGAGGAATTAAAAATTGCATCAAAAAACATTATATATAAACATTCCGTATATGGCTGGAATCATCTCTAGCTCTGGCTCTTGGCTCTCAACTCTTAGTTCTTTGGCCCTTGGCTCTCGACTCTAATTCTGGCTCTAGCTCTTCAGCTCTATTAAGAGCTTTAAAACTTTTGAATGAATTGAATTGCACCTCTGACCCATTTATATACTTGTGATAGGTCCACTTTTTTTGATTGGAATGATTATCCATAATCTATTTTAATAAATTTTATAATTATCCCATACCCAATTTTTATGGGATTTTATATTATCCATTACATTTAAAAATATGGGGTGATAATTATTCCCTAGTTTAAAATGGTTTATGTTTACACCACTTTGATAAGTTGGAATTTAAAAATATTAATAACTTAGGTTGAGCCATATTTCCATGTCACTTGATTATCACATCATTAGGTTTGACCATAACTTTAACTGGTCATAACTTACACATACAGACTCCATTTTTCAAACTGTAAAATGTGTCAGAAAGATCTAAATGAGATATACACCATGGAAATGATTCATAAAAATTCCAAGATCATAATTTTTTTTAGTTTTGACCAGCATTGACTACCTTTTGACCTACTTTGACTAGAACTTTGATCAATTGCATAAGGAGAAAATGAGCTTTATTTCTAGAGTTTCACATATCATAAAAATCTCCCAATAGGCCCTTTACAATGGTACAAGTTTCAGAATGATTTAAGACCTTATAAAAATTAACCTCTAGATCAATCCTCCCCACTAGGAACTTTTGGTCCACCTAAAGCTGGTATCCACTAAAATACCAATCGATTTTGAAGAACTCCAATGGGTCTTATTAGTCTACTCAAGTTTCATAAATAAACCTACAACACTTGAAACAATTAATTTATCACATATTCCACATACCTTCTACTGATATAATACCATCAATAGCCCTTACACAAAACTAGGATGTGATGACTTCTTGTACTACACAGTCTCATAAGAACCTCTACAAAGATAAGCCTAGTGATATTCTCTACTGCTGCTAAATGGTCTTCTAAACATATCAAGTACTAAATCATAAAATAGAGATAATAGTGGAAAAATATGATTCATAACTCCAAATTGTAAAAGGCCTAAAACTAGGCATGAGTTATACTGAATCCTATAACTACCAATAAGGTCACAATATATCAAACTATTTACCTATTATCACATCTTGTAAGTAGTGACCTACCAATTACTAAAACATTCACCAATGCAACTTCAAGATAAGTTTGTCAATGTAAACAAAAATACAATATTGGTTTTTATTGTGTCATAATACATTGCCCCAATGGGTCTTATCTATGCACCCAATCACACACATGCCATAAATAGATGCATTCCAAAATAGTAGTTATTCTAAAATAAGTACTTTAAGAAAGCTGAATATTATCTAGTAAACTATGCAACTACTATCAAATCTTCCAAGTTGATCAATGGGTTAGATTCCTTAATAATTCAATAGGAAACTCATAAAACTAATATTGGAGATTCCAAAAATAGATCTTTCCAAAACATAAGTGTGGGAATTAAAAAATTCATACGATGAACTTGTTTGAAAGTGTTCCCACCATAGTAGCTCTAAAATGCATATATCAAAGCATGAGTAAATGTCCTTCTTTCAACATACAATAGGAATCCCAATGATGCTTTAAAACATTAATGCATATATCAATCCACTAATCATGACATTATAAAATTCATAAATTGTTTACTAACCCTCTTTATCAAATTCTCCTATTTAGGGTGTTTAATTTCTTTAGTGGATTGATTGACATCTGCATGGGTTGATTGAACAAAAACTTCATTAATTACCTTATCAACAAGTTTATATACCATCTTCTTCTTACCATTACTAAGATGGTTGGATGGTTGAATTTTTCAACACTTCGAAACCTGATGTCCACTCACATGACAATGAGTGACAACATCCCTCTTCTTAGGTGAGGTCACCCTTTTACCATTTCTTGATTTTCTAGTACAAGAATGGTCTTTAGCACCTACAAGTTTCTTCATTAAAGCTTGTATTTTATAATAATATATGGAAAAATGGTTATTCAATCCATAAAATTTTTAAGGAAAAATATGTAATAACTTTTGAATATCAAATCCAGATTTATTAAGTGGAAAAATTGATTCAAAAGTCTTGGATTTCACATTCTTATTGGTGATTTTTATAGTGTAATAATGAGGAGGTGAAATCTCAATACCTCTTTTACCTAATTTCTTACACCATTCATCATTCCTTCACAAAGAGGAATTCTTCTCTATTGGTGGCTTTGGATCTTGGATATCAAAAGCTTTTCCTCTTTCAACAATGGAATAACTCTATCCAACATACACTTTCTCACTAGTGTAGCCCAATTCTACATGGCGAGATCTATACTTTACCTATATTAGGTTAGTAATACCTTGGCCATTATTACCATGTCCCCTTCCATCATATCCTATCTTCAATAATAGGTTAGATCCAATGCCCTTAGTGTGTTTCTCAAAACTACCAGAAGTAATATCTCAAACATTTAAAATTGAAGGAAAGGAATTACCAGATGAATAACTTACTATTCAATCATCTCTCATAGTACCTACATCTATAGTGGAAGGATTGTGTCTTTTTATACTCTGCATCTATGCCAAGAGATCATCCTTGGCTTCTATCTTAGATTTCAAATGGGCATTCTCCTCTTTCAAGGAGTAAAAATGAGATCTTAAGAAAGCATTCTCTTCTTGGATCCACTGATTAATTACTTCAATCTCATTTAGCCTCTCTCTTTTCAACGCTTCGCCAATGGCTTCATGTTCCCTACAAACAATCTAATTCCTCAAATTACACATTATAAATAGAATGTTAACAAGTTCAAAAGTCTACAATAATATAGGAAACCAAATTGGTATCAAATATACACAATTAGATGCTATCCCAATACACTAACTACTCAAATACCAAACTTAATCCATAAACTCTACATTGTTTTAGTGCACAAAAAATTCACCTTGGATACTTTTAGTTAAATCACACAATTTCCCAAAACACTAAAGGAAATGAAACTAAATTTGACATTTTAATATATATTTATCTCAAACCCCGAAGTGGTCAATTTTCCATTAATATGTCATATTTGACTAATTATGCATTCAATAATGATTAATAAACCAAATTAATCAAGATGTAGAAAAAGAGTGCATGAATAAAATCAACTCATGATAAGCACTTGATAATGAAGTTTGGTAATGCCTACATCTTTCAATTAAATTATAGTATGAGCTGATCCATTTACTTGAAAATTGAATATATGGTCAACCCTCATAATTTTCAAATGGATACTCTAAGACTGCATACAAATCAGTAGTAGACCTTTAAAAAGTCCCAGAACCCACATGCATACCTTCCACCTTACTATCATTAATGTAATCTTGCAATCCTATGGATTTTAGCCAAAGGTCTCAAAAATGGACATAAAAAATGGATTTAAAAAAATCATTATAGTAAATTCAACATAACATTAAACTTGACTCAGAGTTTAGGACAATTCCCTAGTTTACACATAGAAGTGAAAATCTCTCTAAGTCCCTCAAAACTTGGGATTTCATAAACTAGTCTATTATGGCCTATAAATAGTATTATCTATTATTCAATTTGAGGCATTAAAAAATGACATTAAATCTAGACACTCAGTATATTTCTATAATCATATCTAGGTCTGGATCTTAACTCTTCAGATCTAGCTCTTTGACTCTTGCTCTCATCTCTCAGCTCTCAGCCCTAGCTCTAACTCTAACTCTTCAGATATATTGAGAGATTAAACTTTTAAATGAAAATTTTACCACTTTATATACTTGTGAAGGTTCCATGTTTTCTTATTGGGATGATTATCCACAATCTATTTTAATAAATTTTGTAATCATCCCATACCCGATTTTCATGGGATTTTAAATTATCCATTACATTTAAAAATATGGGGTGATAATTATTCACAAATTTATGATTATTTATGTTTATATACCTTTTTTAAGTTTGAATTTAAAAATATTAATGACTTGAGTCAAGCCATATGTCCACATCACTTTATTATCATGTCATCGGGTTTGACCATAACTTTGACTGAACATAACTTGCACATATAAACTCCATTTTTTGAACCGTAAAATGTGATAGAAAGATCTCAATAAGATATAAACCATGGAACTAGATAATAAACATTCCAATATAATTTATTTTTCTATTTTTGACTAGCATTGACCACCTTTTGACCTATTTTGACTTGAACTTTGACTAGCTACATAAGGAACAAACAGGCTCTATTTTTGGAGTTCTACTTACCATCAAAAAGCTCTTGATGGGCCCTTCATAATGGTACAATTTTTGACCTTATTTATGAATTTATTTGAATTGACTTCTAGATCATAGTGATATATATTTTTATAAAATATGAAACCACCTACTATTTAGTTGATTGCAACCATAAAAAGGGAACATCCCTTATGGATTATATGGTTTAATTGGATAGTTTTGATAAGCATATATATGGAATGGAAGAGTATTCTTAGTTACTCTTCAAACACTATTTTGGGATTTATTACCCACTTGAAAATAGGAAATATAATTGAGAAATTCTATGTTTAAAAGATTAGTTACTATCTCCTATTCCAGTTTTCAATTTTAATCATTTTCTTGGGAAACTAATTTATTTGTATGAGTGTAGATATATGAATCAAGGAGTAGTAAGATGGTGGAGGAAACATCAAGATAGGTTTAAAATTCTTGGTTTTATTCTCACCTTTATATGGTTTTTACTTAAAATTAATTGCATATTTGTGAGTTTTTAAAGAATCTTTTAGTATGGAAAGTTTCTAATATGGCATTGGAGTTTGACAGGTATAGGAAAAGATTTAATAATTAGTTACAGGGATCATAAAAATTAATTATGTTGTTTATAGTTCCCTTGATTATGATTTTATATGTAATGTTTATTATGCATTAGTCACCTTAGGATAAAAAAATGTATTACATGTTTGTATATAGTGCATATATATACAAAGTCCCATAGTATTATGGGAAATGTTTGTATTTCAATATTTTTATACCCCCATGTATGTTTGTCATATACATCATGTAGGACTATTATCTAAGATCCATAAATGGGTAACATTTTCAATGCAAGTATACACATATGTAATTTTTGGTAAATCCTATAGGTGTATGCAACATAATGTGATTTCCCTTGTGCAACAAGAAGGGGAATACCTTAATCTTCATGTAGTGTAGGGTTGAAAGAAACTACCAGATACTATGAATATTTTGGTTAAAAAGGTTAGTTTGGTAGAATGGATATAAATTTTATTTAATATTCATATATAGGTTGTAATTTCAATTGGATATTTGAATTCTTTTAGGTTTATATACATTTATATGATATAAAAATCCATTTAATAGATACAGTGAGTATTTTGCCTTTTGGAGACCAAAAGCCTTTTTGTGGGGAGGTTTGATATAGAGGATTAAAGTCACCATTTTCATTAGTAATTGAAAAGGCTAACTATGAAGATCATAGCTAGTGGATCCCACTTTTATAATTGAGGGGGAATCTACCACTGTGTATGGTAATAGTATTTTAATATTGCAAGTATTAACCATACATTATCCTTGTTTCTTCTAGTAATGACACATGGCAAGGTGAAGAACATTTAGAAGAGTCCATGTGGTGGGTCCTTAGACCACCACATGGACCTCAAAAACTTCATTATATCTTCTGAGTTACTCATGTTATGTCGAGTCTAAAAATCCTAACTCTAGATAGTTAAGCAACTCAACTAAGTACCAACTTGAGTCTAATCTAAGTTATATGTTTGACGATAATCCAAATCGAGTATCAAATAATTTACCAACTCAAACTCAACATCCAAATCAAGTTATAAATCAAGCAAATTGAAAGCCAACTCAAGTTCCAAATTAAGTTATGTGTTTGAGAAGACAACTAATTTCCAACACATCCAATGAACCATCAATAACCTTCTATATGCCAATTCCACACATATTCTATAACCAATTTTGGTATGGATTTTAAAGCAAATAAAAAGTGGTTAGGACATAGCCTAAGCCATGAGATACATGTTACCATTTTACCTATTTTAAGTCATTATAACACTCTTACCCCATAAATGTGGGATTTTTAGAAATACATGATTTTTTTGGCAAAATCCATTTAGATCATAGTGAAGTAATGAACATGCTAGTATTTTTGTTTTAATATGGGTTGACATCCATTAAAGGGTCCCTATATTGAAGGTAAATAAAGCAAAGGCTTCTACTTGGAAAGAGATAATAGAACCTGAGGATGGAGATGCCATTCATCTTATGAAAAGGGTATTGAAACATGGATAGATAGGAGGTATAGACATTCTATTTGGTAAGATGAGATAGTCTAGTGATATAATATGAGAAATTGAGAGTTAAATATGTAGAAGAGGGTAGAGCCAAGCTAGGAGAAGAATAGGTTTCATTATATTTGAGTGGTCTTCAAACCCTATTTCAAAGGAGAGAGGCCAATGTTTGTTCTAGTATGGGTTTTGAAAAGGAATGCATGAATAGTCTTGAATAAAGACATATGGTTCTATTTTATAAAACCTTTAAGGTTCGGAAAACACACGAGCAAAGTTAGATGTGCTAATCCATGAGGTGGATATTGAAACATTGAGGAGATAGTCTAGAGATGTAGCATGAGATAGATCGAGATGGTGTCCATTTTAATGGAATATCTAGTCATGAATAAAGTGAAGGATACATAGTCGTAGATACATAAAATGAGTTAAAGAAAAATGTTTTATTTGTATGATATGGCCCTTAACTATGCAAGCTATGTGTAGTTGACTATTAGTTTTACCATGGATACTAATATCCCTTATTCAATTGAGTTTTTAATGGTTATTCACCTACTTATAAGGCTTGTTGAGTCTTGGTAGAGTCTTGGTAGAAGTGGTCAATGACAATTTATAGGGTTGGGTCATTTGAGAATTATATATCGAATCATGTGTAATTGAAAATGCATTGAGACCAAAATTGTAGGTAGACTGAGTCTTTTGATGAGACCATTTATTTTTTAATGGTGAATATGTTTTTCTTTATATAAACACTTTCTTCTATTTTCATAAGCCTTTAGCTAGGTAATGAGTGGTTATTTTAAAAAGGTATAGAATATTCAATATATTTCTTTTGTTGTTGTGGAATATTTGAAATTAGCCCTGAAGATCAAATGGGATACATAGAAATTATGAGGTGAGTGTGTTTATTTGAATATTTTTCATTTGACCACATACCTAATCATGGTGATCATGTACCCTTCTATTTATATGGTCTTTGGCCATTAAAGATTAACAAATGACTTTTCACATAGAGTCTGTATTAAATCATTTATTCTATTATATGATGATAGACACATAATAATGTATTTGAATCACTATGTATTAATAAATAAAGAGACACATGTGACTATTTTATATTTATTACATCTATTTGTTTTAAGGCTTATGGCCTTGGAGGGATGTACATAGGTATAGAGTTATCATTAGATTTTTAGATATGTCAGAAGGCTAAACATTCAAGATCATTATGCCCATTAAGAATGTTTATAGATACTTTTAATGGATAAAGTTTCCAAATGTACAGAGAAGAAATATAAATGTGATTGATGAAGGACGTGGCTGATAAGTTCAGAGCCTTCATTATTAGATTTCAGCATGAGATTATAGGTTCTCAAAAATCCATTTTTGATGTAATTTTTTAACTATATATTTACATCATTTATAATGGATTGGATTGTGGTTAAGCAATCCCAAAAATGTAGCCTAAATGGGTGAACTCCATTATCACATTGGTGTTGATTTTTCTTTCATTGATTTTTGGTTTCAATTTAATTTAGTTGTAAATGAATTAAAAGAACATTAGGATTAATTATGGGAATTTATAAAGTGCCACTAATCAAGATTTTTATGTAGGAAAATGAGTTTATAAAATTTCTTTAATCACTCATACTCAATCCTAGATTTTTGCAACCAATTCTAGTTAACTAACAAATTGAGATATTTGGTATCTATTTTAAAAACTATTTGTCTAGTTTACAGATCAATGAAAAAAAATTAAAAATAGGTTTTTTGGAATGAAATTGCTTTTTGAAGGTTTTAAATGCTTAGTTTTACAAATATAAGGCCTTTTTCAAATTTTTACATCTTGAAAAGTTTTGGTTCAGTCTATCCAAATTTTCTCTATCCTATATTAGTGCATATGTATAGCTTAGTAACTCACAATAATAATTTATTCACCAAAAATCCAATTTTGAAGTTATATTATGATTTTTGGGAAGGATTTAGGAAGACTTGCAAAGTTTCTTTCCTAGTGGTGTATGCAAGTTTCTGTGACCTTCCCTGTTTCTACAGGAGTTCCATTACTAGATATAGGCGTATTTAAAGGTTAATAATGTTTTATTTTGATTATATTTATTAAATAAAGTTTTTAATAAATATCAAATCTTTTTTTGAACGTAAAAGTTGTCCCACTTCCTACTTTACCTTTGTTTTCACCCAAAAAAGTAATAATTGTTTATTGTTCATTTTACATATATATATATATATTACAAGTTTTTTAATAAAATTACAACTACCAGCTAATCTACAAGCTTATTCAAGGATTTACATGCACAATATTTTATTTGAAATTTTATCTTATATATATATATATATATATATATATATATATAGGATAAAATTTCAAGGATTTACATGCACAATATTGTATTTGAAATTTTATCTTATATATATATATATATATATATAAAATTTCAAATACAATATTGTGCATGTAAATCATTGAATAAGCTCGTAGATTAGCTGGTAGTTGTAATTTTATTAAAACTTGTAATTGGGGTGGTCCTATGTTCAAAACCCCCTTAAAAAGTTTTTGTTTGATATAATTTTTTGACTTTGTCAAAATAATTTCATTTAATTGACTGCATTTTTTCTTGGATTGCATACCAAGATTCATGTGTTCAAAATCTTAGTTAAACCTATTGATCTTATTTTGACACTTGATCTAGTCAAAACCTAGGTAAGCTTAGTCATGTGACTAGTGAATATTTAAGTTTTGGCACATTTTGAATTCACTAGAGTGGTTCATTTTTAATTTTTAATCCTCCTATTAATTTTTTTGAAACTTTTTTAATAATAGTGCCTAAGTGATGTTTTGAGTGTGACTCTTTCAACAATTAGATTAGTGTAAATGTAATTAAATTTTTTTTTACATTATTGGGCATCTAAATTATGTAATTAAGTATAGTTGCATGTGTGATTCAATTTATTTTTAAAAATAATTAAAAAACTTATTAATAAAAGGGTTCTTTTTAATAATTATGTTTACATTAGTGTATTTTTGTGACACACAACACCTTGTTTAATCGTAATATTGTGAAAATTTCTTGCTTTGTATAGAATTAAATTGATCAATTGTTATATGTTTTAACTTGAAATCTTTTTTAATTGTAAATTAAGTTCAAATTCACACTATTTTTTTAAAGCATTTTTTTTTTCTATCTTATTTCAAGGGATCTTATGGCTCAACCTCATTTTTCTTTAGTTAAATCACAAATTCTTAATGGAAATAACTATAATATATAAAAAAATCATGTTAAAGATAAATTTATGGCCTAAAATTTATGGAATATTGTCTTTGAGACTTAGAAAGCCCATTCTAGATGACATGTAACCTCTAAGCTTACCAATGCATTTCAACAAAAAATATTGGAAGCTATGTCCATTATCTTCCAAAGTGTTAAGGATGAATTCCTTTTCCATATTGGTAATCAAGAGTCTCCTAGTGATTCATGAAAACTCCTTGCATGAAGGTACTTTCCTTTCAAACATCATTAAGTTAATCCTTGAATTGCTAACTACACCTATGAAGGGTGATGAAAAGGTTTTTAACTTTCTTACTAAAATTAATAACATTAAAGCTTAGTTAGATGGATGTAATTTTAATTTGATTCAAGATCAATTGATTTATTTTTATCATTTAGTTAAATATTCATGAAAATTTTAGAAATTTCATTTCAATTTCAAATTCTAAGTATCAAATTTAGTAAGATATCCTTGACCTTACCACCTTGTCTGCTCTCCTAATTCAAGAAGAGAAAGTGATGACCAATTTTGATTCTATGGAGAATTTGACTTGGGCACTTCTCACTCTTAATTATATTTTTGAGAATACTAAGAACCAAAAATCTAAACCTATTTCTACTAATGGATCAAATAAGAAAACTAAATTTGGCCTTAAGAATTATAAACCTAAATTTAATGGAAATTGCAAGTTATGTGGTAAGTTTGGTCATAGAAAAAAAACTTGTAGAAACAAAGACAAATTATATATATATATATATATATATATATATATATATATATATATATATATATATATATATATATATATATATATATATATATATATATATATATATGAAAATAACAAAGGGAATAAATCTAATCAAAACAAAGAGAATAATTAAAACCCTAATTGGAATAACATTGGGTTTCAAATGTTATTGTTTTATATGTTACTTTATTTGCTTCACATAAAAATGAGTGGATCTTAGATAGTTGTATATCACACTGTATGACATGATTATTTGATATTTTTTGTGATTCTATAGATATCTATGAAATAGTTTACTTAGGAGATAATTAGTTTCTAGAAGCTACTTAACATGGAAAAGCAAAGTTTCCAATTGTTGTTATTAATGATGTTTTATTTGTACCTAACCTTTAAAATATTTTTTTAGCTTGTTCTCAACTTTAAAATGATAAGTTTATTGTAACATTTTTAAAATAAAGTTGGTCCATTAGAAATCCATCTAGCTCTTTGATTTTTGAAGGTGTTTAAAATAATGGTTTTTATATATTTTTCTTTCTTTTGCATGTTTACATTCATTGCATAATAAGAAGGAATCTCCTTTATGGCAAGAAAAATTAGGACATGTTAATTTTATAAGTTTACATGATAGTTATGTGACCAATATTAATTTTAGACTTCTTTCTATACCTTTTCATCATGAACCTTGTGAGGGTTGTTTATGTGGTAAGCAACATACTAACCCCTTTGACTAGAATCATGATGTGAATTCCTCTTATCCATTAAAATTAATTCATATTGATGTTGTATGACCTATTGAAGTTTTAAATCTTAATGGTTATTTGTATACTATTAAATTTATTTATGATTATACTAGAATGATATGGTTTTATTTCATTAAAAATATATCTAGTGTTTTTCTAAGTTTAAAGAATTTAAAGCTTATGCTGAAAATGCATTTGATTTTTCTATTAAGAGATTAAGAATTGATAATGGTGGTGAATATGTTATTAAATAATTTTATTATTTTTGAATTAGTTTAAGTATTCAAATGGAATTAGCAACTCACTATTCCCCTTAACAAAATGGTATTGATGAAAGGAAAAACCACACCATTATAGAAATGGCTAGAACAATGTTTCAATCTCTAAATGTTTCTAATTTCTTATGGGTCAAAGCCATGAATAATATTTTTTATATTATGAATAGAGTCCCTAAAAAATCCTCAAATATTAAAACCCCTTTATAAATTTGGGCTAAAAAAGAACCTAATGTGGTTCACCTCATGCTCTTTGGTAGTCCTGCTTCTATCTTCATTCCTAAAGTTAAGAGAAGGAAGCTTGATCCCACTTCCTATTCTTGAATTTTTGTAGGTTATGGAGGTAAGACAAAAGGTTTAAGAGTGTATGATACCTCTAAACATAAAATCATTAAGAATAGTAATTTTATTATTATATCTCAAAGTTTCAACCTATGATAAGGTGATTCAATCCCTCTCAACTTGAACTATGAAATGAGATTAACTCTAGGTTGTGGGTGACCTCTAAGTGAGTCAAAACTTTATATTTTGGGATAGCTCTAAAAACAAAACACCTAGAATAATAATACCACTTTATTTGACATGAAAGAGGTAAATAAGAGTACTAATTTAACCAAAAAAACTTGGAGGTGATGCACCAAACATTAAATCCACAACTTGTTGAAGATGCACTATGAAATATCAACTTACAATTTGATTATGCTACTCTAAACAATGCCTATCACACTAGTGTTTCAATATGAAGGTTTAAATGACTGTATTAGTAATAAAAATAGGTGATAATTGAAAATTAAATACTTATAAATTCTATAAACAAGTAAAAAAAAGTATAACACTTCATATAACCTATGAAAGGTAGCAAACTTGCATAAGGCATGAAACATGAAGGATAAATGCAAAGGATATGAATATCACTAAACACTCATCAATAAAACATCCTCAAAATCACTCTTTTTAAGATATAAGTGAAATATATGGATTTAATTTACTTAAATTGACAAGTACAAGTATCAATTTTTTCTAGGTCTTCACCATACAAAATGTGTAAATCCCAAACATAGCCAAAAATGGCTGCTCTTATAGAGAATGGTAAAGAGAGAGATAGGAGCACAATAGAGAAGGAGTGAAAATTTTTAAGCATTATAGAAATATTTAAAATAAAAGGAAGAGTTATGAAATAGTCCATCAGGTCTACCATGCCATGTGTTGACCCCTTGAAGATGTTCCATCCTTCCAAGTGGCATAGGAGTTACAATTTGGATTGATACCTTGACTAACATCTTAGAAATTACCCTTATGTCATGAAAGGAGTGACAAATGGAAATTAAAACCATTATTTACCTTTAAGATAATCTTAAAAAACTCATTAAACATCTTCCATGCCTTAGAAAACTCCTTTGACCTATCATTCCATTAGTTATATGCATAGGTGTCTTTTAACTCTCCATTTCCCATGCCTAGTTTGGTCTAAATAGCCTAAAAATAAAGTGAATATTATGTAAATCATAAGAATAAGATGAGTGGTCTTGATATACATTAAAATTGTTTAAATGCACCATTTTGGTTCTTGTAGCAACTCCCAAAAACTCATTTTACTCCTTTATCCTTCAATAGCCCTAGTTTCCTTGTAGAATTTTTTATTGTAAATATATTTGTATGGGATTTATATAGATTAAAATTTAAAAAAAATTAATATAGGACCCTATACATCCTTACATCTCCATACCAAATTTCATCTTCAGAATTTGAGTGGAAACCCATTTTTTCTACCCTTTTCTTTTGCTAATTAAGCCTAATTAATCCACCTTGCTTTAAACCTAAATTTATTGATCAAAAATTATGCCACACATGTGAAATTAAAAAAATCATATTATTAAATTTAAATATTCCATAATCAATATCCATGTCAAGTTTAGGGTCTTTAGACCCTATAGAAGTATACAAACCAAGAAATGGCCTTACCACCTAATCTCATTTTGAGCATGTTTCAGACTGCTTTGAAAAATGGGCCTATTTTGATCATTTACAGAATATACTATGAAATATTTTTTACTTTAATGTATTTTATGATTCCTAAATAACCTCTTCTCATTATTTTAATTCTCTCCCCTTCTTTAAACACCTATAAAGTATAAAAAATGTTAAAAAATAGGGTATTCTGAGTAGTATATATAGTACATCATATAAGTGAAGTATATTTTAAGAACCTAATTAAATTAATAAAAAACATAAAATATTTTTTAGTATTAAATAGTGGCAATTAATGTGTATTTGATCTCTTTTTCCTATGACTAGTCACTATCAAGGTTTAAGAGAGGTTTTAGACTTGTCTAGGGTATTAATGATTGTTCACAAAGAACATATCATTAGATAAAATCCTTTTACATGTAAAACATTAATATTAGAACCATTAAAATATTACAAAAGTATCAGATTACCTTTCAAATTTTGATAAATTATATGAGCATCTAAAGTTGCTCTTCGAACAACTTGTTTAGTGTTCTTGGGCTTAGAGAGAGATCTACTTTGAGTTATGGGTCTTGAAAATTATTGACAATAATATGAGAGGATTAAAAACCTATATAAAAGCCATATTAATTATTTAAAATTATTTTAAATTTCCTATTATCCCTCTATATCAATATGGTACATTGATTAGGTTATTTAGGGGTTAAGCTTACTCTCTCTTCGCTAGCCCTCAAGGGCCTCAGAATGAAAAATGACAATGTTTTCCACTTAATAATGAATTTATACCTATTTTTTGATTTTATGATACCATTATGATCCATTCATAAGGTTTAATAAATTTTTTCATGCTCTTAGAGCTTAAATGGACCTCTCGATCTCATGGTTACCCTTGCCCAAGGAGTGGGCAAGGTCTGAGACAAAATAGTGAATATGTAAACTATTGGTATGACATTTTAGAGACCATGGACACTTAAATCCACTCATGAACACCAATTTTACCAAATTTAAAATCTTGATCAATATTTTAGAGGCGTCAACACGTTATTTTCCTTCATAACTAGACTGGACTCCCTGGATTTCTTATTTCATTATACCTATGACTTAGTTTTGCATTTGTCAGTCTTATGTTGGGGTATGAGAGTGATAATGAGGTTTTTATGATGTTTTTATAACCTTCACACATTATTATTACCATTTTAAGTCTCTTTACAACACTTACAACCTATCAAATCACTACACCTTCATATTTCTTCCTAGTTCACACTTCCACACACTAGTTGTAGGTGATAGTTGGGAGAAATGAAGATTTTCATGGAAATCATGAGTATTTTGACACCCTTAGGTTGTTAAATTAACCTGTTATGATATTTTATTTGATAACAACTATTTTGTCTCTTGATTTAGACCTCTTACACAATTAACAAGATTAGATACTATGCCTGGTTATGTATGCCAATTTTTCCTTATTCAAATGAGTTTTAAAATAATCATTATTCATTTTAGGTTGAAAATTATTGTCATCTTTCCCTTAATGATTCATTACTTTTGATTTAAGGCTTCAATTTGGCTTCAAGCCTCTAAAATATCCAAGTTCTTCTTTGCCTATCTCTAATGTTAGGCTAATAAATTATTATTGGTTTCATTCTATGTCGTCTTATATAGGCCTACATATGGATCATACTTATCTTGGTTTTTATTTGGTCTCAACACACATTATGACCTTTCGTATATTTGATATGAACCTCATATTACCTGACTTCCTTCCATTCTTTGGACGTTAGGCTTAAGGTCAACTTGTGCTTATATATAGTGTAGGTGTGTTTGGAATCACTTGAATATAATGTGTTTTATACCTTACCTTCCATCATTGATCCTCTAATGATTTATTAAATTCTTTATCATACTTCAAACCTTTCACCATACCTCAACATGTCTCCACTTCACCTTAGCATATTTGCCAATTTGTGTTGGTTGTATTGGATGGTTGACCCTGATCTTTTTATAATGCCCATTTCTTGAAAGGGGGTGTGAGGGGGTAATTCCCACCACTATGGTCACCATTCAATATTACATCATAGATATAATGGTATAAATTATGTTTATGCATTTTTTCCCTAATATGTAACCCTCCTTTGATATGAGGGCATGGTAATCATAGTGGCATACTATGTGTGAGTGAAGAGGATATTTTAGTGGTTTTATTACAATTTTTTCCCTTCATTTATTAGACTAAATAATAAGGAATTGTTGTTTTTGTGTGGATGTAGTCATATTGGGTGAACCATGTTAAATTTTTGTCTCTATTATGTTGTGTTTTTTTTCATTTTATTCTTATCTTTAATTCATTAATATTACTCTATGATCTATATTCGTAACAACTAATATCAGAGCCAAAGATTTATTTGGCAGATAAACTTGTAGGAAAAGAGGTTTTCTGGTTTGAGTGAGATTAATGGTATAAGAAGGCAAGTTTAAGGTTGAAAATTTTATTGGCCAAAACTATTAGCTATTAAAGATGCAAATGGAGGATTATATATATCAAAAATATATTTTCCTACCATTAGGTAGAATAGTAAAGAAGCCAACAACTATGAAGGATGAATATTGTGGGGTGCTTAATAGAATGACCTAAGAACAATGTGTCTGTGCCTGGTAGCATCGATGGCGTTCAATATTTTAAAATAAAAGAAAATAGTAGATGTAATAAAGGTAATGGATAGAGTGTATGAAAAAAACTCATCCTTAAACAAGGCATTTCTTATGAAGCATTTATATAATTTGGAAATGTTAAAAGGTGGGTCTGTTACTGATCATTTAAATGAATTTAACATTATCATAAATTAGTTAAGCTTTGTAGGAGTAAATTTTGATGATGAGGTTAGGGATATTTTGATTCTATGTTCATGGCCAAAAATTTGGAATGGTTTGGTCATGGTTTTGAGTAATTCTATCTCTAATTCAAACACTTTAAAGTTTGATGATGTTATTAGTGTTAATCTTATTAAAGAAATATGACTGAAAAGCACATGTGAGACATTTGTTAATGCTTTAACTATGGAGAATAGGGGAAGACAAAAGGATAGAGGAAAGGGCATAGGTAATTTTGGTAAGTCTACGAAGGGCATATCAAAATCTAGAGGAACATTAGTGTGATGGTTTTGTGCCAGAAAAGGAAACCTAAAGAAAGATTTTTTGTTTTAAAAAAAAAAAAAAAAGATGGACAACAAGATAAAAATCAAGAAGTAAATGTATCAGATGATGTGTTACAAGATGATTAAATCCTTTCTCTAGATAAAATTAATGATTCTTTGGTGTCAGATTCAAAGGATTCATTTCATGCTACACCCCATAAGAAATCTTTTCAAGACTATGTTCAAGGTGATTTTGGATAGGTTTATTTGGGTGATGATGAACCCTGTAAAATTGTAGGAAAGGGTAAGATACACATAAAATTATAGAATGTAAATAAATGGTTATTGGAAGAGGTGAGGCATGTTCTTGAGCTAAGAAGAATCAGATTTTAGTAAGGCAATTGGGAAGTGAGGGTTAGATAGTTACATTTAAAAAAAAATCATGGAAGGTCATTGAAGGATCATTGGTAATAACAAAAGGAGAGAAGGTAGGTATATTATATTTATCTAATGGCAATGTTAACTCTTATATTTATTTATATTATATATAAATGGATATAAAATTATGGAACCATAGACTTGGGCACATGAGTGATAAGGGGATGCAAGTATTCCACTCAAAATAATTTGTTGCAAGATTTGAAGGTGGATTTGGATTTCTGTGAGCATTGTCTATATGGAAAATAGAAGCGAGTCAAAAATTTTAGATTTGGGTAGAAAAATAAAGATGAAACATTATATTTTGTACATACAAATGTCTAGGGACTGGTTGAGGTATCATCCCTTGGTGGATCTTATTATTATGTTACTTTTATTGATGGTGCAACTAGAAAATCTTGGGTTTATTGCATATGAAAAAAATCTGATGTTTTTAATACTTTTAAGAAATGGAAAGCTTTGGTTAAGAATGAGACAAGAAATAAGTTGAAGTGTTTCAACTTAGATAATGGAGGTGAATGTTGTAACAAGGAATTTGATAATTATTATTCATCCCATGGGATTTGTAAAGAGAAAATGGTTCCGAGAACACCAAAACAAAATGGTGTGCTAGGAAGGATGAATATGACAATCATGGAGCATGAAAATATCATGAGATTACATGAAGGGTTGACCTTAAATTTTTGGATAGATGCTATGGATACTAATGTTTACTTAATAAATAGAGGACCTTCAAGTCCTTTGGATGGTGGAATTCTAAAAGAAGAATGGATAGGTAAACATTTAGACTATTCCTTCTTAAAGACTTTTAGTTGTGAAGCATTTTTCCATATTGATAAAGAAAATAGAACCAATATTGAATCAAAATCCAAGAAATATACTTTTATTGGATATGGGGTTAATGATTTTGGTTACCATTTATGGGATTTTGAAAATCACAAAATCATTAGGAGTAGAGATGTGGTCTTTAATGAGAAGGTCATGTATAGAGATCAGTTGTATGGAAAGAAACAAGAAAAAACAAATACAAAATATGTAGTACTTGATGAAATCATAGGAAATGAAATTCTAAAAGTGTCAAACAATTAGAATGTACAATAACTACAACAACAATAATTACCTCAAACCCCTGAAAGTGTAGTTAGAAGATCTACCAGAGTAAATAGACTCCATGAACGATACTCTCCTTCAATTTATTATTTATTATTGTCTAATGGTGGTGAGCCAAATAACTATGAAGAAGCAATGTAAGTAGAAACCAAAAATAAGTTGGAGTAAGGCTTGAAAGAGGAGATGGACTCCTTGTTACATAACCAAACATGGGATTTGGTTCAATTACCTATAGGTAAAAGAGAATTTTAAAATAAATGGGTTTATAAGTTGAAGGAAGAAGATGGGGGAAAAAAGAGGTACAAGGTTAGACTTGTTGTAAAGGGGTTTACACAATAGAAAGGTATTTATTTAACAAAATATTTTATTCAATTGTAAAAATAACGTCCATAAAAATTATTTTAAGTTTGGTATCTATATAATATTTCACCTTGAACAGTTAGATGTGAAGAGTGGTTTCCTTCATGGTGATTTGGAAGAGGAAATATATATGGAGCAGTCATAGGGATATGAAGTAAAAGGTAAGGATAAAATGGTGTGTAGGTTGAAGAAGAGTTCTTATGGTCTAAAGCAAGATCTAAGGTAGTGGTAATTAAAATTTAACATGTTTATGATAATTAAGGTTATAATAGATGTCATTTTGACATTGTGTCTATTTTAAGAGATTAGATAATGGAAGCTATATTATATTGTTATTGTATGTAGTTTACAAGTTTATATTAGTGTCTAACATTTCGGATATAAATGATCTCAAAAGAAAATTAGAAAATTCTTTTTCAATGAAGGATTTGGGTGATGTAAATAAAATCCATAGTATGAGAATAATAAAAGATAGTAAAAATATAAAATTGACATTATCTCAAGAAGATTACATCAATAAGTTGTTTGTCAGGTTCAATATGCAAGATGCAAAAACTTGTAAGTATACCTTTGGGAGGGAAATTTAAACTAAGAAAGGAATAGTATCCTAAAATTTAGGAAGAATTAAATTACATGTTTAAATTTCCATATGCTTTAGTAGTTATAAGTTTAACATATTTTATGGTGTGCATGAGACTAGATATTGCTCATGTAGTGGGAGTTGTTAGTAGGTTTATGAATAATCCAAGAAAGGAGCATTGAGATGTTGTCAAGTGGATTATCAAGTACTTGAGAGGGACCACTAATATATGATTGTGTTATGAAGGTTTAGATGTTGCACTACAAGAATATGTTTATGCAAACATGGCTGGAGATTTAGATAGAAGGAGGAGCATCACAAGTTATGTTTTAACTATTGGTGATACAATTTTAGTTGGATTTCAAAATTGTAGAAGATAGTTACTTTATCAACTACAAAGGCATAGTCTATTACATCTATAGAAGATAGTAAGGAGATGATATGGATACAATGGTTCATGAAAGAGTTGAGGTATAATCAGGAAGATTGAAATTTATACAATGATAGCCAGATTGTGATTCATTTAGAAAAGAACTCAACATTCCACTCAAGAACCAAACATATATAACTCAGATGTCACTTCATTTGTTCAGTTCTAGAAGATGGTCAATTGAATTTGGAAAAGATGCATACAAGTTATAGTCCTATATATATGCTAATAAAAGTAGTCACAAAGGAGAAGCTATCAATTTATTCATCTTAGATAAGTCTTTAGGGATAATAAAGAAGATGAGAAACATGTTATGGTCAAAGTTCAAATAAAAGTCCAAGGAGGAGTTGTAGTAGTGGAGTTGTAGAAGTTAGTCTCTAAGTGGGAGATTGTTAGATGGTAGAGCTTGATTTTTTGTATAATGCTCGATTCTTGATAGGGTGTTTAGGGGGAAACACCACCCACTATGGTCACCATTCACTATTAGGTCATAAATCTAATGGTATAAATTATGTTTGTGAATTTTTTGCCTAATATGTAACCTTCCTTTGATATGAGGTCATGGTAATCATGGTGGCATATTGTGTGAGAGAGAAGATATTGTAGTGGTTTTATTGTAAGGTTTTCCCTTCATTTTTTGGACTAAATAATAAGGAGGACAAGTTATTTATATGTGGATGTAGCCCATATTGGGTGAACCATGTTAAATATGTGTCTCTATTGTGTTGTGTTTTCTATATTTTATTTCCATCTTTAATTCATTAATATTTATCTATGTTCTATATTCCTAACATGTTGTAAATGTCCATCTCAATATGAGCCTTACATTGAGTTGTAGCCTAGGATCTCACTCTCATATTAGTGACCTTATCCAAATTCAATGAAATTATATTAGATACAAAATTGAGTTCAAAAACATTTCAAATATAAATCTACCCTTTTTTGTTAGTAGGCTTAAGACCCACTATCTACTATCACTAGAGCAACCTATATGTGCCCATGGGTAATCAAGACTATGTGTTAGGGGTATGCTCATCACCATTATCATCATTAATTCCAAATAGGGATTTGAATTAAATGAATTCTCATTTGGACCTAGAAATCTTTCAACATTTATTCTATTCTTAACCTCAAATTTAAGGCCAATCTAACTTTTATTAGCCAGTAGTAGGTGACTATCATGAGAGAGCTTGTTTGTCATCTTGTGTTTTCCCATATCACACTCCTTAGCATTAATATTCTCAAATATTTTAAACCTAGATGAGTTTTAATTTAAGTTCAAACACATTTCAAAACCCTCAATCTCTTTATTTAGGCCTCAGACTAGTTCACTTCATTAACACCTATAGGTGACTGTTAGAATCCTTTTGGATGTATGTAGTTTTTTCAAGTCTTTACCTTGTCATTAATAGACTTAAAATGTCATTAAAATATATCCATTAACCTATTCATAGTATCAAATTATTACAATCACCCATCAATCCTCTATCCATTCATTCAGATTTGAAATTAAGTTGGCCCTTCAAATAGGCATGTAGCTGTGTTTAAGCACTATGAATGCATCTACATGTTTGAGACCTTACTCTCACATAATCAACCTTTTAATACTCTTAAATTTACATAATCTCTACAATTAAGTTAAAAAACCCATAGAACATGTCTTAATACCTCTTCTAACACTTCAAACCATTTGCCTCTGCTCATTTTATATAGGGTACTATAAATGGATATTTAAGACTGTCAACTTAGTTTTAGTGTCTTT
The DNA here is from genome assembly GCA_037957365.1 of Torreya grandis. Classification (NCBI taxonomy): domain Eukaryota; kingdom Viridiplantae; phylum Streptophyta; class Pinopsida; order Cupressales; family Taxaceae; genus Torreya; species Torreya grandis. The sequence goes on along the minus strand of JARHVA010000955.1, from coordinate 2,398,247 downwards.
TTTACAATGAGTGACCTAGTGAATTATTAAAGGTTTGTGACATTTACTGCATCTTCATTTAATCTCTCTTATATTGATTGGAGATTTTTATCTTGGTCTAAATGAGGACCTATAGGATTGAGGCCTATAGGTCACTATTGGATAATTTAGGGTTGCCAAGCCAACTCTTGGGTGTATTAGCCTATCAAGTCCATTAAGTAAATTCACACCACCTAGAAAATTTTCAATTGTTTAAAAAGTCTCATGACGATGTTTCTATCACCTGAGACTCACCTTACAATCTTGTTGGACTGTATTTATAATCTTCTTATGCATAAGCCTTATGAGTATAGAATTGGAGACTATAGTAAATTGGAAGAAAATTGATGATATAATTGAGGTATTTGTATAATATTTAATGCATAACATTATTATTTATGCCTCTCCATGAATCTTGATCATCTCCCACCTATCCTTTCAGTTTGTATAACATGTATGTGAAGGAAGCAACTATAAAATCTCCTTGGAAAGTGTTTTTAGGTTATTTATCATGGTATTTCTCATGATTATATTGATATAATAAGCTATAAAAACTTATATCATGATGTATAAGTGGTATTTAAATAAAATTAGATCTTTAAACTCCCATTAGATTGTTCAAACATAGACAATGTCTCCAAAAGTAAGTACACTTGAAGTTCATGGACAAAGGGACACATATTCAAACTACAGAGCATGGATTACATGAAAATGAGAGACCTTATATTAAAATTAAGTTATGGAAACCTCTAAAGATGACCACCATGAAGATAAAATAGACACTTGCAGTAGAAATGTCTGAAACAACTTGTATACTAATATCTTCTTCCTTCAAGTGAAAGTACTTCATGGATATGATTCAACTAAACAAAAAACCATGGAAAAATCCAAGACCTCTAAAAATCACCCTAAAAAGAACTTGTCTACATATATTTATGAGCTAGATAAACAAGTGCAAGGACAAACCCCTCTTGGATGCATAGGCCATAGTGACATGCTGTAACTCTTAGTGATTATTCATAAATAATAGGAAATAATTATACAAACTAATTAAAATAATTTTAATTTCATTAGGACCTATAACAATGGCCAAAATTTAAGTTCCTGGCCATACCATCCATTCTAATTTTGCCTTTTTGAGCTAATGAAGGTAGTGATAGAGGAGAAAAGGTGTCTGGAGTATTAATTCAACTTAAAACATGGTCCACACCTAGGAAATGATATGATGGATCCCAAAAGACACTTTCAAACCATTTTTAACTGACAACTAATCTTCCAAGGCTGTATAAGTTCCCTAAAGTGCTTGAAAATGCCATTTTTCCTATTTGGGGAGTTAAAACTACAAGTTTGTTAGTTCTTGACTGAAACTAAACATTATCTAACATATCTCTAATAGTAGGATTATTCAGAATCCCTTTTAAATTTTCTCTTATTGAATTAGTATATTCCATTCCTCTATATGGGCTAAAAGGTGGCCAAATTGACATTTTTTACACTTGCAAGTCAAATAAAGTTTAAATAATGATAATATGACATTAATGGAATTCAAATAACCTTTTTTAATGACTTTGAACTATATTAAACCTTTGAACAAGTTTGACACAACAAGGTCTTGTGATTGACCTCTTAGACTAGATAAGTGTTCATTAGACAAAAACTTAGACAATGCTAAAGAAGGGAAAACATGACTATATGGGACTCTTTAGGACCATGAAAAATCCATAAGACCATTGTATGAAATTTTAAATCTAGAGGGGTTGACCAATTTTGATTTGGGGTCAAAATTTGGTCAACTTTTCTTATTATCAAAAAATCCTTTTATGAGCCATCTGTGGATCCTCCTTAGTGTTATTTTATTGATGAACCTGACTCTTATGTTTCTCGTTATGATGAAATGGATTCCATTGATAAATTTCATATAGTTATGGATAACATAGAGTGTGAGGAAACCCCTGATTTTCAAATTTAATCTAAAAAACCTAAATGGGTTGAATCACTAATTCAATTGTCTAATGCTGATAATATTACTAAATTAACTAGAAATCAACATTTATATCATTCTTTAATGACTATCTATGAATGTGAATCTCAATACTTTGAGGAAGCCTCTCAATATGATAGATGGAATGTTGTTATGTAAGATGAATATAATGCCTTAATAAAAAATTATACTTGGGATCTTGTCCCTCCTCTACCTAAAAGGCATATTGTTATTTTTAGGTGACTTTATAAAATAAAATATAATTCAATTAGTAAAATTGAGAAGTTTAAAGATATATTAGTTTCTTCCAATTTTACTCAAAACCCCAAAATTGACTATGTTGAAAACTTTGATCCTATAGAAAAAATGAGTACTATTAGACTTTGTATTACTCTCACAACCCAAAATGATTGGGTTATCTATTTAATGGATGTCAAGAATGTATTTATAAATGGTGATTTAGAAGAATAAATTTACATGACTGAACATAAAGGTTTTAATGACCCTAATAAAGAACATTATGTATGAAAATTAAATAAATATTTATATGGTTTAATACAATCTACTCAATCTTGGCATTATAAAATTATATTTTTTTCAAAGAACTATGTTTTTATAACTATTATTTTGATAATTATCTCTTTTTTGAAGTTGAAAATGGTCATTTTATTCTAATTGTATTATATGTTGATGATTTTTTAATTATGAATGATCTAACTAGTTTAATTCATATGTTTGAAATAACTAATTTAATAATTCTACATTAGTTTTTAGGAACGGATATATTCCAAGATAAAAATTCAATTATTGTATCATAATCTTAGTATGCACATAATATTCTTGTTAAGTTTAACATGCTTGATCATAAATCTACTTCTACCCCTACTAAATTGTATTAAACTTGATCCTAAAATCACAAGTGAAAAAGATAACACTACTTTATATAGACAATTTATTGGAAGTTCTATTTATCTAACCATTACTAGGCCATATATTTCATATGCTATTAGTGTTGATTCTATATTTATGTAAGATCCCTATTTGGAACATAAAAAATTAGCAAAGAGAATACTTGGGTATATCAAAGGAACTATAAACTATAGTTTATTTTATTTATCCATAGATAATTCTAATTAATATGGTTATCATGATGTTGATCATGCTGGTGATCTTTTAGATCACAAATCTACTTATGGATATGTGTTTATGTTTGGTGTAGATGCTCTCACTTGGAAAAAAAAGAAGAAACCTACTATTTCTCTCTCTTATACAAAATCAGAGTACATAAGTGCTATGGAATATGATAAATAATCCATATGGTTGTAAAAGGCTAGTAGGAGAACTTCATTTGGATGTTTCTTAAAGTACCATCCTTCATTATGATAACTAAAGTTATATAGCTCTAGCAAAAAATTCATTGTAACACCTAAGGACTAAACACATTGAATTTCATGTGAATTTAATCTGAGAGAAAGTCTTTAATGGTGATATTAATCTACAATTGTATCCTATGGATGAACAAGTGGAAGATATCTTTACAAAACCACTTAGTGTTACCAAGTTTTATCAATTTCATAGAAAGTTGGACATCTCAAAGTTGTCATTGAGGGGGGGGGGTGTGCATGACAATGCCAATTTATAATGGTCATATGTTTCTTATTCTTATCTATACTTATTCTCATTTGTAAAACATTGTAAACTTTGTTTGGAATTTATGTAATTTTAAACTTCATGCAAAAGTTTTACTTTTGTACCCAATATAGAAAATTAGACTTTGTAATGGATATTCTTATGTTATAAAAGGATCCAAATATGTTTAGATGATTATTTTAGAGAAACTATGAGATGAAGTCTCACAATCAAGATAGCCTAAACTTACTTTTGAGTAGTTTATGGATTATAATTCTTTTTATTTCAAAAGGTGACGTTTAGCATGATAAAGTTTTTAAATCCTTCATTTATTTTCATAATATAAATCATTTTTTTAAAAGGTGACTATGACATTTATCCCCACTTAGCATTAAAGGAGAGTGTTAGAAAAATTAATCCTAAGTGGGACTATTTGTCCCTTAGAATTGATAATTATTAAATAATAAATAATATATTATTTAATAACCCAAGGTATAAGCATTGGGTAAATAAATAATCATATTATAGTTGTTTAATATTTAGAAAATATTAAATAATTAGTTTCTATCAGGATGGATGGACTTGTTATTTTTACAATGGTCACCTCCCTTAGTTTTTTAATATAAATAAGGATTTAACCCTATTGAAAAATAAACCTTGTGAATATGAAATATTTCTCAGTCATTATAAGGATTTTATGAAGCTTGTTTGAGTGAGAATTTCAAGATTGTATTGGGTACATAGAAGTTTCTCTAGATATGAAATAATCATTATTTGTGGGTTTTTTCCTCTTTGAGGTTTCCCCATGGTAACTTCTATGTTGTGTTTATTGATCTATGTGATATTATTTTCTTACAACTACATTTCTATACCCTATGTATGCATCTATATTCCTACATGAATTATATCAATTTAGATCTTGAAAAAATCATACTCTAAAAAAAATGATGCTTTAAAAGGAGTTGTTGGAAATATTGTCATTGATGTCAAAGGTCTATCATTATTGGTGATAAAGGCCACATTGAATTTAATAGTGTTTTTAATATTCATATCTTGGCTAATGTGTGTTAATATTTATTTAATTTTAATGAATATATTTTTGGTTGCATATAAGTCAAAAGAGGGCCCATGAAGAAGTCAAAGAGTCACAAGGTAAAAGATGAAAGAGGAATGGGACACATTTTGTCATGAAGAGTCATCTTGAGGAATTACAAGAGTCACCATGTGAATACAAAGAAGGGTATGGCATATTTTTCCATGGACTCTTTGAGAAATATGAAAATTCACCAAGATAAAGACAAAAGAGGAAAGGATGTTTTTGTTTATGAAGGGTCACCATATGAATTTTCAAATGTAAGGATGCAAGGGGTCATGCAAGTTTGGTGCCATTTTCCATGAGGATTTAAGGGTCACAAATGGTGAATACCAAAGGTTATTTGGAAAGCTATAAATAAAAGCTTGAGAACCCATTTCTAATATGCCAGAGAGTGCATGGTTTTTATTTGTTTTTGAAGAGAGAAAAATAGGAGATATTGTAGAGTTATATCATTTTTTGAGTAAGAAACATTGAGAGGTAGTTTTGTTTTATACACAAGATGGGTTGGTGCTCCTATGGGTTGGTGCTCACAAATATTTGTAAGGGTTTGGTGCTCTTATTGGTTGGTGCTCACAAATAGTTACTATGTTGGTGTTTGGTAAAGGGATTGGTACTCCTATAAGTTGATGCTTTCAAACTTTGTAATTTGAGTTGGTGCTCATTCATATACTTGAGATTGTTTGCTATGGTTTTTCCCACTTTAGGTTTCCATGTAAAAATCTGGTGTCTCCATCTCTCTCTTATGTGGTGTATATTATTATTTCAATTTTATTGCATATCTTGAATGTGTGGTTAAGTGGTTAAAGAAAAGGAATTTGATTAAGAAATAAGATATATAATATACTGATTCACCACCCCCCCCCCCTCTTATTATATTTCATGCTTAATAATTGGTAATAGAGCAGGCTCTTTTGAAAAGGTTTTACATCTTGAAGGTAGATCAGGAAAGCATGATGGCTGGATCACATGAAGGTTTTTATACAAAAAAGGCACCTATGTTTAATGGGATAAATTATGTTTTTTGGAGCATAAGGATGAAGACTTATTTGATGGACCTTGGATTCGACATATGGAAGGTAGTGGTAGGGGAATATGAAGAGCTAAAAACACTTGTAACTACTCTGGGAGAAAATAAGGCAATGAAAATAATGTTAAAGGTTTAAATTATATTTTATGTGGTTTATGTGAATCATAATTTGTTAAAGTAATGTAATGTAAATCTGCTCATGAAACTTGGGTAAAACTTAAGAATATTTACAAAGGTGATGGAAAGGTTTAGTAAGCCAAGCTTTAAACTTTTAGAAGATAGTTTGAGAGTTTGAAGATGGAAGAGGAAGAAAATATAGCATGTTATCTTTTATAGGTTGATCAAATAGTTAATCCAATTCAAGGTCTTGGAGAAAAGTTAGAAGAATCAATTGTGGTTCAAAAAATTTAGAGATTTCTTCCATTGAGATATGATGCAAAATTTTCAACAATTAAAGAGATGAAGAATTTATTCAAGATAAAAATGGATGAGCTATATGGTATTCTTACAACATATAAGATGTAGACCGAACAAGAGAAACCATCAAAGAGAGAATCTACTTTCAAGACATCAAAAAAAGAGAAGGCTAAGATTCAAGAATCAAGTGATAGCTCTAGTGATGATGAAGATGACAATGAAGCTCTATTTATTCGCAAGTCAAAAAAGGGCACAAGTAAATATCCAGGAAAATTACCTTTCAAATATTTTAATTATGGAAATTTTGGAAATTTTGCATCTAAGTTTGTAGATAAGGGTAATGGTGATAATGAATAAAGAAAGTCTACATACAAGACGAATTTCAAAGGAAAATTTAAGAAGCGATTTGAGAAGAAGAGTTCGTATTTTAAAGATCCTAGCTCAGTCAAAGATAGTGGAGTCAGTGATCCAAAATAAGAAGAGATTTTATTCATGGCCATACATAAATATGCCTCTATAATCAAAGGTATAGATGATCAAGATGAAGCTGAAGTGAATCTGGAAGGATAACTCATTTGTGCCTTAAAAGAGTTAAAAGTTATTGAAAAGAAGAATCAAATATTAAATATCTAGATCAATAAAAATGAAAAGGAGTTAAAAGAAATAATTGGAGATCTATAAGCACGGTTTGAAGAAGCCAAGAAGCATGAGGAAGATCTAACTACATAGTTGAAAATAGTAAGTAAAAAATTTAAAAGGTATGTTATTGAAATTGTTTCTTTAAAAGTAGATCTTGAGAAAAATAAATAAAGCAATCAATGATAGATTACCCAATGATTCAAAATTTGAGAATAACACTAATATGTTGAATAAGATATAAAAAAATCAAAGATCAATGTCAAATAAGATAGGTATTGGATTTGAAAAATAGAAAAAGGAGGACACTACTTTCATAGACAAGGAAAAAGGAAAGAGTTCTGTTGAAGATCTTACAAAAGAAGAAATAAAACATGAAGAAGCTAAGAGTATAGAGGACATATCAAATAAAGAAGGTTAGAGGGAATAGAGCTACAAAAAGCAATTAGGTTAGAGATACACAAACAAGTCATATTTGTATTGTAATGGATATGGTCATAATAAAATAGAATGTCAAAAAAGGGCTAACAATTTTAGAAATGAGAAGGAAAGTCATGCAAAGTCAAGCACAAGGCAAAACTCTTTTGGTCCTCTATCAAGATTTAATGAAGAGGCCATAATATGTTAAAAGTATAACTTTGGACACATAGATCAATATTGTATAAGTGTGTTCAAGTCAATAAAGAAGGACCAGAGTTTTAAGGCTCCATTTATCAAGAAGAAAGTTTAGACAGGTTCATGGAAGAAGAAACAACTTGAAAAATCTATGTTGGTACTTATAAATTTTCATGTAAAAAATAAAGAAAAGCCATGGTTCATTGATAGTGAATGTTTGAGGCACATGACATGAGACAAAATCAATTTTATAACCTTAAAGAAGATCAATGGTGGCATAGTAAAATTTGGAGATAATACTATTGCTATAATTGTTGAAAAAGGTACACTAAGTTTGGATAATGGTAGAAATAAAACTAAAATTTTTTTGTATGTAGAAGGTCTTAAGCATAATATTTTGAGTGTACATTAAATGTGTGATCAGGGGCACACACTAAAGTTTTATGCAGAAGGTTATGAAATTAGGAGAAAATATTATGATGTGTTGATTATAGATGCTTAGAGAACAAGTAATAATTTATATATGTTATTAGACATCAAAGGCCAAAGATGTTGTTTGAGTCAGATTCAATAAATTTGGCTATGGCACAGGAGAATGGGACACATAGATTTTGACAATATTTTCAACATCAACAAGAAGCAATAAATCATAAATCTTCCAAAGATTACTAAGCCATTTAACACACTTTGTGAACCTTGTTAGCATGGGAAATAGGCTACAAATTGGTTCAAAAGAAAAGACTACTCAACCACTCAGATGTTAGAGCTTGTTCACACTGATCTATGTGACCTACGAGAACTCAAAGTACTCAAGGTTAGAAACATTTTATGTTACTTATTGATGATTTTTTATGTATGACTCGGGTAATGTTTTTAAATAAAAAATAAGAAGCTATTAGACATTTCAAAACATTCAAAGCATTAGTTGAGAATGAAACTAGTTTGAAGATTAAGTGTCTAAGATCAGATCAAGGAGGAGAATTCATGTCAGATCAATTTATTGAGTTTTGTGAAAGCCATGGAATAAAGAGATTTTATTTAGTAGCTAGAACTCCACAACAAAATGTAGTTGAGCAGAGAAATGGAGTAGTTCAAGAGATGGTGAGGACAATGCTAAATTAATCCAAGATACTAGATAAATATTGGAGAGAATCAGTTTCTATAATAGTGCATAATTAGAATAGAGCATGATTGAGATTCAATAGTGACAAAAATCCTTATGATCTATGGAAATACAAACTAGCAATAGTTTATTATTTCAATGTTTTTGGTAGTAGACGCTTCATAAAGAGAACTGATGAAAAGCTTGGAAAGTTTGGATGTAGTGCTGATGAAGGTATATTTATTAGTTATTCTTGTAAAATTAATGCTTATAAATGTTATAACAAAAGAACCAAGAAAATTATTGAACGTGCAAGTGCTAGGATAGAAGAAGATGGAACACAAAGAATCAGTGATCTAGTAGACATTCTTGAAATCATTAAAGAGGAAGATTTTGAAGAATCAGATGAAGATGAGAAGGAGAAAGAGGACACCAAAACTCCATATAAATATGATTAGAGAAATCATAATTAAACTGAAATTATTAGGGACATAAATGAATGAATTCACACCATAAGAATGATGGTAAACGAATTTGAGCAAGTTAATTTCTCTTTGTTATACAAAATTCAGCCTAGAACTTTTTTAGAAGCTAGACATGATAAGCATTGGGTTAAGGCAATGGATGAAGAATTAAATCAAATAGAAAATAATGATACTTGGGAATTAATTTCTAGACCAAAATATCATAATGTGATAGGAATAAAATGGGTTTATAGAAATAAGTTGAATGAAAATGGAGAAGTGACCAGGAATAAAGCAAGATTAGTATGTAAAGGATATGCTCAAATTAAGGGAATAGATTTTAAAGAAAATTTTGTACTAGTGGCAAGGCTAGAGGCTATTATAATGTTTCTTGCATATGCATTGTTTAAAAATTTCAAGTGTTTCAAATGGATGTCCAATCTACCTTCCTAAATGGGAATCTTGAATAAGAGACTTACATTGAGCAGCCCAAGGGATTTATTCGCTCAAATATTGGTAGTCATGTTTTCATATTGAAGAAAGCATTGTATGGATTGAAACAAGATCCTAGAGCTTAGTATGAAAGACTTGATAAGTACCTACAAGATCAAGGTTTTAAAAGAGGATTTGCTAATAGTAATCCCTACATCAAAATAGAAGGTGAGCATTAATTAATTATAGTGGTATATGTTGATGACATCATTTTTGGAGGAAATATTGAAAAGATGATAAAGGAATTTTTTGATAATATGTAAAAATAATTTGAGATGTCTATGCTTGGAGAATTGTCATTTTTCATATAATTGCAAATATTTTAGTCAAATAAAGGAATTTTCATATCTCAAAGTAAATATGCCAAGGAAATATTGAAGACAGTTGGTTTTGAGGATTGTGCACCAGTTCACACACCAATGTGTATAGAAAATAAGGTGAGAAAGGATGAAGATTCACTTGTTATAGATCAATCTTTGTATAGATCTATGATTGGTAGTCTTTTATATTTGAATCATCGAGGCCAAACATCATGCATGTAGTAGGTATGGTTGTAAGATATCATTTAGTTCCAAAAGATAGTCATGTTTAGTTGGTGTAGAGAATATTTAGATATATCAAGGGGACATTGGATTATGGATTGTGGTATCCCACATAGAGAGATTTCACTTTGGTTACTTATATAGATTTAGATTGGGTAGAGTGTTTGGATGATAGAAAGAGTACAAGTGGAGGAGCTTTCTTCCTTGGTGATAGTTTAGTATCATGGCTAAGCAAGAAGTAGAATTCAGTATCACTTTTTATAGCTGAAACATAATATATTGCATTGGAATTATGTTGTACTCAAGTGCTTTGGATGAAGCAAACTTTGGAAGATATCAAGGTAAAATATGATGAGCCTATTTCTATTTTTTGTGACAACACAAGTGCTATTAATATTTTAAAGAATCTAGTGATGTATTCAAGAACAAAACATAAACCCTTTAGATATCACTTCTTGAGAGAGTAGTTTGTAGATTAGCAGGTTAAGATGGAGTATATTAGTACTATAAAGTAGATTGTAGATATTTTCATAAAGGAACTAATAAAAGACACAATCAATTATCTATGAGAGAAGTTGGGATTAGTTTCTTTTAGTTCCTACCATTGAGGTTCAACATCAACTAAGAGGGTGCTATGTATTAGCTCTAGGTATACCCTTTGACATTGATGTCAAAGGGAGAGAATAATATGTATAGGTACAGAAATAGGTACAAGTTTTTAAGTAAATGGGAATTAATGTATCTTTTTTAGATGGTAGTATGTGCAAGTTTTAGGATGTGGTAGTTTTAATTTGAGGTTGCCATCAATGACAAAGGGGGAGATTTTTGAAAATATTATCTTTGATGTCAAGGGTCTAGCATTATTGGTGATAAAGGCCCCATTTCATTTAATGTTGTTTTTAATATTCATATCTTGGCTAATGTGTGCTAATATTTATTTAATAATAATGAGTATATTTTTGGTTACATATAAGTCAAAAGAGGGCCCATGGAGAAGTCAAAGAGTTGTGGGGTAAAATATGAAAGAGGAATGGGATTAATTTTCTCATGAAGAATCATCTTGAGGAATTCTAAGAGTCACCATGTGAAGACAAAAGAGGGTATGGTGTATTTTTCCATGAAGGGACACTTTAAGAAATACAAAAAGTCATCAAGATAAAGAAAAAAGAAGAAAGGATGTTTTTGCTTATGAAGGGTCACCATATGACTTTTCAAATGTAAGGATATGAAGGGTCATGCAAGTTTGTATCCATTTTCCATGAGGATTGAAGGGTCACAAAGGGTGGATTCCAAATGTCATTTGAAAAGCTATAAATAAAGGATTTAGAAGCCCTTTGTAATATGTAAGAGAGTGAATAGTTTGTATTTGTTTTCAAAGAGAGAAAATTAGGAGATATTGTAGAGTTATATCATTTATTGATTAAGAAACATTAAGAGATAGTTATATTTTATACATAAGAGGGGTTGGTGCCATTGTGGGTTGGTGCTCATAAATAGTTATTGTGTTGGTGCTCAAAAAAGGGGTTGGTGCTAGTGAAAGTTTGAGCTTATGAACTTTATAATTTTAGTTGGTGCTCACTCATATACTTGAGATTGTTCTCCATGGTTTTTCCCACTTTGGGTTTCCATGTAAAAATTTGCTCTCTCTCTCTCTCTCTCTCTCTCTCTCTCTCTCTCTCTCTCTCTCTCTCTCTCTCTCTCTCTCTCTCTCTCTCTCTCTCTCTCTCTCTCTCTCTCTCTCTCTCGTGGTGCATATTATTATTTTAGTTTTATCTCATATCTTCAATGTGTGGTTAAGTGGTTAAATAAAAGGAATTTGATTAAGAAATAAGATATATATTTTACTAATCACCCCCTCTATCAGTATATTTCATTCTTAACAGGAGTTTCCTACTAAAAATTAAGTGAGTTTGAAGTTTTTAAATAAAAATCAAGCTTGGAAAAAATTTAGGCCCATATTTAAAATGAAAATTAATCTAATTTGGGTTGGTATTTAACCCTAAAATTATCTAGATTGGGGTATATATCATTAAATGTGTAGATATAGCCTAGGGTAAAAGGATGATAAACTATCACTAAATTAGACCAATAAAGTGCTAAACTCAGATAAACATTTACTAAATTTATTAAACTAAGATAGGATAAAAATAGTAAGTATAACTATGCTAAATATGTAAATGATAAATAACTAATATATTTATATTGGTTTTATGATAATGTTGTTCTAGATTTAGAATAGTTAGAAAGTAGACAAAGAGGATTCTAGAATATCATCATATTTTGGATTGGATGCTTTTAGAGTTGAATACACTAGCAATAGCCTAGGATGATTTCATTTGTAGACACTAGAAAATTGTACACAATAATTCTAGATGTCAAAATACCTCAAGACCCCCTACAGACCACCTAGCCATTCTCAACCCAGTAACCAACGAATCAAACCTTGGGTCTAGTTAGTTACTTAGCCAACTAAACTCACTAAATAACCCTTAACCCAACCCTTTTAACTCACCTTGACCCATTTACCTCTAGACATGCAATTGTTGATAGTTAAGTTGATTGTCAATGATCAGATCTTCCTTGTATTAACACAAACACCAGTTATGTGCAAGATAACATGACACAATTTAATATGTCTACCTTACATGTTGATAAAAAAAAATGAAGCATTAAAATAGATAGCCTAACCTCCTATGGAACCTTCTACCTTCATCTTTCCTTTACTATAAAAGGAGGGGAGAAAGAGGTGAAATAGATCCATAATCAAGCATTTCTATATATAGGTAACCAAGCTTCTAGCTAGTAGGTCTTCCTTACAATAATTTAGAAATTACAAAAAAGATTTTAAGGTTTGATAAAAAATTTATTGATGTAAATTACCATCACTATACCAAAATTACTCTAGAAATCAACCATCAACCATTTATCAAGCAATAGGTATATCTATATACCAGTTTTGTTAATTTGGTTTATAACCTCCTTGACCCAATCAGACCTTTCTAAATCTTACATTATAAATCCAAAAACCTTATCAAACCTTGGACCACTGATTTACCCATTTTATAACTCCTTTTCTAAGCATCTTCAAAATCCAAAAGAACTATCAATGATCACCTTGACTACTGATGGTCACCCTCAACTACTAATGGTCACCTAATCATCAACAGTCATGTTAACTACTATAAGTCACCCCAAATGTCAATGGTTAATCTATAAATAAATAACAAGTTATTTCCAACACATTACCCCCAAATAAATCTAACTTTTTATATCCCTACCTATTCATAGACCCCTGCCTAATTTTCTAAACCTGGCCTGATTTATTTTAGTACTAGTATTGACCCAATATTATTATATTTAGTTTATTTATCTATCAAGTATCTATTTCTTCTTATATTTCATTTAAATCATTTAAATTATTTAATGCAATAATTTCATATTGATCTCTTTCAACTTAAGTGTTAATAAAGAGTATATTGGCATCCTCCTAGTAAGCTCATGCTTCTTAAATATATCTCACTCTAGATAGTCTACCTTACTATATTTATAAAAAATATTTTTTCTAATGATTTTTTATCTATCGATCATTCTTCCCAACACAAAGAGGATCTCTTCACACTCATTTATATCATGCACACACAACAACTATGTTCTTCTACCACACCCTTATTACTAGTCTCTTACCTTCTTCCTTAATTAATAAATGAGCATAAATTGAGAGAAACATTTTGGCATGCCCGATGGGACCTAGTAGCATCTAGATTCCCTTTTATTCATTTATTCTATGTTGATACAATGAAATTGAAAATTTATTTTTGGTATAAAATAAATATTACATATATTGATTTATTGCATGTTTTTAATTCATCTAATTAACATAAAAGCAAAGTAATCAATCGTAGTTTCACTCTTATTATCAAACACTATACCAAGACACATAATTAATAAACACATCAAAACAAATTTGAGACAAGGCCTAACTAATATTTTATCACCTATTAATACACCTTACCCTTTCCTATCAATCTCACTTGGAGGTAATTACTAATGGGAGAACTAACTCAACTCTCTAGTTGATTATAAACTCTATAAATTGGTATATATTAGCTAAGAACCTAACACCCTTATAATTTTAGTGTGTGAAGTGAGTGGGTAGGCCCCAATATCAAGCCACATATTGACTTTCAATATATATTTTTGAGAGCCTTTAAGACTTGAAACCAACCTCAGACTTCCTTTTTAGTACCTAATCTACAAACCAAATTTATTCTTCACACTTTCTAAGGCATAAGCTAAAAGAGATAAAAATAAACTAAGTTTTAAATACACTTTAATGTATGTTTTGATTTCCTTAAGATCTTTTTTTTTTGCTTTATTTGTGTTTGAGTTGTGAGCTTTTCATCATTTGTTTTCTTTTCCTCACATGGTCTTTACTAGACAATAGTTGAGGAACCAAACCAACCAAGATCCACCTTCCTCTTCTTCCTTCTCTATGGAGTATACCTTAGATGTTGAGGGTTATCCTCATCTTTCTCCCTTCCTACCATTCCTTAGATAGTTATCAAAGGTGATGTATATTTTTCCACCTTTCTAGATAATAACCCCATGTCCCTTTAGCATTACCTCAACACCTTATCTCACCACACCCCTACTACTTTAGTTCCACCTTTTGGTATACCTCCCCATCTTTTTATTGACACTACCTCCACCCAACCTATGATCACCAAAGAATATTATTACACCCATATCCCATCTTCTACCTCCACCCAAACTAAATCAAACATCCCAACCAATAGCCAAGCACCCCATACACTAACCAACACCTATAACATACGGAAAAATTCACCTCTCATTACCCATACTTCATCCACCATAGGGATATATTATTCACCTATTTATACCATTCCCATTATCACTACCAACCCACCCATTTACACCACACTTCAAAATTTGGTGCTTTCCATACCCGCTACCCTTTCACCTATTAGTACAAGAGTTACCACTAAACTCTAATCTAACAACCCATTGATACCTCCAAATCAACCCATATCAATCAATCAAAAAATACCCATGACATCTTACCAATATGTTCCTAGTATACAAGGATACATATCACCTTCTACCCAATCTTTTATTCCCATTAACCCTTTTGTGGCATCATCCCAACCCTCAAGGACCACATACCAACATATGTCATCTTTTAAACCTTGTATCTCTTATCCATATATTGCATCCACCCAAACCCAAAAATTCCTACCACATAATTATGGATATTCCCAAACTCAAATGTTTTTGGTCAAAATGTTAAAGGACAAAATGTCTTACCTAGAATCATCTATCTCTGAGGTTTATAACCACTTATCTTATGATCAAATTTTAAATAAACCTATTCACCCATCCATTAATATCCAACCTTATCATCCTTAATGGGAACTACCCAAGTTTTCCAAGTTCTAAAGCAAGGAGGATCCCTAATAATACTTAAGAGCATTTTGCCATTCTTTATATTTAATTGCATATGGTGATGCTCTCCTCCTTCAAACTTTTCCCATGTCTTTAGTTTGACCATCATTATATTGGTATAGTTCTCTCACAAATCACTCCATCTTTTCTTTTTCCTAACTTACCCAAACCTTTTTACATCACTTCTTAGTCAACACATCTAAAAAGGTCTCTATCACTGACATCTACTCTATTAGGCAATTTAATAACAAATCAATTACAAATTTCATAAGTAGATGGAGAGTTCATATCAACCAACTAACTTTCTTCTTACCCCAACTTGAATTGAGTGAACATTTATCTTAGGTTTGTGCCAAACACATTTCCCCTACTCTTCAGTTTCAAACTTTCAGAACCTTTGATGAGAATTTCACCATTGTATGTAAACTATAAATCAGTTTCAAACTTTCATGTTCCTTCTACCAACCATGATAGCAACAAAATAGAATCATCTCATGCTTGTGAGGTCCATATTATTAATGTTATTATTAGTGAACCTATCATTAAGGAAACCATTGCCTCAACTACCTCTTCTTCCACTCCACTCATTGAAGTGGAAGAATTACCCACCATTATTTTGAAAACATGAATAGAGGAAAGAAACACCTCTCTTTATTTACTTGATGATACCAAGGAACCTACCCACCTCTCCTTTAATAGAGATATTGAATGAGGAAACCATTTTCTCAACTACCTCTTCCTCCACTCCATTCATTAAAGCGGTGGAATCACCCTCCATTCCTTTTGAGACCCAAACAAAGGAAGCCACCACCTCTGTTCCTTCACTTGAGGCCATCACACCTTCCACCCCCATTATGAATTCACCTACTCTCTCTTTTGAATCCATTCCAAAAGAAGAGATCAACTTATCTACTTCCTCCATGGAGGAAACATCTTATCAAATCTTGAAACTTTTCATAAAGGAAAAAAGTGAATAAACCATTACCTCTCCTCAAACTATGGGCTTAATCCTTGAAACTAATGAACAAGGGATAAAAACCATTTAAAAGCCTTTTTCTAGATTGGTCCAAAGTCTAGAATTCTCTTCTCAACCCAATCTCAATAGATCCACCTTCTAGCATCATCTTGGGCTCCCTTATAAAAAAACATGAACCTTCAACCTCACTTACATCCACCATCAAACCTATCATCACCTATTACCCTAATAAAGTACTTTTCCCTTTAAAACCATATGGGAACCATCTAACCCACCTCCATATAAAATTATCAAATCACCTTACACCTCTCTAACCAAACCCATCAAGAATCTAGAAATACTTCCTACTCCTAACCTTGCCCACCCATCTCCAAAGTTGGACTTAACCCCATATATTCCACCAAATTAAACCCTAACCAAACTGACTAAGAAGATGGAGCCACCCAAAACACCACCTTAAAATAGAAATATACCACCTCCTTCCCTCTTACCATCTATCTTAGGACCCCATCCTTCTATCATCCTACAAGATCGTCCTTCTACCAAGAAGGTGAAACCTCCCACAACTACCCACTCCTTATTTGTTAAACCTTATCCTTGTATTCTACCTTGACTCACCCCCACCAAATCATCAAACTCCCCATATTTTTAAAACCAAATTATCTATGTCTACCTTCCCACCTATATCCAAACCTTCATTATCTAAATATTCCACCTATAAAACTTCTACCTCAAAACTAACCAACACCAAGCAATCCCAACTAGATCCACATACCAAAACCATTCCACCACCTACAACTTCCATAATGAATCATAGTTATAATAAGGCTCCCACTCCTAAAACCAAAAACCTAACACCCTCAACACCTTTTCTTGAATCTTATTTGACCATTTTACAAAGGTTATTGCATACTTCTTCCTGAAGCCTACAACATATCAAACCCTTTGACCTTAAATTCCTAAAACATCATGGATTAATGATAGTATAGTCTTGTCATACCATAGGACACTTGGAAAAAATGTAGAGAACTATAAATCTCTCCAAGCACTTGTCCATAACTTATGGGATGAGGATGATCTATTATCAGATGAACCTCCTTTGAGCCCATTACTAACCCAACCATGAAATTAACCCATCAAAAAATTACCTACTCCTCCAATCTCATTTGAAAGTGAGTAGTAATCTAAGCAACCATCTAGCCTAACACTTCCCCTCATCCACACTATCCATATGGCTAGCCGATCCTAGGCCCAACAAAAGGATAAGGGAAAGGCCAAAGTGTCCATTTTATGGACATATTCTTTCACCCCTCAACTTTCTAGCTAAACCCAAGAACCTTTACCTTCACATTCACCAAAACTTAAAATATCCATTTTGGGTGCCTCTCCCTCTTACCCTTATAAATCTATTCAATGAGTGGTTCTGAATTAACTTCACTAGACATCAGTGAAGATGAGCCTTTATGAATTGATTAACAGCTTGCCCCATCATCACCAAGCATTAATAAATTCCCTAAAATAAATAGAGGTTTAAATATAATACCCTAAACCTCTTGTGTCCTTTATTATATCCCTTCAAATTTCTACTTTTGTCACATTCTAAGATTCAAAGATACCCTCTATTCATTTTGAGGATCCTGATCTTCCCCTATTCATCACTGCATGCATCAATCAAAACTTCATCAAAAGGGTGATGATTGATGGAGGAGATGGTATTAATATTATATTCTCTCATTCTTATGATCAACTTTAATTTACAAATCATATCATGTGGGAAACTATAGTGGTCCTTTGCTCCGTTAATGATACCATGGCCACACCTTTGGGACAATTGTTCTCCACATCTGCTTGGGACCACACATAATTCCATAGCTCATTTACATTATATAAGGTGAGTTATATTACTATGATTTACTTGGATGCCCTTGGATACACATCATGACATTTATCCCATCCATTTTACATAAATGTGTCAATTTTAAACATGACATTCAAGTCATTACCATAAAAGCTAACCCTAGTCCATTTTCATCTTGTAACATGACATATCAACCCAATGGCATTCTTTTTCCTCCCTCATCCACCTCACCACTAATCAATAATAAATCCACCCCTATCATCGATGAAGCTTCAATTAGATCCTCTATCCCTTCTTCTCAGATCCTCATAAAATACCCCTTAGAACCCATGTTCCAATGTCTCTCACTGGGGGAGTATCATCTTTTATCCTTAGATGATTTATCTAATCCTAAAGATTATTAGAACCTCAACTATGATCTTATTTATGAACCTAACATTAGAAACATATTTACTTTTGGGCCTCCCAACCATAAAACCAACTTATTCTATGGGAAACTTGATCATCCGTTTCTTGCCTCCAAAACTACCTCTTCTACTTGACCATTTACCTCTAGCTTCTCCTATTTAGACAAACCCACATTTTACAAATTGTACCTTCATAGGTGTGCATAAAATGTATTTAGCCTTAAATATTATGAACATGGACCCCAAGAGTTGCCTTACATCAAAACCCAAAAACTTTATGAGCTATTTATCCTTGGGTTAGTACCACCAAAAGAACCCATTGATTCACCAAAACCCATGACAACCATTAAGGAAAACATCTCATCCTCACGAACCCAATCTATTTTGAAGTCTCAATATTTCAAAACCATTCCTCATAAATTTTGGTAGTCAATACCATAGGTTTAGGCCCTCTGACTTATCAAAAGGATGGTCAAACTAAAACCTTTCCTCTGATTCATATTAAAATGGTATAAAATGATTTTCCTACCATCAACACCATCCAACATTACGATGATGATTCCATTCTCACTTATATTGGTAAAAGGTATTATTTTATCCACAAATCCCTTCCTCTAGAGAACCAAAACATGTTGAACAAATCCACTATTAATGTTAACTTGGGTACTTAAGATAACCCCCACATTGTAAAGATTTGTCAATCCTTAGATTCTATGGAGAAACATGATTTCCCTTCCTTCCTTCATGACTGAAGCATAGAATTTGCTTGGTCCTATCAATATATTCCTAGGATCAACCCTTATATATCTCTCCATAACATTATCATCCATCCAAATGCTAAACCTATTAGACAAAAGCTTCATAGTATGCACCCTTGCATCACCCTTCTATTGAAATAAGAGCTTCAACATTTTCTTGTCTATAAACTTCATCCAACCCATTGACTACCCCAAATGGGTTTCTAATATCATTACCATAACTAAACCCATAGGGGGACTTCACCTCTATATTGAATTTTGTGACCTCAACCTCACTTGTCTAAAGGATGACTTCACTTTACCTAACATTTACTAACTTGTTGATCTTATATCTGGCCACAAGATATTATCTCTCATGAATAATTTTTATGGATATAATCAAATCTTGATTACCCCCAAGGATCATCATAAAACTTATTTAATCACGCCTTAAGGAACCTTTTACTATAGGTTCATGACATTTGGTCTGAAGAATGTTGGAGCAACCTATCAACATGTGATGACCTACATCTTCCATGATCTCATCCATAAAATCATAGAGGATTATGTAGATGATCTCCTAAGGAAATAAAAATATTGTAAGGATCATCTAGATGTTTTCAAAATTATCTTTTATCACCTTGTCCATTTCCATGTATGATTCAATCCAAAGAAATATGGTTTTGGTGTTTTATATGGAAAGATTCTTGGCTTTATCATCTCTCTTAGATGAATCAAAGTAGACTCAACCAAAGTTAGAATAATTTTGGAGATGCCACCTCCAACCCACCTTAAGAAACTATATAGCCTATAGGGGAAGGTTCATTCTATCTGTCACTTCATCTCTCAGTTATCAGATAGATGTCAACCCTTTAACCATATTCTTAAGAAAGATACATCTTTTAAGTGGACTAAGGACTATCATAAATACTTTGATTTACTCAAAGAGTACCTTATTTATTTACTTATTATTATCCCTCCTAAAGATGACCATCTATTCTATATTTATATATCTACCACTGACCATTCCTTAGGGGTAATTCTCTCTCACCGTGATGAGAAAAAAAAGAGCAAGCTATCTACTATATAAGTTGAACACTTATAGAGTATGAGACTCAGTACACCTATTTTAAGAAAATTTGCCTCACCTTAGTCTTTGTGGCTACCAAAAATTCTCATTATCTTCTTAATATAAAAACCTTTGTCATAACTAACACCAACCCACTTAAGTACATGCACTCTAAACCCTACTAAAACCAATGTATGGCTAAGTGGCTCATGTTCCTAGCTGAGTTTGACCTTGAGTTCATCTATCAGAAGTTAATCAAATGGAAAGGTCTTGCCTATCAATTTGCCTAAGCTCCTTTACCAAAAACCAACATCTTCCTCTTACATTTTTGGATGAGTCCATCATAACCCTTTCTCAAGAGACTCCCACCTACCAAATGACCGTGTTCTTTAATGGATTGAAGTGCTAACATGGTATGGGTGACAGATTTATTCTCATTCCCCTTGATAGTGAACCTCTTCCCCTTTTCTTCAAACTTGATTTTGACTATACCAATAATGTGGTTGAGTATGAATCCCTAGTGATAGGTCTCTAAACTAATCTAACTTTGAGAGTTAAGATGATTAGTGTTTTTGGTGATTCCCAACTTGTGGTCAACCAAATTAATAGATCCTACCAATGTTAGAATGATGTATTGCAAATGTATAAACAACTAATCAATGTAATCTTATCATCATTTGATCATTACCTTATCTAATATGTTCCATGATCTACCAATAAGTACATGGATACCATGGCTTCCCTCACTTCTCAAATTCCATCTACACCTACTAATTCTAAACTCTTTATCACCATCCATAATTTTATCACACCCTCTTATATCCATTCTAATCTTCCTACCAGTTATTATGTGGAAGCATCTCCATCATACATATGGTACTAACAAACATTCAACTAACTCAACCTATACATTATTCCTCCCATCCTCTCTAAGAATTCCCAAAGAGCTTTTGTTAAAACTACCTCTCATTATACCATATTGGGGGGAATATTTTACAAATGTGGTTTCAATGGACTCCTTCTCTATTGTCTACATAGCCATAAAAATTCTCGTGTTATGAAGGAAATGCATGGAAATGTCTATTTGGGATAGTTTAGTGGTTTAGCTATCATCAAATGTATCCTTCACCTTGGTTGTTATTGACCCACCCTTAACCAATATTATTTTGATTATGTAAAAAAGTGTGTTAAATGTAACAAAAACACACCAATTTACATAATGCATTGGCCCATGGCCTTCAAGTATCAAAAGAATTTTGGACCTTCCAATAATGGGGACTTGATCTCATTAAGGAAATCAATCCTCATTCTTCATAGTGGTACCAATCCATCATCACCATGATTGAGTGTGCCACTAAATGGCTGAAGGCTATTCTTCTCATCTTGACTAAAGTTGACAAGATAGTCAACTTCATAAATCATCATATCATCTATCATTTTAGTGTTCCCCATAATATCATCATGAATAATGGTAATTTTTTTAAAAACAAGCAAGTCCAGGTTTTTTTCAATGCATTTAGCATCAAGTTAAGATTTTCCTCACCATATCATCCACAAGCAAATGGACAGGCATATACCTCTAACAGAAACCTCAACAAAATGTTAACCAAAGTAATTAGTGATTAAGGTTGAGATTGGAACTTACACATCCCTTTCACTTTATGGGCTTATTACACTAGCATTCAAACCTCTATGGGTGCTACCCCTTTCCCTCTAGACTTTAGGGTAAAGGCAATTTTACCTCTGAAAGTCTTGATTCCTTCTCTTCACATATCCTTTCAAGACATAATTTTTAAGAGATAATATCATTAGGAGCATCTATAATGACTTGAGATACTTGATAAGCATCACCTACTAGTGATTAACCATCTTCATGTCTACCAAGAGTGAATCAAGCACACCTATAACAAGCACCTAAAAGAATGAGAATTTAATATTGGAAACTTCATCCTCAAGTAAAATCAACATGTGACCAATATGGAAAAAATAAAGTGAGGCAAGTTTGATTTCAATTGGCTTGGACCCTACATCATAACCCACAAGTATGGACCAAGAGTTTACTATTTATCCTCTCTCAAAGTTAAAATAGAATTTGAGCCTCTCAATGCTTCAAATATGCATCCTTTATTTTGTTAAAAAAGGATTAAATTCACCTTATTGTCTAACTTAATCTTTTCCCCTAATTTAAAATACTTTCACTTTCACTTACCTATCCCTATCCATTTGAGGACAACTGATTACAACATAAAACCATGTCATTAACCATCATAGTCATAGCCTAATCCTAAATATGGGTACCATGGCTCTACCTATATCATGGTTCTCATAGATAATTTTTGTCTCATATTAGATGGAATCCCATGGTCATTGTCTCTCAAACCCACCTCTTTCACCTATTATTGACCTTTTGTGCTAAAGTTTTGGCCTCATAAAGGTAAACCTCTAATCCTATATATACTTATCCATGACTAAGCCTAGCATCAAAACAATTTGGGATATAAATATATAACTTGGGTCACATGTCTATAGCATTGTATATTTCTCCCTTGAATGGCAACTGCCCAAAATCTAAAAATTGCTTAAAAATATAGACTACTCCCTTGAAAGATAACTACCAAATAAACAAACCCAAAATTAGACCAATCCATTAAAGGATGGCTAAATGAAATTTGTCAAAATAAATCATTTAAATCTTACCACATTGACCATATTCACAAAATTATCAATGCAATAGAAATAACAAAAGACCCCATATGAAACTTAAAACAAGTTATCCCAAGAAAGCTATGATCAACTTTCATATCTAGCATTAGTAAACTCCCCACGTTGATCAGTCTACACCTTATATATGACATAGACTTGTAAAATAGAGTTCTTAGGTCACCTATATAAGGGGATAACTAATCCAAATAATTTTACCTTACTTATCACCCATTTACCCTTTACCTACCACCTACCTCCCCTTTATACCGTCTACAAATTAAGGGATTATGAGCTTACTTGACATAATGTGATCAAGACACCTTTTTATCAACCAAAGCATGATAATGTGAAGCATTTGAAAGGATTATGTTTCATAAGAATCATAATTTAGTTTTATTTTATCCTTACCAATTAAAAAACATCATCTTTTTTTATCCTCTCATCATTGGTTCATGTAGACATATGTCTCATGATTCTTATCTTTTTTCCCATATCTAGTTTGTTATCTAAATTGATTTATGTCCTTTCATTAACATCATAACCATAGTTAACACATCACAAATCCATTATCATAAACCATAAACATCAAATAATAATAATCATAAACATCATAACCATAAACAAACTCACTATACATCGTAACATCTTAACCATATTTAAAACATCACATCCATAATCAAAAAAATAAATCACATAATATATCTATAATCATGAGTATAATCCTATCCCTACTCATAAATCACATCATATAACATCATATCATAGACCACATGAATAACAATAATTAAACAATCCATAATCATAAACATCATATCTATGATCAAAACAAAACATCATCAATAATCATCACATGCCTAATCTAATGAGTCTACATCTCATAAAGCATAAAACATCAAAGCATTTAAATAATGAAACATTAACCATGAACCATAAATCACACACACACACACACACACACACACACACACACACACACACACACACACACACACACACACACACACACACACACACACACACACACACACACACACACACACACACACACACACACACACTTACACACACACACACACACACACTTACACACACAAACACACATAGAGATCATCATGAGCATCATAAACATCATATACATCATATCATCAAAATAAATAATACATGTAATAATGTATATACCTCTCTATCTCTCAAAACATGTACATTTCATTGCATCAGTACATAGGCTAATATCAAAATAAAGTAAATCTATATCTATACATCATAACATATCACATCATGCCCCTAGGGAACCACTACCAATAGCCCCACATTCACTACCAATGCCATCTGGTTCATGTTCTGCTAGGATGCCTACTTATCCACCCACCAAAAATACGCACTGACCTAGAGTCACCATAACTACGCCACCTACTAAGATGACTATATACTCACCCCATCAGGGCTAATCAATACATTGTGTCATAACTATGGCCTCATAATACCTCAAATCCTCAATTATGGCCAAGTATCATTCCATATGGATGGTATTTGGTGCTCCTACTAGTGCTATCACTACTCTTCCCCTCTATTTCAAGGTGTTCCTCTCTTGGGTCACCAAGCCTAGTGAGGTGTTAGCCTAATCCCTCTCACTTATTATAGTGAAAACTTGACCTTGTAATGTGCCC
Source organism: Torreya grandis (assembly GCA_037957365.1). NCBI lineage: Eukaryota > Viridiplantae > Streptophyta > Pinopsida > Cupressales > Taxaceae > Torreya > Torreya grandis. The sequence goes on along the minus strand of JARHVA010000955.1, from coordinate 2,373,348 downwards.
ACATGCCCTTGTAAAGCTAAAATCTATACTTATGCAACATATAATACTACTCCTACCTTTTCATCTAAGCCACCTTCCTATACTTGTACCTATGGACCCCCACCAGCTGAATCCACATCCATGGCCTATCGACCCCCATCATCCCACCAAAAATCATCCACTACATAAAGGGCCTAGTACCATACTACATAGCCATAGAAAAAACAAACATCATGAACCCCTATTCTAATGGATAAATCCTCATGATCTAGGACCACCTCTTTTGGCAATGGCTTGAGAAGTAAAAAATCATCACCTTACCTCATATACCTTGAGAATAGACCTATAATCTCTTGTACTAGGCCAAAATACCTAAAAACTCTATCAAATGAGATGATTTTAGTCTCACCCTCATTCCTTCCATAGATCCATCTCTAGCTCTACAATGAAAATGTATGCAAGTGTAGTGGGCCCACCTAAGAAATCCAACATATGGCCTCCAAACCATGCCTCCAACAACTAAACCATCCATTACATCCATAAACTAGTTAATATCCCTTGTGCCTCACATCAATCAACAACCACCCAATCAAAATTCAAGCCTAACTCATCAGTGATATCCCCTAAAAATGCCAAATCACCAAGAGCATATAAGCTATAGGATTCAAAATCAAAAATTAAAAATGCATTATCATTTTCACTTTTTATTTTCTATGGTTTTAGGGATTTTCCCCTAAATATTTATGGTTAGGGTGATTTTCAATGTTTGATTTTGGGGACTCTTGACCATTGATAGTTATGAATCCCACATTTTAAAATTTCTAGGTACCAACACCTTAGTGCAACAGTTTTGGAGATTACCTTCTACACCAAACCAAAACCAACCATTAGAGAATACCCTCTCTAATCAAACAACCACCCAACCACATCTACCTTTAAGTTCACAATTTTAGTCAAATTATCACATATTTTTGTGATGACCTTGCCTTGGTCCCTTTTGATCACACTAACCATCTATATTATGTTGAATATTTGAATTTACACCACCTAGTGCACACCAAATCATTTGTATTTTTCATAGGAGCACTTCCTACCTTAGATACCTATGAAAATATTGACCCTATCTATGAGACTTGATATGGATGACCCACTCATGTATGCCTAATACTGTGTCCTAGTTACCCCATCACCAATCCTTCTAAAACTGACCTTATTTTTTTCAATTATGGAAACCTTAGTCTATGTGTGATCTTGAACATCATATTTAGTCACATTTTATGCACATGTTTATGCTTATAATTCCCAACCCATTTTTGTCACCAACCACGTGTCTCACCATAAACCATTTATCAAACCTCCAATCAATTTTAGTTTCACCTGATTGACTCTTGATTTGAGGGGGAAATACCTCCTCCCATACTCATGGAAATCAAATCTTCAACCAATAATCCATATTTATTTTTATAGATTATTGATTCAAAGTTGCATAAACAAGAAGGGTAAAATGTAGACATTATAAAACTACACACAATGGTTCTAGATGTTGAAATACCTTAGGATCCCCGAGGAACCACCTAACCATTCTTGACCCACTGACCAACCCATTAGACATTAGGTTTAGTTAGTTAATTAGCTAACTAAACTCATTTAATCAATAATTAACCCTTAACCTAACCCTTTTAAATCACTTTGACCCCTTTACCTCTAAAAACTCAAGTGATGATGGTCATCATGACCATTGATGGTTAAGCTAACCAACAATGGTCAAATCTTCCTTGTACTAACACAAACACTAGTTGTGTGCAAGATAACATGACACAATTTAATATGTCCACCTTAACCATTTGTAATGAATTATGAAGCATAAAAATTAGTAGACTAACCTCTTATGGAACCTTCTACCTCCATCTTTACTCACCTATAAAAGGAGGGGAACATGAAGTGAAATAGATCCATAATCAAGAATTCATGCATATAGGTAATCAAGCTTCTAGCTAGCAAGTCTTTCTTCTATAAATTTAGAAACTATAATTTAGATCCAAACCTTTGATAAAATTTATCTTGAGGCAAATTATTTTTATTCTTCCAAAACTACTCCAATGATCATCCATCAACCATTTAGTAAGTAACAGGTATATTTGTATCTTAGTTTTATTATTTTGGTTTCTGACCTACCTGACCCAATTAGACCTTTCTACATCTTACTTTCTAATTATTAAAACTTTAATAGACCTAAAAAAATTAATTGAACCATTCTAAAACTCTTTTTTTTAGCATCTTCAAAATCTATAAGAATCATCGATGGTCACCTCAATTGTTGATCCTCAACTATCAATGGTTACCCCACCACTAATGGTCACCTTAACTATCAATGGTCATCTCAACTACTGATATTCACTATGATAATAAATAATATAAATTTATTTTCAACACCATACCCCAAACCAAATTTGACTTTTTGTATCCCCTCCTATTCATAGATCCCTGCTCAATTTTTTGAACCTGACCTGATCTATTTTAGCACTAGTATGACCCATTATTGATATATTTAGTTTATTTACTTTATCAAGAATCTATTTCTTCCTATATTTCATTTTAGTACTTTCTATTATTTAATTTAAGTATTTCATATTTATCTCTTTCAACTTAATTATTATCAAAGAGTGGATTGATAGCCTCTTAATAAGCTCACACTTCTTAGATCTAGCTCATGCTAAGAAATGAACCTTATTATATTTATAACAAACCCCTTTTGTTAGTGCTCTCTTATCTATAGGTCATTATTCCCAAGACAAATAATATCTCTTCACACTCATCTTGATGATATGTTTACAACAACTAAGTTCTTCTACCATACCCTTATAACTAGTTGCTTACCTTCTTTCTTACTTAAGAAATGAGTAGAAATTGAGAGAAACAACATTGATGCTACTTTTTTTATGAAAAATGACTAATAGGTGGGGTGAATCAGTATTCAAAAAAAATATTTAACAATATTTCTTAAGTAATCATAGATCATTTAAATAAGCATGTACATTTTAGCAAGCATAAGCACCAATCCATAAGAGCATAAAACACATGAACATAATATATATGTGAGAAAATATCAATTTGTTAGAAATACACTGATGATAAAAATGAAATACAATCATATAAGACAAACACAAACTTTAGTGAAGCACCTACTTCACATGGAGCACTGACCCCAACTATCTAAGTACCAACTCAACTAGGCTTTAACAAGCACTAAGTTGTAAGCAGGCACCAACCCCCTAGATGAATGAACACCAAATTAGCCACCTAAAACACTTGGTCACCTTCATAATTATTTTTTTATCATACAACAAATGGTTATGTTCTTCCTAAACTCTTTTCACACTTTTATCCCTCTCAAACTGGCCTCTCACCTTGTTCACTCAATTAACCCTCTTATTTACTTGATTCAGTCATATGAAATTTATACTCATATGAAAAAAATATTTAAATTATTCATCACTAATCCTCTATACTCCCCTTATGGTCTAAAATACCTTATTATAATTACCAATGTTCTATTCCATTTTATTGATCAGCATTCACACACATAGGCCTAAAAATGCCTAGTATTTATACAAGCCTCTAGTTCATATCCTTCTCAGTCAACTATAAAATTTTATCCTATTATTTTGGACATGTAATGGATCTTAGGAAATATCATATACATGGAAAAAAATGTGATTTGAGTCTCTCCAGGTTTGACCTATTTTCAATTAGGCCTTATCTCTCCTTTAGGTCTCATGGAGACCTAATTCCATTAGGCCTACTTAGCACACATTACTCTTTGATATTATTGGATCATATTTAAAAACCTCACATGGTATAAAAACATAATATTACTCTCAAATATACCATTTCTAATATTATTTAGGCTTCATAACATGTTTTATCTTAAACCACTATTTGGAGCACATCATTAGTACTATTCATATAAGGCCTATGTATAGCTAAAAAGTCTATCTTGAATAACTAAAGAATAAACACAAATATTTTGAAAAATAATTGTAATAAATAATATATTCATAAACCTTATAACCTTTTGGTCATCAAAATTTCATAAGATGGTTCAACTTAGGGTATATAGGTTCAAACTCTTCTCTACAAAAAGCTTACTCAAAACTGCCAACTAGTCTCAAAACACAACAATGGAAACTTGAAATTATGAAATTTTATAAAAAATAATAAATTAATTATAATGTATAAAAATTATATTATAACATCATAAAATCAAATTTAAACAAAAAAATCATAAGCATTAACGACAACTATTGGTCTTGCAGACCAATTTGTTGACCTTCTCTCTCATAGTCTTTACTCATCTAGGCAAACCATTTTGGATTCAATGTTTCAAATAAATATAAAGATTATAAAAATCATGGATAGATAATTAATGTCAAGAAATCATAATTATGTTAATTATATATATAAACTCATGGCATCAAGTCTTAAATCCTTCATTGCAACCTGCTTACCCAAAACTACCAGTGTGCCCTCAAACATAGTCATGGTGATAATGACCTTCAAAAACTATGTAGAAACTTTTAGAGACTTAAATTTAATGTGTAATATATTATAATATCATTATGTAAACATTTTTATTTCAGACCAATCTAAAAACCTCACACCTTCATTGTCTTATATGCACTAGATAGCTCAACTTATGAGCAACATTTCATCATATCCACTGACCTAAAAAACATGTAAACAAAATTAAAATGTATTAAAATTATTGAAACAAATATTCATTCACTTCAATTCATCCATAATCCATGATATCACATCCCTAATCAACTTCTCACTTCTACCTCATTTTCTCACTAATTATACCACTAGGTCTATTAGCGAATAATCAACTTGTATGACTAGTTCAACACCTATGAGATCTAAAACATGATAAAAAACCACAATTTACATAAAATTAAAGTATAAATCTTCAAAATTCATCCCATTATCAACTTTGACTTGGTCAATTCTTCCTACTAAAACAAATCTCTAAGAAATAAGGCCTTTCCTATAGGGTCCAGTCACTCTCTTGACAAATAAATAGCACCTATAGATGCGTGAGAGAGTTTCATTAATGATAAAATATATAAAATATTCAAAAAAATCCATTTTTATCAATTTACAACAAGTTATTTCCCATCAAGTCACTCTTAGGGGTCTTCAAGGGTTTAAAACATCTTATGGTATTAATGATCAATCATAATGATTATCCCCTTATTCCAAAAACCAATGCTTAAACCTTTGAGATAGACCCTTACCCATATACCATAAACAACATATATTCTAATGTAGATGTTTTAAATTCCAATGAGCACTTAAAAAATCTTCTCAGGTAGATAATTATTTATTTCAGACACTCGAGAGACCCTAGAACCACTTTTTAATCCTTTTCTTAAAAACCATGACCTAAAACTTCATTAATATGATTAAAAAAATTGAATTAACTTTTTCAATTCATAAATACTCACACTTGCCTTATAAATAGATCATAATACCCCATATGGCCACCATTTCTCTCTTTGGTCTCTTAGTCTTTTGACCTATAAGTCACATTAGGCCTTGAAAATGACCTTCTAGCCATTGTCCAAGATCACAATACCTCATGTACAACCTCAAACAACATTTATCATGTTCAATTGCTTCCATACATACTTCATATGCATTGACAATACCTCATGACACCTCATTTAGGTCATGTTGGGTCTGGAACTAGTCTAGTTACATCCTAGGTCTGTAGGTCCTATCCATGTAGGCTCACCTCAAAACTCACCTGAGTGATCCAATGCCTCATATTCATAATCAAGTAACTCTAAAATATCTCTTATGCCTCTTTTCATTCATCTCACTAGGCCACCATGCTCCATGTATAAGACTATGCATCCTATGCACAAGCCTTGTCAAGTTTCTTGCTAGGTTAAAACACTTGTTACCTTTAGGAACTGATATTTAAACACTCTTTGATGCTTCTACACCTTGATCACATGACTTTAATTATAATTAAAAAATATCATACCTCTACACATATTACTTCATTCTTACCATGCACATGCTCATGATATGACTATGCTTCTCAAGGTAATGTATATTTAAAGACTAGTATTTCAATATATGTTTACCTTGACCTAAAACTTGACATCAACCTCAAAATAATAATTAGGTTGACTTCAAATTATATCTTAATAGAGAGACACTATAAAATCATTTTAGACTTATTACTATGAATAGTAATGTCTAAAAGAAGATATCTAAAGAGGAAAAATCTATATATATATATATATATATATATATATATATATATATATATATATATAGTAGATATCTTTTGAGTTTCTATATTAATCTACATATTCCATCTAGGCATCTTCAAAGCATGGTTATATAGGTCTTCGAAGAAACATCAAAACATATTTGGAGTTGATATATATATATATATATATATAGTAGATATCTTTTGAGTTTCTATATTAATCTACATATTCCATCTAGGCATCTTCAGAGCATGGTTATATAGGTCTTCGAAGCAACATCAAAACATATTTGGAGTTGATAACATAGATATTTACAACATTAATAAAACATCGTCATAGCTTGATGGAGCATCTTTAGAGATGTTACCATAGATCTTCAAAGCTTGACTAAGGATCTTCATATCTCACTATCTATGCTAATAATTCATATCAGGCATACAAGCTCATACACCACACACCATACATTTTAACCATGTGTATAGCATCTTCATATATTGATGGAGCATCTTTGGAGCTTAGCTAAGGATCTTCATACATCATTGTGTTCTATGTCAATACTTTATATCAGGCATATAAGCTCATAAACCACACCCCATACATCTTGATTAGATGAATCTAGACATCAATAAAAACATACTTCGACATTAATGACATTATATTGACATCAATGAAAATAATAAGCCAACAAACCCCCCTTTTTTCATTGATGTCAAAACACATTAGAGTATGATCAATCTCTTCTCCCTTAAATTGGTATTTCCCCCCTTTAACATTAATTACAAAGGGTCTTCCATAAACAACTTATCTAATCCTTGGACCTAAATTTCAAGAAACAAAAAAATGAAATGTCGACCAAGTACTCACCGTAGGCTCATTAGTTGTTATAGACACCTTCTATAAACTATCTTTCTCCTCCTGAGTAGATACTCCCTCTTAAAGATACTAGATGACACAAAATATTTAAAAATTATAACAACCACTCATGACAACTCTTTCATGCATCTAATCACCACTAATTATGTCAATTCACTTTTGATATCCACCTTATAAAAGATGAAATTATATATCAATATTGATCACTAAGTAGAAAAGATAATGCTTAAGAATCTCACCTTGAACATATAAATCAAGCTATCATTATTTATACATACATTGTGAAACAATATCTTCTAATCTTCTCTGAGCTTCATAGGCCATATCTGATCCATAGACATCATGATAACCCTTATTATAATAGTAACCTATTCATTAGGACTATAAAACACCTATTTCATTTTCTACCAAACTTATATCTTATTTGATCACCTTAACCTCACATAATTAAGGCATACTAAGCATATAAACTTGTGACACATGACCCAGCTATCATCTTAAAACACCTAGAATAATCACACACAATTATTATGAGCATAAAACATATTTATAATCAATTCTTATCCACTATGTCAATTAGGCCTATCTTCTATGAAATATATTATTCCAAGGGATTAATCTAGTCTTTTATGATATATAAAAGATCACTTATTTCATGTCCATGTGACATTTTTCAGATGTTCTTCTTGCATCAATATTTCTCCTTCATGTTTCTCAAGACACCATAGTATAGACATCATCATGACACCTTCCTTGCATCATTATATAAACTAGGTCTATGATTACATGCTTCACTATGATAGACATATATCATAACTTGTCTTCTCCATGATATTCAAACTTAGATAATATAATAAGTGAATTGGTCATCTATGACCTTAAGGTCATCTTGATGAATATAGAACACTCAATTCTCTCGCATAACTCTCAAAAAATAGAATCATGAAACATTTTAGAGATCATGTTCCCCCTAACTCCATGCTTGCCTCTATATAAATGACAAAGGAATATATTCTCTTGAAAAGTAACTCATAGCTATGAATCTCTCTTTAGACCAAGCATATAACAATCAATGCAACAACTCAAAAAATAAGGATCATATAGAACTACACAACTATGCTCCCTTTTTATATTATCAACTTTCTCACCATATGAATCAATAGTAGATAAAATCCATATTCAAGATATATTAATCATCTTGGTACCAATACTTACCTCTCAGCATGCTAAAAGATCACACTTTTGGCTCAGAATCAACAATCTTCAACATGTTTTCATACCATACAAAACCTATCAAATCTCAACAATAATCCACCATGATTTCACTTACTCATGAGTGTCTCCATGAATCCTAATGGAGTCACTCCTTTCCATAGGATACTAAAACAACATCAGTTCAAGAAATTTCAAGATCTCCATACTCACATAATACTGAATTTTCTTCAATATCATTTTGGGCTTGATTGTAACTATAAATTGATCTCATCATCAACTATTTGATCATCAATGTGAGATCACAATAAGCATTCCTGACTTGATTTCATACTCGATGTATGCTTTATCATTAAAAGTAGTCCACTTAAGCTTGTAGACTGATCATGTTTTATCTTTACTACCTTTGGTTTAGATATATTCATTCACCTTCTTTTTTGTACTCTAGAGGATTCAAACTTCCCATTTTTACTTGATAACCTTCTAATTATACTAGGATAGAATATTTCAATGTGTCCAACATTATGATAGCTATATTAAATTAAATTATACATAACATTTGACTGATGTGAATTGTGACTCCTTCCATAGTTCCATGAGTACTCCTTCTTGGAGGGTCTTCTACATTCTCTTACTTTATGACCAAACTAACTGAAAACAAAATAGTAACCATTGAAAAACTTAGAATACCATATATCATTAAGCTATTTGATATGTATTTTCATGTTGTAATTTTTGTCTTCAACAATATTCTCCTTGATTAGAGGTGCCTCCTTTCGGTCTTCTTAGAAACTAAGACCTGTCTTGTCATTTTTAGACTTTTGACTACTCAAGATATCATCTAGAGCCTCAGTTATCTTTTCAAACTTCACAAATATCTTCACCTTTCTATATTCTTGATCCAAGTCAACTTTCAAGGATTTTATTTTAGATTCATGCATGATGCATTTTTCTTTAGCCTTAATGTTTGCATTGACTATCTATATCTATGCCTTAACTTGATTTATGATATCATCATACTCCTTAGAGGAGTTAATATCTCCTCAAATAAGCCAATATCATCCTCATAATACTTAACTAGTGATCTTAGTTTAATATTATTTCTTTTTTGAAACATTAAATCCTTTAAGGCACTTCCCAATTCTACTTCAAGATTCACTTCTACTTTTTCTTCATCTAATTTTATATCAACCATAAGGCATTTATCACTTGAGCAACCCTAATTGTATGATTCTATGGCCATGAACATGGTTTCATTATTATGATGTTCATGTCCACTACTACCATCATCACTATCAGATGTGCTTGAATCACTTACATTAGATGAGTTATCTTCTTTGGTGTATAAACTCTTCTTATTTTTAAATGTCTCTTATTCTTGTCAAATTTATAGGCCTTTATGTCATGTTTATGATGTTCATCATGTTCTTTATTTTGATAAAATTTATCCTTATGAGGATACTTGGATGAAAAGTGACCAATCTTTCTATAATTAAAACATTTGAAGGGAAACTTACCTTTGTACTTACTAGATCCAAACCTCAAATTTCTTGAAACAATGGCTATCAGTTGATCATCATTAATATCTGAGCATTCCTCATCCTTAACCTTCTTATATTTTGAACTCTTATCAAATTTTAAAGTTTATTCCTTCTTGGGAGGTCTTCATTATTTCTCATTTCATAGGCAGTCAAGATGCTATGAAGTCCATCCGTTTATAACTTATCTAAATCTTGCATCTCTTCTATTACATACACCTTAGAATCAAACTAAGGATTTAGTGATCTTAACACCTTTTAGACAATATAATATTCTTTCACTTCTTCTCCCAATCCTCTAAGTATATTGATAACTTCATCAACCCTCAATAGGTAAGATGCAATGGTTTCATCTTAATTCATCTTCAAGATTTCAAACTATCTTCAATGGGTCTACAACTTGGCCATCTTCACCTCTATGTTTCATTTATATATAGTCTAAAATTTTTACCCTATCTATTTATCTAATTCAAAGTAATTAACTTCACAATCTTTTCTTCTGATAGGCCATAAATAATGGCATTAATTTTTTTGGAGTTTTTTTTACTAGCTTTCTTACCTATTGCATTAGTTGGTAGAATAGAAGGAGTACTATATCCATACACTACTAACTACCATATATCATGACCTTAAGACATAAAATATATCTTCATATTAAAATTTTAAAATACATAATTATATCCACTAAATAATGGAGCCTTACTAGTAGAGAAACCACCTTGAGCTTGTTAACTAGACATCCTTGCTTCCAGGATCTTCTTTAGGTTTTTAGACCTACTTCAAAAGAACATGGATTTGATACCAATTATTGGAATACAAATTAATGAAATGGTGGGGGAATAGGTATTAAAAAATTTCTTTAATAATCTTGATTAAGTAATTATAGATCATTCAAAAAAGTATGGAGATCTTAACAAGCATAAACACCAATTTATAAGAGCATAAAATAGATGAACATAGTATATTGTTTCTACGCTAAATCGACTTTATAAATTCAAAAGATAGAGAAATGAGAAACTTAAAGAAAATGGATGAGGGTTTGTATGTACCTAGATTGTAGACGTGTGCACCAGAATTCAGACGTTGTGAGAACTCCTCTTTGGCTGTGGAGGAATGACACCTGAAAGAGAAAGACATTAAACACGACGAATGTTAGATGATAAAAGGGTGGACTACCAAGCAAGAGCTTGGTCCTAGAAGCACAAAGGTTTCTTAGAGGATGTCAGTCCATTGTTAAAAATAGAATGCTGATTAGAAATAGAAAGTGATAAATGATGGAAAATAGAAAGAAAGAACTTAAGACAAATGCGTACCTGTTTAGAAGCTATCTGCCTTTGCATAGTCACTAGTGCATCGGTGGTGTTGCCAGCGTCGGTCAGGAAGGTCACCGACATCGGTTAGACTGCTGACATTGGTAGGGGTATTGGCCGAGGTCAGTCGGGGTAATAGTCAGGGATGGGTCAGGCCAGGTTTTAGGACTGTGGACAGGGTCTATGGACGCATAGAATGGATTGTGGTCTTGTCTGAGGGTTAGGGAGGTCTGTTTAGGGGTCTGAGGGATTTCTTAGAGGTTTGAGGGACTTGTCTTAGGTCTGAGGGACTGAGGATGTTGTATGGGACTAGACTAAAAGGGTGATAGGGCAAAAAGAAGATGGATAGGAGACAGGGTCTGAGAAGGCTTTTTAGCCTCTCAAAGAAGGACAAGGTTAGTGGTAGACAGTGGATAGGATAGGTAAATGAAATAAATGAAAAAATGAAATGAAATAATGAAACTCTTACCTTTTGCTTGCTAGTTGAAGAATGGAGGAGCCTGTTGTTGGGGCTGTGGAAGACCTGTTACAAGAAGAAATGATTGATGTAGAGTGCCTGTACCTGTTGCTATTGCTATACGAGGTGGAGAGAAAGGAGAGTACAAATGCCAAGAGCGTCAAGAGAATTTTGTTCACAGAGGTGGTAGAATGGTTGCAGGAAAATGTTTTGAAGGGTGCCGATGCTGGCAGAACCACCGATGTCAGCCGAATAATGACCAACGTCAGCAAGGTCAGAGTGGGCATAGAGGCTAAAATTAGCCTCTGTCTATTTTTGCATGCTACCAGGTCAAGGGGCCATGGGAAAATGGTCAGGGAAGACATAAATGGACATGGGAGGAAGGATAAAGGGGAGATTTGGGCAATAAAAGCTAGGAGAGAGGTGGGGGGATCCAAGGAGGGGATCTAAGGTGGCAAGGGTGAGGTGGAAAGGGGCCAAATATTAAAATATTTAAGTTATTTTAATTTAATGAATGGAGGGGACTAGGACAAGGGGTTAGGACATAGACCAAGGGGGTTAAGGGTGAAGATGACCAAGGTGCAGACACGTTTTCGATGTCTACATTTGCCCCTTTTTGTCTTGTTGATTGTTCTTGACGAACTGGAAGACAAAAATAAGAGTTGGTTACCCCAAGAATAGGATGAGGTGTTCCCCCCTCAAAGCAAGAGTTGAGGGAAGGGAACCTGAGATCGAGTGTCGATTTGATAGAGAGATGGATAGAGAGAGGGTGAGTGTGAATGCTGTAATAGTCGTGATTACATGTATACCACTTCATGGGATGGTCAGGTCAAATTGTCACATGTCGAGGGTCGAGGAGTGCCAAAATTGAAATAACTAGGCCCCATCATTTAGTCATCTACTAATCAGGTTATTTAATCTAAGTTGAAGCTCCAAATGGTCATCGTGTTCTAGGTATCTTAGGCTTAGGAAGTACTCCCAGAAACACAAAAATGCCACAATTAGTAGGGATCAACTGGCTTGTGATCCTATACTTGTGAAGGTCAAAAATAGTCTGTGCACAATTTTGCTAACCATTCGTGGGGTAGCATACATGCAAAAACAACCAAGGCAAAGTTTATCTTGAAAGTGGTCATGGTCAGAGGAGATAGGCATGATCTCTAATGGTCATTGGTCAAGGTGGATGGATGGACGAAAGGATGTGGCTGAGCTAACCTCAGAAGACGTCATGTGATCTGAGTGCTACCTACATAGCCCTTGTGTGAAGGGCCTCAGGACAATGTAGTTCTCCCTAAAAGGGAGGAAGGGTTGAAGAGATTGATTGGTCTTGGTCAAAGTGGTCGATAGATTGGTCTTGGTCAAGGTCAAGGATGAGGATTGGTTTTGGATGAGGTCAAGGTCATGGTCAAGAGGAGGAATGGTTTGCCCATCAGAGAGATGAACAAACGAGGGTGGTCGAGCTAACCTCAGAAGACATCGTGTCATCTGAGTGCTACCTACATAGCCCCGGTCATAGGGCCTTAGACCAATGTAGTTTGAGCTAGTTGATAAGATTGGTCAATGATTGGTTTGGTCACGTGTCGAAATGATGAGGAGAAAAAGATGTTACAACATTTTATAAATGGTGTATTCTGTAACATTGGTTGAGGGTCTTTCATCCCTAGCAATTGTCCATAGTCATGATGGATGTATGCTAAAAATGAATTGGGGTCTATTTATGCTTCAACAAGTATTGGTTTATGCTCAACATAAATTGTGCAGTCCATAGTTTCCATGTGTATTGGTGTCCATAGAAACTAGTGTGAATAGGGTATGAGAGTGGTCTGAAAAGAGATTGGAGTTGAGCTAATTAGGTTTGACAAGTGATGAAGTTGAATGTGACCAAAGTGTAGAAGAAGTGAAAGGCATATTCATCCTTTCATTGACAAGGACCAAAATGACAGCATAGATAGGGGTTGTTAGAACCAAGAGCCCCATTCATGCATTGCGTCGTTGACCATGAATTGGGTTAGAATGGTAATCAAATCATTTTGACATTAAAGTGAGCTCGAAGTCCCTTGAGCAAGTGATAGGAGGAGGATGGAGTAACCCATTTTAAGAGTAGGGATAACCTTGCCCCTTTTTATAGGAGACCTTGAGATAACTACAAGCCAAGTCCATGACCCATTTTTTTTTTTTGGTGTAGACTGATCAATGCAAGAAGTCTACATAGAGATGTCATTTTGCTTTGTGGTCATTTGTGAAGCTGATCGATGTGGGAGGATTCTAAGAAAGGTGCTATTTATAGCAAGATTTAGTCATAGCCATCCTTCAAGGGAGTGGTCTATATTTTTGCTTTATATAAGTTTGAATAGTTGTCCTTCGAGGGAGCAGTCTATTAGCTACAGTAATGATAGTACAATTATCCTTCGAGGGAGCAGTCTGCCTTTTGATTTTGATTTGGTGACCTTAGATATTTTGACATCTTGTTTTTTTTTTGACAGAATTTGGAGTCATGGATAAGACTATAGAATTTTAAGGGCTCCCTTTTATTAGGATAAAGCATCCATGCATCATAAAAGGGTTATAGAGGACTTGTTAAGGGGAATAGGGTTGAAAGGAATGAGGATTAGAAGGATAGGGATTACTCAAGGGACGAGCTCAAGTTAAATGTCAAGTGGATGAGCACTCGACTAGCAGAAGAATGGTCACAGATGCAACACATTGAGAGGCTCAGGTTCTGGCCATCCATCAAGAGAGGACAGATGATAAGTCCCTGACCCATACTTGTGCATGATGATGAAAGGTCCAAGCCAATTAGGGGCAAATTTGCCTCGTTTACTTTGCTCTATATTGGTGACATGCTGGTTTTCTTTGAGGATGAGGTCTCTGATGTTGAAATCTCATTCTCACAGATTTTTGTCATAGGCTCACTTTATGCAATTTTGATAGACATGGAGATGATTGAGGGTAGCAAGACAACGCTCCTCAAGTAGCTCAAGTTGAGCTAAGAGATCTTGAAAAAAATCATCATTGGAGAGAATGTCATGTAGAGAGATGTGAAGAGACGAGATCTGTACTTTGAGAGGTAAGACAACCTCTATTTGGTACACTAGAGAGAAAGGGGTAGCACCTATAGAGGTTCAGATGCTAGTGTGGTAGGCCCACAAAGCAAAGGGAATATGAATGTGCCAGTCCCTTCTTGTGTCATTGACCACCTTCATGAGAATTTTAGTCAAAATTTTGTTGGAAGCCTTAGCCTGCCCATTTGCTTGTGGGTAGTAAGGTGAAAAGAAGCTGAGCTTGATGCCAAATGAGTCACATAGCTTTTGGACAGTCCTATTTTTAAAGGATTTGTCATTGTCGATGATGATTTTATGAGGGACACTGAAGTGGCAGATGATGTGGCTGCTGATGAAGTCGATAATTTTATCAAATTTTATGGAGATGAGAGGAATGGCTTCCACCCACTTGGTGAAATATTCAGTGGCGGTGATGATGGACTGATGACGAAGAGATGAATGAGGGTTAATCTCACTGATGAGATCTAAGCCCCACTGAGAAAAAGGCTAGAAACGTTGAGTGACTTGTAAGGCATGGCTAGGGAGATGAAGCAAGTTAGCATGTTACTGACACTTGATGCAATGCCAAACATAGTCACTATAGTCTTGATGAAGGGTGGGCCAATAATAACCCAAGCGAAGGATGCGCTTGGCAACCGAGCTCCCACTGAAGTGTCCACTGTAAATCCTATCGTGGACTTGTTTTATGGCATGAGAGGCTTCAGTGGAGGTTAGACAGCGAAGAAGGAGGCCGTTGAAGCCTCGCTTATAGAGAAGACCCCCTAGCATGGTATAGCGAGCTGTGCACTTGATGAAAGCTTGCCGGACATTGCTAGAGAGGTTGGGAGGAATGACAAAAAGAGACAAGTAGTCCACAAGTTGCTTATACCAATCATCTCGTGGACTAGAATTGACAGTGTTGATATAATTAATGTGAGGAGAGATGTATGAAGGAAATAGTACATGATGCACCGTGACAAAAAGTCAAGATGACTATGATGAAGATGGGATATGCGAAGCAATAGAAGCCATGGTGTCAACAAACTTATTCGTGGATTAAGGAATAGTCTGCAAGAGGTAATGATCGAAAGATACTAGGAGAGTGTCAGCATAGTTTTTGTACCTTTGCAAAATTTCATTTTTATAGAGGTATGAACTATTGACTTGATTGATGATGAGCTGTGAGTCACCGAAGATGTTGATAGACTTGATACTGAGAGAAAGGGCGGTTTGAAGTCCCAAAATTAAGGCTTTGTATTCAGCCATATTATTGGTACAATCAAAGTCGAGCTTGAAAGACAGAGGCATGGTCTCACCTTCGAGTGGGATGAGAATGACTCCCGTACCCCCACCGAGTTGACATTTGGAGCTATCAAAGAACATGGTCATTTGGTAGACAGTGTCATCGGTGGAAAGCGCGGTGATAGATTTGTCAAGAAACTCACACTGCAAAGGTTGATTATTGGGAAGAGGGGCATTTGCCAATTGGTCAGCGGTGGTTTTCCCCTTGATAGATTTTTTTTGGATGAATTCGAGGTCAAACTCAGCAAGCAGCATGAGCCACCGAGCCATACGTTAATTTTGATATGGCTTGGAGTGCATATATTTAAGAGGGTCAGTGTGAGTGATGACAAAGGTCTTGTCGTTGAGAAGATATTGGCAGAGCTTGGTAATGGTGAAGACTAATGCCAAATAGAGTTTCTCAGTATGAGTATACCGAGTTTCATAGACGACTAGTGTTCGGCTGATATAGTAAACCACTTGCTCACGGTGATTCTCATCTCGGTGCGTGATCATGGCACCTAACGAATGGTTGGTGGCAAAGATGTAAAGGTAGAAGGGTTGGTCATCTTTAGGTGGAATGAGGACTGGTGGAGAGACCAGATAGTGTTTAAGGGATTCAAAAGCCTCTTGATAGTCCTTATCCCATTTAAAAGAGACAACCTTCTTAATGAGATGATGAAAAGGTTGGCAGCGGTCAGAAAGCTACGAGATGAAGTGGCGAATGGACTAGAGCTTCCCTTGTAGACTGTGAAGCTGCTTGAGATTGGTCGAGGGTGGCATCTCGAGGATGGTGCAGATCTTGGTGGGATCTATCTCAATGCCACAGAAGGAAATGATGAAGCTAAGGAGCTTGCTAGAGAGGACCCCAAAGACACATTTCTTGGGGTTAAGGTAGACATTGTATTGAAGAAGGTGAGAGAAGATGATCTTGAGAATGGTAAAATGGTCACAACGAAGCTTGGACTTGCCGAGAAGGTCATCCACATAGTCC
This sequence comes from Torreya grandis, assembly GCA_037957365.1. Taxonomy (NCBI): domain Eukaryota; kingdom Viridiplantae; phylum Streptophyta; class Pinopsida; order Cupressales; family Taxaceae; genus Torreya; species Torreya grandis. The sequence continues at coordinate 2,356,376 of JARHVA010000955.1, read as the reverse complement.
TCCATGATTTTATGGAGGAGATCATGGAAAATATAAGTCATGGTGTGATAGTAAGTGGCACCTGTGTTCTTCAAGCCAAAAGGCATGACCCAATAGTAGAAAGTCCCCCATGGGGTGATGAAGGTAGTCTTGTGCTGATCTTTTGATGCGATCAAGATCTAGTTATATCCTAAAAACCCATCCATGAGAGATAGCATCTCATGACTGGTCATGAGATCAACAAGCTGGTCAATGTTAGGAAGAGGGAAGTCATCTTTGGGATAGGCTAGGTTAAGGTCACAATAGTTCATGCAGATCCAAGTCCCCCCAATTGCTTTGGCGACTGGGATGATGTTAGAGACCCACTGTGGATAATCGATGGGCTGGATGAAGGAGACAAAAAGAAGGCACTGAAGCTCCTCTTTGACAAGGAGTGCAATGCAAGGATGCATCTTTCAAAGCTTTTACCTAACAGGCTTAACCTCTGGTTTGGTGACAATGTTATGGGTAGCAATGGTGGGGTCGATGCCAGGCATGTCACTGTAGGTCTAGGCAAAGGCCTTGCTATGGTTTGAGAGGAAATGGGTGTAGTTTAACTGCTCCTGAGCATCTAAAGATTGGCCAATCTTTAAGACGTGAGGAACATCAGAAGAAGAGAGGTTGATGTCAATGGTTGATTCATTTAACATAACCTGGGTCTCAGAAGGGAGGAAGTGCTGGATGAAAGAGTTGTCAACACCCATGTAGGATAAAATGGCATCATCATCGATGCAGTGGACAGTGTGAATGGTCACTGACTCATCCTCTATCATGCTGGGAAAAATGAGAGGGAGAGACCTAGACACCCCATTTAGCTGATAGGTCAGGGGTTCTAGGCGGATGGTGTTTACGAAAAAAAAAACTAGGAGGTATGGAAACCACCGACTCCGTAGGTGAAGGAGGAGGAATGGGTGACCCTGGAGGAGATTGGTCAATGGGTGACTTAGGACAAAGGTCTAAAGGGGCCTGAGTGGGGTCGTGATATCCCAGGCCATACTATTTCTTGGCATCATCATCATTGAGAGGCTCAATAGGCTGATGGGAGCCTTGCTCATAGCATTCAAAACCAAAACCCTTCCATGCACACCTGTAAAGGTAAGTGTGTGCAAAGGTGGGGTTGCCAAGAAATGAGAAGTCTGATGTGAAAGGTTGAGGTGAAGAGAGAGGATTTCCATCAATAGGAGCTTGATTGAGCCCCCCATAGACAAGATTGGTTCAGAGGTGAGGAGGACCATAAGGCATGACCATCCTGATCTGATGGTCATAATTGGGGCTGTGGTGAAGGCATCCATACTCTTGCAGAGTTTGGAACATGTCTAAGGTCAACAAGTGATATTCCCCAAGTGAAATTTGTTGGAAGATGTCTTCCATGGGGTCTTTGGTCATTGCTTGAAGAGGAGGGGTAAGGGCGACCGCCGGTCGTGAACTAGTCGAAGCTTTCATGGATGGAGGCGGTGCCAGAGTTGATGGCTTGATAGGAATGAGGATGTCATTTGGATGGTAGGTTGTCTTACAAGTCTTGAAAGGTGAAGGGTCAGTGGGAATGGTGTGGACTTGTTCATCATGCTCAAATTTCACACAATGGTGTAGGGTGGAGGGGACACAAGCCATGGCACAGATCTAGGGTCGACCCAGTAACATGTTGTATTGAAACTCTCCTTCGATGATATAGAAGAGCTCCAAGACTGTGCATGGACCAACATGAATGTGAAGAACGACTGTGCGAATGGTCGTGGCAGTGGTGTCATTGAAAGAGTGCAAGATCGCATCAGTTTTAGACACACAATTCTTGGGAAGAGCCAACTAATCAAAGGCATGAGTGGAGATAATGTTGATGCTGGCACCTCTGTCAATCATAACACATTTAATGCATGTTCGATCAACATAAGTAGTGATGAAGAGGGCAGCATCTTGATCTTCCGTGTTGGATGTGGGAATCTCAGAATCGCTGAATGTGACAGAGGCAATAGGAGATAAAGAATGGATGAGGGCAGTAAGTGGTTGGGGGTCCTTGGGTTGGACCTCCACTACCTGCAAGGCTCAGATGAGGGCTTGATGATGCTAAGGCAAGGTTTAGATGAGGTCATAAAGGGACATCTTCACAAGCGTCTGGTGAAGTTGTTTCAACATGGAGTCATGAATCGGCCCAGAAGAGGAAGAAGAAGAAGGCTGAGATGTGCCAAGGATAGAAATTTTAGGCTTGGGCGCTAGAGGTGGCTTGACGAAAGGGTAGGTCTAAGGGATGGCAACTTTTTATTTTGCGTTGTCCATTTGGGACCTAGTGGTTATATGGATATCATTGATTTCAAAGATAAGAGGTGAAGAAGGGGTCATGGCCTGCTGGTGAGATGTTGATGTGGTTGAAGAGGTTGGATGGGAAGGTGTCGAGGGTCAGTCAAGAGTGTCCTCAAGGAGAAGAGTGTCCTTCTCCATATAACGGTGAATGACAGCCTTGAGGGCACAGCAAGTCTTGGTATCATGTCCTGGCGTATGATGATATAAGTAAATTTTTGTGTCTTCGAACTAGAAGGGCTTAGACCCAAGAGGTTGGAAAGGCCTGATGGGTGGAAGGGTTATGCTGGAAGTCTGCAAAAGTTGGTGCAATATCAATGAGTATGAGCCCACTAAAGGGTCTGTGCTAGTTGATATGTGCAAGGTCGGTGACTTTTGCTTAGGTGAAGCTGGAGGAGGTTTTCGTACCACTTTGTGGGTTGATGGTGTGGTGACAGGTGGAGACAACACTTTCTTCATGAGAGGTACCACCTTTTAAGGAGAGGGTAGGCTAGAGGTAGGCAAAGGAAGCAAAGGAGGCAACTAGTTTTGATTAGAGGTCAGAGTGGGAAGGACTCTGGTCAGGGTCGAAGGATGGGGGCCCAAAATGGAAGGTAATGGTGATGGGGGAGGAGGCATTCGCTTCTGTGGTCTAGTAGTCTTTTTCAATTTAGTTGAAAGACTACTACTGGTCAAGGTCTGGTCTAAGTCCACCTTCACTTGCGGGTGAGTGAGGGTAGAGACAGGGTGAACTCCAAGTGATTTGATAGGTTTAGATGGGGTAAATGCGGGTTTCAATTTTGATGGGGTTGGTTAAGGTTTGGGAGTTTGGTCTTTGTTGAGAGTCTTGGGAGATTCTGCCTTAGGAGGATTGGCAGCATGAGACGAGAGGGCATGGGCATGTTGAAGAGATTTAAGACGCTCCCACAATCCCTGATGCTCCACTTTCCTTGAAGGGAGAAGTTTGATTTTCTCCACTAGTCAGAAAAATGGTTGAGAAGATGTTGGATGAGGTTTGGGTCCTTGAGAAGATGAAATGGATGTAGCAGTCTCAAACCCATGGCATGATGAAGTCGTGGCAGATTCGTCCTTGGTTGGAGATGAAGGAGAGGCAGGTTCTTCCCTAGGTGGAGAAGAAACTAGAGAATGAGGCTCCTCAAGTGGGTAAAGGGCAGGGATGATGGTGCCCTCCACTTGCGATCGAGGAGTATGAAGGGTCAGGTCCTCCATAGGCAACAGGAAGGAGGATGGTGAGACTAGTGGTGCCGATAAGGTTGAGGCATCCTCCAAGATGAGAGAGGTTGATAGAGAACTAACCGGGGAAAGAGGTTCGCCCACACGTGATGGACTGATAGATGGACTAACCTCTTGAGGTTGGTCAGGGATGAAGGGCGAGATCGTATTGACCATTCAAATGTTGTGTTCATGAGTGTCATCAATTAAGGTCTGGACATTGTTTTGGGTCGGTGGATGATTGGGGAATGGTTGCTTGAAGATGTCGATGCCCTGATTAGGGGGTGCATTGGGATTGTCTAGGACGAGGTCACCATTTTCAAGCATGTCTTGGATTATGTTTTTAAGGGTTTTGTAATTTTTTGTGTCATGTCCTTTAACACAGTGGTAGTTACAAAAGTCATTTTCCCTATACCACGCAGGGATGGCATGTGAGGGATCAAATTGTGGAGGTGGTTAGATCTGGGGGAGATTGAGAACCCCCTGTTTAACAAGTTTTTATAGCACAGACGCGTATGATTCTCCAAGAGGAGTATACCGTCATTGTACGTATCTCTGCTAGAATTGGCAGGTGGTGCTCTGAGATGTGGATGGCTCAGGCTGATTGGTTGAAGGAAAAGAAGATGAAGGTCTAACGACCATAGCGTTAGTTGAAGCTTTAGACTTAGGGTTAGATGATGAAGGTTTAGAAGAAGAGGAGTTGTTGGTATTAGAGTTGGGATTCTTGCTCTGCAATTTGAATTTATTCTCCTCGATGGCACGTAATTCAAGCTTGCGGGCCATCGTGAAGGATTCGTCGAAGGTGCGGAAGGTCTGAACCCTCAGGGTGGAAGAAATATGTTTGGCGTAAGCTTGGGAGAAAAGTTCAATAAGTTCATGTTGGGGTAAGGAAAAGGAGAGTTGATTGATGAGGCCTCTCCAACGAGCAACAAAGTTATCTATGGATTCATCCTCAAATTGGTGGATAGAATAGAGGTCTGTAATTGAGACCTTCTTGGTGATGTTGATGGAGAAGTGATCAAGAAAAAGCTGGGCCAGCTGTGTGAATGTGAAGAGGGAATGGCTGGCAAGGGAGCTGTACCAGTCAAGTGCAGCACCAGAGAGGGACATAGGAAATGTGCATAAAAGCAACGCATCATTGTGGGAAATAAGGTAACAGGCATGTCTAAATGCCTATAAGAGTTTTTGTGGGTCTTCCTTGCTTTGAAAATGAGAAAACTTAAGAAGTTCCCATTGGCTAGGATATGGCTTGATCGGGACAGAAGGATGAATAGGCTCATTGCAAATTTGCTCATATGAGAGAGCATTGCGTGAGCCAAAAATGGAGGTCTCTAGGCTAGACATCTTGTCCATCAGCATTTTGATGATATCTACTGACGGATTGGCGAGTGGAGCGCCCCCTAGGTTGTAGGGTGCTTGGAAGAGGCTAGAGGAGGTATACGACATAGTTGGTTGTCCCTGTAAGGGCACAACATAGGGATAACTAGTCATAGGGATAGAAGAGGAGAATAAGGGTGGTTGGGTAGAAGGCATAGCTAGGCTTGATGTTTCCATGAGAGGTTGGATTGTGGTAACAGTGGCCAAGGGATAGGTAGCCACCCTAGTGTTGATAGGGGCCAGGGTAGGCAAAATAGATACAACTAGGTTTTGGAAAGGAGTGGAGAGTGGTTGAGTGGGTTGAGGTTGATAGGGGGCCAAAACCCCTGTGGAAGTGGGCCCAAAGATGGAGGGAGAGGCCACACTTGGAGGGTTGGTTAAGGTCTGGTCATTGGTCGAGGTGATAGCTTGGGTGTCTAAAGGTTGAGCTATGAACACTGTCGATATGGCCGCAGTTGCGATAAGAGAGGTCAACATTTCGTAAATTAGATTGCCCAAGGAGTCTCGCGTTTGGCTATGCACGAGATAGTGCTGCAAGGCTTTGATGTTGAGGTCTAAGAATCATGTAAAATATTGGTCCCCTTTTGGGACAATAGGAGTCTAGGGCGGGGTTGGACGAGTAGGAGTTCTTTCAGTCTTCGAGTGGAACTCCATTATAGGACTGGTTATGGACGGGGTAGACGGAAGCGGTTGATGCCTCATGTGGTTGACTAGAGGCTTGGCTTGACTACGAGTCAGAACCATTCAAGGCAAAAAAGGACATCCTCACAAGCTCAAACAAACAAATAAGAATAGAAAATATGAAGAGCACAAGCAAATCCTAAGCGTTAAATCCCTAAAAATTTATTAGGATCATGGTGGCTTATGCCTTAGAAATGTGTGTAGGAAGATTGGATTTTGAGTCGGGTCCTAGAAGAGGTAGTTTATGGATGGTTTCAGGTTTTTTTTAGGCACTCAAGAAGTCTGGGTTAGGTTCCGTACATGGCCTGGTGCTAAGGAGCAAGCTCCCCTCACTTCACGAGCCCAGTGATAAACTGGTCTTGCTTAGCCAAAATATACTTTCCCTAGAGTTTAGACTCTGAAAGAGAACAGAGTGGGCTTTCCCCTTGGTGATGAAATCCAAGTAGGATTGCCATGATGGGTAAGGTATTTGCTGGGGGATGAAATCCCAGTTGGGCCTTGTCTCAGGTAAGTTTGATGTTTAGATTTAGTGCAAGTGGTTTAGGTTGTGTAACATCAAATGATCTACGATTAATTCAATATGCATTTTGTTAATTACTAAGTGTGGACTAAGAAATGCAAGCACAAGCAAAAATGGAATGCAAAGTGTTTTAAGCCCCAAGTTGAAATGTTAAGTTCAGATGAAAGCAAGTCAAGAAAGGGTTGAGGAATATGATTTTTGACTAGTCTAGAAATGCAAGAAAAGAAAAGAAAAGTTCTTTTTATTCCTACTTATGATGTCATTTTAGAAAAGAAGAAAGAGGTGAAAAGGGAGGATCCTAATGCACTCTATATGAAAATAAGGAAAGAAACCCAAGGGAGACCCTAGGGTCCCACCAGGTGTGCCAAAATGTTTCTACGCTAAATCGCTTTCTACATTCAAAAGATAGAGAAATGAGAAACTTAAAGAAAATGGACGAGGGTTTGTACGTACCTAGATTGTAGACGTGCACACCAGAATTTAGACATTGTGAGAACTCCTCTTTAGCTGTGGAGGAATGACACCTGAAAGAGAAAGACACTAAACATGAAGAATGTTAGATGACAAAAGGGTGGACTCCCAAGCAAGAGCTTGGTCCTAGAAGCGCAAAGGCTTCTTGGAGGATGTTAGTCCACTATTAAAAATAGAATGCTGATCATAAACAAAAAGTGATAAATGATGGAAAATAGAAAGAAAGAACTTAAGACAAATGCATACCTGTTTAGAAGCTATCTACCTTTGCACAGTCGTTGGCATTGGTGGTGTTGCCGGCGTCGGTGAGGAAGGTTGCCGACGTCGATTATACTGCCAATGTCAGTAGGGGTACTGGCCGAGGTCAGTTGGGGCAGTAGTCAGGGATGGGTCGGGCCAAGTTTCAGGACTGTGGATAGGGTCTATGGATGCGCAGAATGGACTGTGGTATTGTCTGAGGGTCAGGGAGGTCTGTTTAGGGGTCTGAGGGACTTGTCTTGGGTCTAAGGGACTGAGGATGTTGTGTAGGACTAGACTAAAAGGGTGACAGGGAAAAAGGAAGATGGATAGGAGATAGGGTTTGAGAAGGCTTTTTATCCTCTCAAAGAAGGACAAGGCTAGTGGTAGACAGTGGATAGGATAGGTAAATGAAATCAAATGAAACTCTTACCTTTTGCTTGCTGGTTGAAGAATGGAGGAGCCTATTGTTAGAGCTATGGAAGACTTGTTGCAAGAAGAAATGACTGATGTAGAGTGCCTGTACCTACTGCTATTATTGTATGAGGTGGAGAGAAAGGAGAGTATGAATGCCAAGAGCATTAAGAGAATTCTATTTGTGGGGGTGGTAGAATGGTTGCAGGAAAATGTTTTGAAGGGTGCCAACGCCGGCAGAACCACCGACGTCGGCCGAATAATGATCGACGTCGGCAAGGTCAGAGTGGGCACAGAGGCTAAAATTAGCCTCTGTCTGTTCTTGCACGCTTCCGGGTCAAGGGGCCGTGGGAAAACGGTTGGGGAAGACATAAATGGACGTGGGAGGAAGGATAAAGGGGAGATTTGGGCAATAAAAGCTAGGAGAGAGGTGGGGGGATCCAAGGAGGGGATCCAAGGTGGCAAGGGTGAGGTGGAAAGGGGCCAAATATTAAAATATTTAAGTTATTTTAATTTAATGAATGGAGAGGACTAGGACAAGGGGTTAGAACATAAACCAAGGGGGTTAAGGGTGAAGACGACCAAGGTGCAGACACGTTTTTGGTGTCTACATATATATATGGGAAAACCTCAAGGGGAATAAAAAAATTGATGATGAAAATGAATTTTATTCTTATAATATAAACACTAACTTTAGTGAAGTGCCTACTTCACATGTAATACCAACCCAAACTAGCTAATCACCAACTTAGCTAAGCATTAGCAAACACCAACTTACAAGTAGGCACCGACCCCCTAAATAACTTAGAATCAAATCAACCACTTGAGACACTTGATAAAATTTATAATACATTATATATAATGAAATATATGATGATATTATTCTTTATCTCTTTTCACATGACTATCTCTCTCAAATTGGCCTTTAGCCTTCTTCACTCAACTGGCCTTCTTCTTGACTTGATTAGGTCATATCACCTTGATACTCATATGTATAGCCTATTTAAAATCTTCATAAACAATAATATATGCTCCCATTATGACATATAATACCTTGTTATTTTTACCAATGTTCTATTCCATTCGCTTGTTCACCATTCACACACATAGTCCTAAAAATGCCTAGTATTTATACAAGCTTCTTGTTTATATCCTTCTTAGTCATCTATACACTTTTATCCTATTATTTTAGAGAATTAATGGATCTTAGGACATATAATAGACATGGATAATTTTTTTTAAGGTGATTTATGTCTGATCTATTTATAATTACGAATTATCTCTCCTTTAGGTCTCATAGAGACCTAATTCCATTAAGCCTACTTATCACACATTAATATTTAATATTTTTGGAGCATATTAAAACACCTCACATGGAAGGAAAACATAATATTATAATCCAATAGACACATTATAAGATTATATAATCTTTATAACACTTTTTATCTCAAACCACTATTTGGAGCACATCATTAGTATTGTTCATTTAAGGCTTGTGCATACCTAGAAAGTATATCTTTAATAATTAAAGAATAAACACAACTTTGATGAAAAATAATGGAAAAAAATCATATATTATAAAAAATTATGAACTTAGGCTCATCAAAAACTTCATAAGATGCTTCAACTCAGGGTATACATGCTCAAACTCTTCTCTACAAGAAGCTCACTCAAAACTGCCAACATGTCTCAAAACATAACCATGAAAACATGAAATTATGACATTTGATAGGACATAATAAAGGAATTTTAATGCATAAAAATTATCTTATAACCTCATTATATTAACTTTAAATTAAAATATCATAATCATTAATGGCAACTATTGGTCTTACAAACCAATTTTTTGATCTTTTCCTTCATAGTCCTTACTTAACCAAACAAACCATTTTGGATTTAATGTTCAACTAACATCCTGATGCAAGAGCATCAAGAAAACAAGTAATTTTTTTACATAACTAGAATTAAGGGTTAGTGTATATATTTTATGAATAACAAGGAGCCATGTCATGCATCCTTGATCATTATAAAATTTTTTATAGGTCTTAGGAGAGTTTATTACTTTATTGTAAAATCTTTTCATCTTATGTAAGGGTGAATAAAACACCCCACTCATCCTCTAAAAGGATTAATCGAAGTAGGAGGAAGATAATATAAGCATGTTTGAAGAAGTCTAAAAGGTGGTTGAGAGGATTGTGGTCTTAAATAAGACAAAAACTAAACTTGTATAAGGAGATAAAGTTTGAACCTAGGAGTGAGGAATATAAAGAAAGCAATATAGACAAGAATAAATATGAGCTTGTATGTGGTGACTAGGTAGAGTTTCATATACCTTTTGTTCTATATAGAATAAAATTATATGTGTTTGAAATCAATTATAAAGGTTTGCATACAAAAGGTTTTCATGTTGCACTTCAATAATGTATGAATCAAAGGAGACTTCATGATTTCTAAGGAAGATGTACCTATTTTATTTGTGTGAATCCATTTGTTCAATTATTTTGACTTGTTCTATGTATTTAAAATGATGTCTAATTTTTAAGGTTTGTTATTAAAGAATGCATTTGTATATTTATACTTGTTTATGCTTAGGGTAAAGTAATACTATGTAAACACAAAGAATAACAAGGATATATGTAAATATTTATTGAAATCATTGGGTAATGCAAAACTATTGAAATATGAATGAAATGATGAAGCTAAAAAAGGTGAAGCACAATGGTATGTAGATGCAATTTGAATTGGAGAATTCTTTTTGAAATCTAAGTAACCAATGTTCTCTACCATTACAAATTTTACTTTGTCTTCTTAAGGAGAATATGACTTTAATAGACTCACTTACAATGAATTTTAGCTATGCAAGACTCCAAAATATTTTTTTATTAGCCTATATCGAAGTCACAAGAGTTCATTTAAATTATACATGAATTTAATTACATCTTAGAAAAAGATGTATATAGAGAAATATGTTGAAATTTTATAGTGGCAATTCGGCATTTCAAAGCTATATAATTAATTGATGTTTTGAAGTAAAGTATTAAAGTTTTAAACATATTTTAAAGAATTATTAATCTTCCCTCAGGTTAGCTAATGAATAAATATGGATTTTCACAATCTAAAGAAAACCTTTTTTTAAAAATCATTGTATATTTGGTCAAGTGTGGATAAGTTTTGAGAAAGACAAAAATATGTTAACATCAAAAAATCCTATGTAATGTTGACTAAAGATCAGATGGTTGCTAATGGCATTGGAAAGGATAGCTTAGAATGGAATTGGAGACAAGACTATTTTTTTATCAATCTTATTGATTCTCTAGGCCATGTGGCTTTCTCTTTAGAGGTTATAGTATCTCTATGTATCACAGATGGTGTATTCATTGTGGTAGATTATATTTAATGAGATTTTGTTTATATTATTTGATAAGATATAGGAGAAGGTATTATGGCATCAAATTGGTTTTTTTGGAAAAATGTCTCACAGACAAGCATTTAGATATAATACTATGGTATTCAAGTCATTTATTTTATTAAATTGAGTTATTCAATAGTTTTTAGTAGTACTGGGTATCACCTACCTTTCCAAATTAGTCTTGTAAAAACCTAGAATAAATCAAATGCAGATTGGAATTTTCAATTCTTATAGTGTTCATTTCATTTCTATATTTGAATATGAACCAAAGACAAGTATTTTTATACATAATTACATAGTCAATTTTCTCTCAACTAGAAAAAATAATGTTTAGTGAATATTTTTAAAAAAAACTTCAAGGATTAGGTTATGTTTTAAAATTGTCTCTAAAACAAAAGAAACTCCATTTATTATTGTATTGCTAAAAGCACATCTACTTAAAAAACATAGTATGGTAAAGGTCTATTGTAATAAAATATACTCCAAATTTAATAAATGCATTGACTTCTCTTTATAGGCATAACATTGGAACTATTTTCAAATTTGGATCTTTTAGTTATAAAAACAAAGTAATAAAGAGTATGTGTGTAAGAGTATTTGATTTGGGATTGCTTAGATGTTTTGAACGAGTGAAGATTTATCAATACCTATGATAGTATAAATTAGGGTTTTAATTAAAGGTGGTTATAATTTTTTTTGGATCATCATAAAGATAAAATATTCAATTATATGGGTTTTGTAACAAGAACATGGTTTAAGTATCCTAGATCTAAATTTAAATTTTTGTGAAAATTGAAGTTTATCATCAGAATTTAGTATTAAAGCATAGGAATCTCTAGATAAAAGGAATTTTTATATTTTGTTAATCATTTCTGATAGGTATTAGAATTTTTTTAAGATTGACAAGTTACAGGTTGTGGAGATCAAGTTTACAAGAGGGATAGGTGATAAGAATATTTTAAAAAGTTTTTAGGAAACTTATATTTTATTCAATGTTATTAAAATGGTCAAGTCATATGATATTTTTGTGGTTTAAGGAATTTAAAGCCTATAAAGTCTAAGAATTAATTGTAAAATCTAAGAAGGCTTAAAGAGAAAAAGTCTTATGAAGCATAGAGATGAGAGAAAAAGTGATTGCTCTGAGAGAAGATCTAAGAAGAGAGTTTGGATAAACCATCAAAATGCCAAGGTGAAAAACACTTTGATGAGATAGGAAAAATGAAATAAGAATACTTTCTCAAGATAGTGAAATAAGTGTTTAAGGAACTACCAAAAGGTAAGAGATAGAATAGAAAGAAAGAAAAGAGAAAGAAACAGGAGGAGGAAAACTTCCACAAGGAGTTGGATGAATTGAAAAAGAGTATATATTTAGTGAGTCTTATAGTTGAGAGTATGCAAACACCATGGTATGGATGGGAGTTGAAAAATAAATTTAAATAGCCCACTGAATAGATAAGAGATATAAGAAGGAAAAGGTTGAAAGTTGCCTTGAAGATGTAATGTAAGAAAGAGGAAAAACTCAGGAATGAAGAGCTTGTGGAAAAAATTTAGATTGAGGAAGAATTTAAAATTGAGGAAGATCAATATTTTATGGATGAGATGGATATCATCCTTAGAGATATTATATAAGAATAATAACAACAAGTAACACTTAAGAGGCCAAGTGGTCTAATCTTTTTGTATCCAATATTTCTTTTAATTTTTTGTTGACAAGAAAAAGAGTTGAAAGAAAAGATTTTGAGTCAAGAAATATAATCATAAAATAAGAAGGTGAAGAACTTCATGAGAGAGTTCTTAGACCAAAATAAGAGGAGGCTTACCGTAAAGCCTCAATAACTAAATACATCAAGGAGGACTAGTTAGACCTCCATCACATGGAGGTGATCAAGCAAGGAGAGGTAATCCTCACTCAAGGGAATAAAGAAGATGAAATTAATGGAATGCAATTAGTAACAATAGTCATCAAAAATAAAGAAAATAAATTACTAGACCAAAAGTAGAGGTATAAAGATGAACAATTAGATTTTTATTATGAAGCCATTGACTATGATCAAAGTATGCTAACTTTCAATCTCTTGAGAGAGTTAGAAAAACTTGAACAAGAAAGTGTACATAGAGGAGAGTTGTTAGGGGAGAAACAAAACAATATTTTTGTATTTAGGGATATGGAGCAAGTAATGGTAGAAATGATAGCTTTGGAGCATGCCATATATGTGATGAAGAAGAGGATAATGACTATCCTAAAGCAAAAATTGATGAAATAAAAATTAACTATTTTGAGTCAAATGAGTCTCAAATAAATGCAGTGAAAGTTGCTAGCATGGTTAATAACCTTGGAGAGACACAAGAGTCTCAAATTTTCATATTTTATAGTTTGTTGAGTTTTGTTCATATAGGTGAATTTAAAGAACCAAAGGAGAATTTGGAGAAAATTTCAAGGAAAAGAATAAAATGTGGATCAAAAATGCATGCCCACTTATATGAGAAGCTAGTTCAAGGATATCATCAAGAAAGAAGGAGGAGATAAGAACTAATGGAAGAGCTAAACAAAAATTTGAAAAGGAAGAAGAAGCCTTTTGATTAGGATATCAAAATTTTATACATAGGTAGTTTGATGTAGGAGCATAAATCAAAAAAGTAATTATTGTACATAAGTAGTAGTAAGGGATAATAAATTCATGTTATGAATAACAAGGATCCATGTTATGCATCCTTGAGAATTATAAAATGTTTTATAAGTCTTAGGAGAGTTTATTACTTTATTTTAAAATCCTTTTATCTTATGTAAGTGTGAATAAAACACCCCACTCATCCTCTATAAGGGTGAATCAAAGTAGGAGGAAGATAATATAAGCAAGTTTGAATAAGTCTAAAGGGGTTTTGAGAGGATTGTGGTCTTAAATAAGACAAAAACTGAACTTGTATATAGAAATAAAGTTCAAACCTATGAGTGGGGAATCTAGAGAAAGGAATACAAAAAATAATAAATATGAGATCATATGTAGTGATTAGGTAGAGGTTCATAGACCTTTTAGTCTATATAGAATAAAATTGTAGGTGTTTGAAACCAATTATATAGGTCTCCATACAAAACGTTTATGCATTGTACTTGAAGAATGTATGAATAAAAGGAGACTCCATGATTTGGAAGGAATATTTACCTATTTAGTTTGTGAAAATATATTTATTGAATGATTATGAATTGTTCTGTGTATTTAAATTAAGGTTTGTTATAAAGGAATACCTTCATAGATTTGTACTTGTTTATGCCTAGGGGAAATTTATATTGTGTAAAGAAAAAGAATAATGAGGATATATGAAAATATTTACTAAAATCATTTATTAATGCAAAACTATTTAAATATGGATGGAATGATGAAGTTTAGAAAGGTGAGGCATAATGGTATGCATAATGCAAATTTAAGATACCAATGTTCTCTACCATTGCAAATTTGACTTTATCTTCTTAAGGAGAATATGATGTTAATCAATTCACTTAGAATAAATTGTAGCTTTGTAAGAATCCAAAATAATTTGCTATCAGCCTATATCGAAGTCACAAGAGTTGATTGAAATTTTACATGAATTTAGTTACATCTTATAAGAAATATATATCCAAAAAATATGTTGAAATTCAATAGTGGAAATCAATCATGTCAAAGCTCTATAATTCGTTGATGTTCTAAAATAAAGTATTAAAGTTTTAAACATATTTTAAAGAATTATTAATTATAAAATGTTTTATAAGTCTTAGGAGAGTTTATTACTTTATTGTAAAATCCTTTTATCTTATGTAATTGTGAATAAAACACCCTAGTCATCCTCTATAAGGGTGAATCAAAGTAGGAGGAAGACAATATAAGCATGTTTGAATAAGTCTAAAGGGTTTTTGAGAGGATTGTGGTCTTAAATAAGATAAAAACTAAACTTATATATGGAGATAAAGTTCAAAGATATAAGTGGGGAATATAGAGAAAGGAATACAAAAAATAATAAATACGAGCTTTTATGTAGTGATTAGGTAGAGATTCATTGACCTTTTAGTCTATATAGAATAAAATTGTAGGTGTTTGAAACAAATTATAGAGATCTACATACAAAAGGTTTACGCATTGTACTTGAAGAATGTATGAATAAAAGTAGACTTCATGATTTGGAAGGAATATTTACCTATTTTCTTTTTGAAAATATATTTTTTGAATGATTATGACTTGTTTTATGTATTTAAATTAAGGTTTGTTATTAAGGAATACATTCATAGATTTAAACTTGTTTATGCCTAGGGGAAAGTCATATTGTGTAAAGACAAAGAATAATGAGGATATATGAAAATATTTACTAAAATCATTTAGTAATGCAAAACTATTTAAATATGGATGGAATGATGAAGTTGAAAAAGGTGAGGCATAATGGTATGCATAATACAAATTTAAGATACCAATGTTCTCTACCATTGCAAATTTGACTTTATCTTCTTAAGGAGAATATGATGTTAATCAATTCACTTAGAATAAATTGTAGCTTTGTAAGACTCCAAAATAATTTGCTATCAGCCTATATCGAAGTCACAAGAGTTGATTGAAATTCTACATGAATTTAGTTACATCTAAGAAAAATATACATCCAAAAAAATATGTTGAAATTCTATAGTGTAAATCGATCATTTCAAATCTCTATAATTTTTTGATGTTCTAAAATAAAGTATTAAAGTTTTAAACATATTTTAAAGAATTATTAATTTTCTCTCAGGTTAGATAATGAAGAAATATGGATTGTTACAATCTAAGGTAAACCTTTTTTGTAAATCATTATATATTTGGTCAAGCATGTATAAGTTTTGAAAAAGACAAATAGATATTAACATTGAAAAATCTTATGTAATGTTGACTAAAGATCATATGTCTAGTAATGGCATTGGAAAGGATAGTTTACAATGGAATTGGAAACAAGACTATTTTTGATAAATCTAATCAATTCTCTAGGCCATGTGGATTTCTCTTTGGAGGTTACAGCATCTTTGCATATCAAAAATGGTGCATTTGTTCTAGTAGATTGTATTGAATGAGCTTGTGTTTAGATTATTTGAAAAAATCTAGGAGAAAGGATTAAGCCATCAATTTGGTTTTTTTAGGAATGTCTCATAGACATGTATTTAGATATAATACTATGGTATTCAGATCATTTGTTTTGTTAAATTGAGTTATTCATTGGGTGCTACTAGTATTGGGTATCACCTACCTTTGCAAATTGGTCTTGTAAAGACCAAGACTAAATCAAATGCAGATTGGAATTTCCAATGCTTATAGTATTAATTTCATTGTTGTATTTGAATATGAACCAAAGACAAGTATTTTTATACTTAATTACATAGTCATTTTTCTTTCAAATATAAATAATAAGGTTTAGCACATATTTTTTAATAAACTACTAGGATTAGATTGTGTTTTAAAAGTGTCTCTAAAACAAAATAAACTCCATTGATTATTGTATGGTTAGAAGCACATTTACTTTAAAAAATTAGTATGGTAAATGTCTATTGTAATATTATATACTATAGAGTTAAGAAGTGTATTGACTAATCTTTGGAGGCATAACATTGAAACTATTTTTGAATTTTGATCTTTTAGTTATAAGAACCAAGTAATAAAGACTATGTATGTTAGGTATGTGTGTAAGAGTATTTGATTTGGGATTTCTTATAAGTTTTGAACTAGTGAAGCTTCATCAATACCTCTGATAATATAAATTAGAGTGTCAATTAAAGATGATTATAAATTTTTTTGGATCATCATTAAGATAAGAGATTGAATTAAATGGGTTTTGTAACAAGTGTATGGTTCAATTATTCTAGATCTAAATTTAATTTTTTATGAAAATTGAAGTTTTTCATCAAACTTTGGTATTAGAGCATGGGAATATTATAAAATTGGATTCTTTATATTTTTATAATCAATTCTGATAGTGATTATAAACTTTTGAATATCGACAAGTTACAAGTTGTGAAGATCAAGTTTTTAAGAGGGAAAGGTAATACAAATATTTTAAAAAGTTTTTTGGAAAGTTATATTTTGTTTAGTACTATTGTTATGGTCAAGATGCAAGATATTGAGGTGGTTCAAGGCAAATTAATAGAAAGGATAAGAAGGAATTGGAAAATCCAATAAATCTTGAAGATAAAAGGGCTTAGGAAGATCAGAGAAGAGAATGAAAGTGATTGCTCTAAGAGAAGATCCAATAAGAAAGCTTGGATAATCCACTAAAGGCCAAGGCAAAAAAGACTTTGATGAGATAGGAGGAATGGAAAAAGAAGACTTACTCAAGATAGTGAAATAAATGTTTAAGGAACTACCAAAAGGTAAGAGCTACAATAGAGAGAAAGAAGCAGGAGGATGAAAACTTCCACAAGGAATTGGAAGGATTGAAAAAGAGTATAGATTTGGTGAGTCTTAGATTTGAGAGTATGAAAACCCCATGGTATGGATGGAAGTTGAAAAAGAAATTGAAATGGCCCATTAAACAAATAAGAGATACAAGAAGAAGGCAAAAGTTGAAATTTGCCTTGAAGATGCAATGTAAGAAAGAGGAAAAGCTTAGGAATGAAGAGTTTGTGGAAAAAAAATTAGATTGAGGAAAAATTTCAAATTGAAGAAGATCAATATTTGATGGATGAAACGTATATAATCCTTGGAGATATTCTATAAGAATAATATCAAAAAGTAACCACTCAAGAGGCCAAGTGGCCTAATGTTTTTGTATCCAATATTTATTTTGATGTTTTGTGTAGAGAAAAAAGTGTTGAAAGAGAAGCTTGTGAGTCAAGAAATAGACACATAAAACAATAAAGTGAATCACTTCATGAGAGAGTGCTTAGACAAAAAGAAAAGGAGGCTTACCATAAATCCTTAATACTTGAAGACATCAAGGAGGACTAGTTGGACCTCCATCACACAGAGTTGATCAAGCAAGGAGAGGTAGTACTCTCTCAAGGGAATAAAGAAGATGAAAGTAATGGAATAAAATTAGTTAGAGTAGTCATGGGAAATAAAGAAAAGAAATTACTAGACCCAAATCAGAGGTACAAAGAAGAACAATCAGATTTTTATTTTGATGGCATTGATTATAACCAAAGTATGATAAATTTTGATCTATTGAGAGAGATAAAACAACTTAAAAAAGAAATTTAAAGTAGAGGAGAGTTTTTAGGGGAGAAAAAAAATACTTTTATATATATGGATATGAAGTAGCTAATGGTATAAATGATAGCTTTGGAGCATGCCATATATGATGATGAAGAAGAGTATAATGACTATTTTAAAGCAAAAATTGATGAAATAAAAAGTAACTATTTTGAGGAAAATGATTATTAAAGAGATGTAGTGGAAGTTGGTAGCATGGTTAAGAACCTTGGAGAGACACACAAGTCTCAAATTTTTATGTTTGACAGTTTGTTCAGTTTTGTTTGTACAGTTGAATTTGAAGAACTGAAGGAAAATTTGGAGAAATTTTCAATGAAAATAATAAAATGTGGATAAATAATTCATGTCCACTTATATGAGAATTTAGTTTAAGGATATCATCAAGAAATAAGGAGGAGAGAAGAACCACTAGGTCTGTTAGTGACTAGTCAACTTATATGACCAGTTTAGCTCCTTTAAGAGCTAAAAACTGATCAAAAAACACCATGAACATAAGATAAAATTATATCTATTTAACCTTCATCAAATTATCAAATTTCACTTGGTCAACTCTTCTTGCTATAGCAAATGTATGAGAAATAAGGTCTTTCTTGTAGGGTCTACTCACTCTCATAAAAACAAATCACACCTGGAGGTGTTTGGGATAGTTTGATTCATGATCAAATAGCTAAAATAGTGAAACCAATCAATTATAATCACTTTAGAAAAATATATTTCACATCATTTCACTTTTAGGGTTTTTTTAGGGTTTAAACCATCTTACAGTACTAATAATCATTCATAAATCTTAGCCCATTGTTCGAGAAACCAATGCTTAGAAATTTTATCTATGACCCTTACCTATTTAACATTAATAATTATTATCCTAATGTATATGTTTTGTGTGTTAATGAGCACTTAAAATATATTATTAGGTAGATAATTCTTTATTTTGTTCACTTGAGAGACCTTAGAACCACTTTTCAAGCCTTTTCTTGCAAACCATGACTTGAAAATTCATACATATGATTAAAATAACTTGAATTATCTTTATAAATAATCATATACTCACAATTTCCTTAGAAATTAATCCTAATACCCTATGTATCTATCATCTCTCTCTTTGATCTCTTAGCCCTTTGACCTACTAGTCACATTAGGCCTCAAAACTAACCTTCTAAACACTATACAAGATATTAAGACCTCATGTACAAACTTAGAAAACATTTATCATGTTAAACCACTTCCATACATACTTCATATGTCTTGAAAATATGTAATGACACCTCATTAGTTTAGGTAGGGTCTAAAACTAGTCTAGTTAAATGCTAGGTTTGTAGGTCCTACCCCTGTACACTCACCTTAAAAATCACCTATGTGCTCCAATGCATAATATCACACTAAATAAACTATACACTATCTATCATTCCTCCCTTAATTTATCTCACTAGGACACCATGCTCCTTCATGTATAAGACTAGGCATCCTATGTATAAGCCTTCTCAAGTCTCTTACTAGGTTCAAACACTTGCCAACTTTGTCAACTAATATTGAAACACTCTTTGATGATTTTACACCTTACTCACATGACTTTCATGTTCCTTATAAAATATCATACCTCTACACATACTACTTTATGTGCACCATACACATGCTCATGATATGACTATGATTCTCAAGACACTTTGTATTCAAATAATAGTACTTAACTAATGTTTACCTTGACCTAAAATTTTATATCAACCTCAGAAGAATCATCAAGTTTTCGTCAAATTTTATCTCAATAAAGAGACATTATTAGATCATTTTAGATTTATTACTATGAATAGTAATTTCTAAAAGAAGATATCTAAAGAGGGATTACATATACATAAATACATACATTCATACATACATACACACATACACACATACACACACACATACATACATATATATATATATATATATATATATATATATATATATATATGTATGTATATATGTGTGTGTGTGTGTGTGTGTGTATATATATATATATATATATATATATATATATATATGTATTTATATGTATGTGTATATATATATATACATACACATATATATATATATGTACATATATATATATATATATATATATATGTATATATATGTACATATATCTATATATATATATATATATAATATATATATGTATATATATGTACATATATCTATATATATATATATATATATATATATATATATATATATATATATAGTAGATATCTATGGAGTTGCTATATTAATATATAGAGTACAACTAGGAATATTTGGATCATGATTGTATAGGTCTTTAGAGATTTGTCAGAACATCTTCAATGTTTCCATGTAGATATTTAGAGATTTAACAAAATATATTCATATCTTGATGGAACATCTTTAGAGATGTTAATTCAGATCTTCATAGATAAACTAAGGATCTTTGTGGCTCACTATGTTCTATAATGTGACTTCATATCAGGCATACAAACTCATACCCAACACACCATGCATCTTCACTAGATATGGAACATTTTCGTGGCTTGATAGAGCATCGTTGGAGCTTGAATAATGATCTTTATATATCACTATGTTCTATGCTGACACTTCATATCAGTCATACAAGCTCACACCCCACACACTATGTGTCTTCACTAGATGCATATAGAAATCAATGACAACATACTTTGGCCTTAATAATATTAGATCGAAATCAATGATAACACTAAGCTAACACTAGTGTCTAAAATTAATAGAGGTTTCTTGTAAAAAATACCAATTAAAAAAGGATGTGACCATTTGGATACTTATGGGTTTGATTTTTATTTCACTTTGGTGTATTCATATGTAGGTCATGGATTGTCATTGATGAATTTTTAAAACCTTAGTTTTTCATGTTTCTAATGACCTTCGGGAAAAAAATTTTAGTGTTCACATAATTTTGAGCTAACCCAAATAATCCTCTATTAATTAGTGTTTCTTACATATCCAATACTTTGAATAAGACCTCAAACTAATGTAGTTCTCCCCTATGTGTTGGATTGTGTGTGAGTAATGCAATATGTGGAAATAAAATAAAACAATAACCTACATCATAACTTTAAAAATATATCTCTTGGGTTTCTCATTTAGTTCTTCAGATCTATGAATGTGTTATCCTTATGACTAATATGGAAATAAGATAAAATAGGGAAGCTTTGATCACTTGAGTGCTTGATTAAATGCCCTCTATAAGTTACTTGGTGAGTAGGTAAGAAGTTTCTAGGTGTTTTATGAATGAGGATTGATATTGTATTTATATCAATCCATTTAGATAAATAAATAACATTAAATCACTTAGGATGATCATTAGGATATGTTTCATTTTTAAATTGGATGAATTTAGGGCAATGGACACTCATAATAGGGTAGGACACTAGTGTCAACATAGGTGTTTGTTTAGGATGATAGTATCTAAGGACCAAGAAAGTAGGTACAAATTCAACTTGTATAGGTAGAAGATAAATGTGTTTTAATAATTTGGGAAAAGATAGAAGGTTTGGGTCATCAACATAAAATTAGTTAGACTAAGAGATATGCCAAGGGGGGCATAAGATAGAGTAGTTGCAAGACTTTAAAAATAGGGAGAGGTCTAGAATTGAGAGGAATAATCAAGGTATGATATTTCCAAGTGTACAAGACTAAGGTGTTGTATAATCCATGAAAGACTATCTACATTACCCATTTAATATATTAATAAAACTTCTAGTTTAAAAGAAAGGAATGTGTACTTGGGTGTGTATAATACACCTTACCTTTTCTTGAGTCCAACTTAAGTGATTTTATAGTGAATGAATTACAAACAATATCATGTTAAAATAGAAAAGTAGTCCATATAATCTATAATTGAAAGTATTTTAAATGTTTGAAATTGAAAGAGCAAGGTTTATGAGTACACATGTGTATCATTGTAACTTCCTTGCCTATTGTCAAGTTGATTCAAAATATGTATCATTGTAAGGATTTAAAATTGAGATTAGGAAAAATATATATATAAATATAGAAAGTTAATATGTATAAAGAGATAGAGAGACATATTATAAGGTAGATGCTCTCAACTTGGATAAAAGGTGAGTTACCACACCCCAGTTGAGATTAGCTCAACCAAGCAACCTAATCATACTTATAACCTAGTGAGCATGAGTGAAAAAAGCCATCTCATAATATTAATTTGGTAAAGTTGGATGATAATATAAATTCCAACATGAAAACTTAGAAATTTTGAGTGATTTAATCACCTCAACCATATAGAAAATGAACCAAATAATGTAGTAGATTAGCTCACTAGAATCTATAAAAGTACTTCCTAGGTATTAGTGCATAAAAGTACATCCTATTGGGTGATGACAATACCTAGTAGTGTTTTTAAATTTTAATTTTATTTGTATTTTATAATATTATGTGCACATTCCATAGAATATGCACCTTAGATATATCTCATACTAAAACTATGTATAATAATGGTAATAATGTATATAATTCTACCACAACTATGAATTTGAATTATATAACTATGTGCTTTGGACAATTTGGAACTATGTAAGTATGGATAACATGTTTATAAAACATTCCCACACTATATATGGATAATTTTTAAAACTTATATAAGTATTAATGTGGAGGACATATTTTTAAAACATGCCTCAATTAAATATAGGTGTGTTGAATACTGAATAAGTGTGAAGAACATGCTTCCAAAGCATACCCCCAATGACTATGAAACTATTAATGTGTGTAATATATGCCTATATGACATTACACCATTGAATATTAAAATTGATAAAAGTACTAAATACTGGATGAGTGTGAAGAACATGCTTCTAGAGCATGCCCCCTTTGAATGTAAAAATTATACAAAATATGGAAAACATGCCTCTATGACATGATCCCACTAAAATTACCCCCATATTAAGTGAGGTAAGAATATAAACCATTCTTTACCTCACCTAAAAAGGATAAAACAACTATATAATCTATAAATGGAACCATGTAGTATATAGAAGGAACATGTCTAGGTAAATGTAGCATTGATGTGCATAGAACAATGAGATCACAGGAAGGCCTAAGATGCATGATAAGGATCATGTAAATGTATATATAGTAATATTACAACATAAACAATAAAAATAAGTACACACATAAGATCACTCAAAATCAAGTCAAAAGGCAATGGTCCAAGAAGACTACAAATAAGGGGAATGTCAAAATATTTCATAATCAAAGGGACAAGACTTAGTCAAATGTCCATAAAATCATGTATGACATATAGAAATATCTATACAAAATACAAATAAATATTAAAATGTAAAATAAAATATATATAGGTATGAGGATTTCCAATAAAGGAACATATTCAAATGCTTGAACATGCAATATAATAACAAGGCAAAAAACTCAAAGAAGTGCATAAAGTAAATCATAAGCGACCAAAATAAGCATATCATATTAGATCATGGATCAAACATGTTAAAAAAAACTCAAGTCCATTGCATATAAAGTACCCTATGCAAGATATAATCATGGATAAATGCATGTGTAAGTATTTATATGATCTCAAAACATGATAATGTAGAGTGACCAAAAATTGTTGTAGCCTGGAAGTATCATGATCATAGAGGTGAATTTCCTCAATGGCCCCCCATATAAAATAGGAATAGATCATGTATCTATGTATGCTTGTATCAGACTCAAGTAGAATCTTGACACACATGTGTATTTAGGAGTAACTAATATGACACACATTAAAATGGAACTAGAACATATATGAAATAGAACCAATATAACATGTAGGTAATGAACTATTTTTTGTATTTTTGAATGTTTTTTATTTATTTTATATATTTTTCAAATATTTGGAGAGACTACCCTATGCTCTCATCTAATGGATGGTTATAGGTATTTCCTTACTCAGTGCCTAACAAACTTAAGTTGGATATTTTATATTATTTACATTGTGATTTGATAAGTTGAAAAGATAATATCATGTTCCTCATCATGTTTTACATGTGTAATAGAATAAATAATGTTGTCATTTATAATACATATTTATTTTCATTCATGAAGAAAGGAAATATCTTGCTTATTTGGATCAATTTTTGATTCCCTTTGTTATAGCCAAATAGTTCTTAGTGTAAGGGTGTATGGAGATATGGTAGGCATAACTTAAACTCGTGTTTGAATTACTTTAGGACCATAAATAATTGATATTATTATATTTTCCAAAGAGTCTTTCCAACATATTTTATTTTGTAAGTTTATGAGATTGAAGCTAATTTTTTATAAACATATTACATTACAAGTAGTTTTTACTTGTGTAGGGTCAATATGATTATGCAAAAAACAAGCACCACCTATGAATAAGGTAATTGTTAAATCTTGTTGGCATGGATTCTTTTTGTTTGGTTCACTTTGTGACTATTGTATAGGACATAGAACATGTATTGGACCCATGTTGAGTAACATCTACAAAATAGTCATATAAAAATTAAGAATACCAATTTTTGTTCATAATTTTCATTTGGTAATTAATATCCCTCCTTTGTGTGAGGAATAAAATATAATACTTAGAAGGGTATATATTAAGTTGTATTGGATGAGTAATGATGAATGAATCAAATCTATGCACATACACATACACATATGTAAATGAATCATATTTTTTATACAATTCTCTTTATTTTAATGAGGGAAAATCCCTCTACTAAAAATAAATTGCAATTCCAAATCTGAGGGTCTAAATTCTAGCTCATATGATTTACTTTTGAATTGATTAGTATAAAGTTGAAGGGATTCAAGATTATGTTGTTTGAAACTGTGTAAATGTTATAATGAAGTTTTGTAACCTTATGGATATTGAAAGCCATGAAAAACACATCTTATAATTATGTAAATGTGGTTAAGAAAACTTTTAGTAGACTACAAAACTAATTTTTAGCCTCATCAAAAATGCTCATATGGAATACATTTAGTAATAGTTTTTCATCTTTTGCCCATTGACCAAAAGACTATACATAGTTAATCATGTGGTTGAATGGGTCTTTATGAATTAAAAATAGATGTAAATCTGGTAGTTTAAATTGTTTTGGATAAGTATATTCAATTATTCATTATGCAAGAGGTTGATTATTTAAAGAAGTCACATTTGCACTAGTATTATAGAAAGCCACTTGCATTTGAAGTATAAAAACCTATTTTTAAAGATCCCCAATAGTGGTCATCATAGAAAAAAGATATTTCAATGTGATAGTGGTGTTTATAATGGGTGTTGTATTTGGTTCCAAACCACCATATTTTTTGAATCGAGGCATATGATTATCATCATCCTCATGGATAATAAGTGCAACTTCATGATCACTAAAATTAGAATGTGTTGTTAATGGTATCAAATATTTGAAGGTTGATACTTTTGTCATATCATGTGAATGTCTTGTACCATTGGAATAATTTAGTTGATTCACTTTATAATTATTTTGTAATTTAGCCATAATTTCCTTATGTATTTGTTAGAACTTTTGACAATCATTTGAAGGAACATCTTGGTCATATGAAATCCTTTTTGGGGCAGTATGTGCATGAAGGCATTGAATAAATTAATTGACTTGTTGGTGACTCATGGATGTTGTTGAAAATACTAATAATTGATAATTGATAATTTGTGAGATATAGGGTGGGCTATTCCTTGTTCATGTTTTCCTAATCCTTGATTGTTGTATCAATATTTTATAAAATATCTAAGGCTAAAATCATATGATGATGGTGTAAGAAATATGAGTAAAGTATATTTATCTTCTTTAATATGGATAAAATAATCTCTTGAAATGTTGAGAGTATGAATCTAATTAGAGGGATGGTAGTTACTACCAGTCAAATATTTGATAGTTGAGATTTACCACTTATAATTCTTAAAGAGTAATCAAATTTCACCCCTTCCTTAATAAAAAGTTGGAGAGTTTCATAATAAAATCAATAAAATAATCCATGATGAGAGAGATAAGGAACAAAAATATTAGGACAAAGTAGGTAAGAAATATCTTAGATAGTATGCTTAGGTAAGAATGATGTTCAAAGATCAACTTCACCAAATGTTTAACCTTAAAAAGATCCAAATCAGGCTATCTAGGGTTAAAAAGGTTGATATAGCTAAGGGAACAAGGATGATAAACTCTCTCTAAAGTAGGCCAATTATATAATAAACATGGACAAACATATATTGATTTTATTAAACTAAGATAGACTAAAAATAGTAATTACAACTATGCTAAATATGGAAATGACAAAGGAGTAATGTATTTAGCTCATTCTAATGTAAATGAACTTATGGACTTGGAATAGATATAGATTAAATAGAAAGAGGATTTTATAACAATCATTATATTTTATATTGGATGCTTCTAAAGCCATAAACACTAGCATCAACATGAAATAGTTATGTTTATGTTACTATCTGAACCTGATGCAGGTGTCCTTTATGAAATACCTAATGGAAAAAGATGAAACCACCTAGATTATTATAGGATTTACTTTATATTTACTCTGGTTCATTTATATTTAGGTCATGGAATCTTGATCCTCATGAATGTTCAAAACCCTAATTATTCATCTTTATAGTTACCCTAGGTAAAAATGGGTTAGTTGGAGCATGGTGTTGAGATGAACCCAAAGATCCCTCTATCAATGAGATCTTCTTACATAGATAACACTGTGAAGAGGTCCTTAGACCAATTTAGTTCTCCCATATGTGTTGGCTTTGTGTGAATCATGCAACATGTGGAAAGCAAGTACAACAATGACCTAGCTTGTGACTTGGTAAATATAGCTCTTTGGATACTCCAATAATTTAGAACTATGTATGTGTTATCCCTATAAATGATATGGACATAGGAGAAAATAGGTAATTTTGATAACTTGAGTGTTTGATTAAATGAATTTTGTAAGTTTCTTAGTTATTAGGTAGGTAGGAATGAGGATTAATCTCGTATTTATATCAATCCAACTAGGTAAATAAATCACATTAAATCACTTAGGCCAACCATTAAGATACATTTAATTTGTAAATTAGATGGCTTAATGGAAATAGACATTTATGTCAGGGTAAGACGCTAAAGTTGGCATAGGTGTCTATCCTAGATGTTAGTGTCTAGGGAGTAGGAAAATAGGTACATAATTAAAACTTATAGAGGTGGAAGATAATCATGTTTTAATCATTATAATCTATAGACACCTAAATCTAGCCATCAATACCTTCCAACCAGGCTTTTGACCAATTTTTACCCAAAATGCATAATTTGGCATAAAAAAACTAACACACATTAGAAAAAATTGAAACTGACATATTCAAGTGCCAATTTTGGTTAAGGTATCATTAAATGGTGCAATGTAATTTATGGGCCAACTAACTTTGATCAAATCATTCTGAGTCAAAATGTTAATTTTACACCTAGGTGCTTTGGATTGATCTTTCCTATCAAATTTATTGCATGAGACACATGAATTTGTTATTTTTTATTAGCAACATCCTAAATGAGATTATTTATCTAACACATTTGACATTACCTTCAAATTCCAATCTAGTCAAATTTTTGACCAATAACAAGGTATTCTAATCAATTTGAGTAATTTGTGCACAAAGTGCTTAATCATGCTTAGAGATAATTATTCCAAGTTAGAGCCTAATTAAAAATTCCATGGAAACTTGTTTAATACTTTTTTTAGAAATGAATGTTGAATATCTAAATCATTAGGTGACCTCATTTCTTGGGAAGACATCCCTAAGCCATAAATGCCACAAATATCAGGATTCATGCCTCCCATACCTCATTAATGCCTTTCATGATGACCTCCATGACTCTTAATTTCCCCTTATTATAATTTCATGATGAGGATAATTATAAAATTAATTCCAAAAATTAAATAAATCCTCAACCACACATCTCAATCTTAGATGGATGGTTCAGGTTGATTCTAGACATTCTCAAAAATCTATAAATAGGAAGCCTCACCACATGAATTTGAATATATGATTATGAAAAGTTATAATGCAAGATTGGTTGTAAAATCTTCATAAAACTAGTGTTACCATGCCAAATTTATTCCAAGCCAAGCCAAAGGTGCCAAAGGAGAGATGGAGGTAGCCAAGATTCCATTTCTAAGGACTTCATGAGCACAAGCTGAGCAAGCCACTACAAGAAGCATTTTCGAGCATCCAAGGGAGGTAAAAGAAGGTTTATTTTGAATTTTAGTTATGTGTTTTATTCATGTTTTTTTACTAAGCTCTCCCTTGTGTCTATGCCTAGAGATGTTATGTTAGTTAATGTGTTTATTTCATTTTGTTTTTCATTTTGAAACTAATACCATACTAACCATCCTCTCTTGAGTCAAATTCTTAATTCACATAATCAAGATAATATTTTTGGGTCAAAAAAATAATAATATTAATACTAAAATATATGTAAAAGGGAACAAGTAGATCATATGTGAGACTTCAAAAAGTGGGAAAGGTCTAGAATTGAGAGGAATAACCAAGGTCAAATTTTTCCAAGTGTACTAGATTAAGGTGTTATAAAACCTATAAAATAGTGTCTACAATTGGTTGGGACCAAGGGATAAAATCCCTTATGACTAGTGGCTAATCCCTATGATGAAAAAGAGGAAAAAAATAGGAGGTGGTGGAAATAAAAAAGTGTTCATATAAGAGGTGGAATCTAGTGAGTATCAAATCAAGGTATAATCAGACATGTGTTTGAGTAGGTGGAAAATTACTCAAGCATCAGATAAAGTGGTATAATCTCAGGGATGTATAAATAGGGCTCATTTTCTTGTCTATGTATAAGTAATCCTCAACTCCTAATGGCATTTTGAGAGATGTTCAAGAAAGGATAAATGTCTACTAAACCTTCTAAATTTACCAAGAGCTCAAACAAGGGTTGGAGTTTTCCATATGTATAATTAAGGATTGGAATCCATCGTATGTTTATGTAGGGTCAAATTTTCACTAAGTCTATAAAATGCCCAAAAAAATCTAGCTTTTGTACTAAAAAATAAATAAAAAGGACCGACTATTTTTTTAGAAACCTATAAAAAACTAGAAATAATTTTTCCTACAAGTCCTATACCATGCATATTTGTGTGGATTCTAGGAAACCCCATTCAAACCCTTAAAAAATGGCTGAAATCAATTGTCAAAAATTTAGGTCATTTTTACAACTTATCATAGGGTTTTGGCACATTCCACATTCAATAGAAGATGACTTTTTCATGAAAAATTTATGGCTAAGAGATGACTTGTAATTAATGCCTTTTCCATTATTATTTTTATGGTTCTAGATCAACAAAAGATCCCCAAAGAATAAAAAATTATAAAAAATGATTAATATATAATATATATGAAATGTTAAAAAGTGCCATATCTATGAATTACAAACTAAAAAATGAATATTTCACAACATAAGCTATGACATTTGGATACTAGAATTACTCTAATACCATGTCAGAGTGGACCACAATCAAGGATAGGGACTAGATAGACATGAATGCACAAATATTTGAAGCATGTAAAATAAATATTTATTTGAAACATGTAAAATAAATATCCATAATAGATAACATGTTGTAAAAGTGAAATAAAAACATGAGAAATAAGAAGTTATATTATCATCATTGGCCAAAATAGCTTTAGGAAAGGTACATTTATAGAAAATAAAAAATCAACTTAAAATTAGAAAATAGGTTAAGCCATATTTTCCTAGATGACCTAATATGACACCTAAGAAAGCCAAACAACATGTGTAGGAAAAAATATATGATGGTTTAAAAAACCTACACTAATAAGGTCGACTCAACCTAAGAGTCAAGAACTATTTTTGGTATTTAGATTTTTATTTTAGACTATTGTGTGTCTTAAAGCTTATCTTCCATTCTCTTATGCAAAATATTGTGTTATGTGTCTCACCTACGGGACTATGTGTTAATATGTTTTTAAAAGTAAGATTACTTCTAGATCATTTCCATTATAAATCATTTCCCTTTACAAAAAATATATTAGTTATATGTTTATATTTCATGCAATTCACATTTCTCCATACAGACTAAAAGTGTGTTTAATTTAATGTAATTTCATCTCTATTAATTGTGTTTTCCTTTTAAGTAATTTTAATTCAATAAGTGTGTTTACTTCCACACGTGATATATTAGATTCCAATTTAAGAAAGTAGATTATAAATCTAGAAGTAAATGATCCACAACTAAACCCAAACAAACAACTTTTAGTCATTATTTTTCATACCTTACTACTCACTATAATTAGACACCACCTAGATTGACATGACATATTCATCTAAATTAAGAGGACATAATCATAATTATTAAGGATAATTAAATTAATATCAAAATATCCACCTATAATGGTCTATAATTAAATGCAATATAAAGGTATATAACATTGAAATTACAAGTGTCCATGGAAGGACATTTTGACTATCCTAGTTTATATTCAAATTGAGCATTAGGAATAAGTTTATATTATATTTGAAGAAGCACCAAATGTATGCACTATTACATTTATAAAATATTTGGGTCATGATATAGATAAATTACATCTTATACATTGTGAGGGAATAGTAGGACATAATACATTACTAATTTGTTGTCACCTAAAGGTTATGTATACACTCATTTTTTATAGGTACAAGATATCAACACATGTTACAATAATTTAATAATGGTTAGAATAGATGGAAGCTATAATGGACACACATAATAAGTGTCTTAGATTTATATTTAATGATAGTACTAGTAAAATATTCCATTATATAACTAATGATATTCAAAGACTCAAGGATCCAGGATGAGTTTAATTTTAGTATTTACTAAGACAAAATGTGAGTCTTCATATATAATGGATAAACACATGGTCTTTATATAAAAAATTAAGGAAAGTGAAAATGGAAAAGTGAAGATCATAGATAAATAGTTGTAAAATGATGGTAATAATGATTATATATGGGTATTTTACTTGATTCAAAATCCATTGGATGTTCTTTTGGGCCTATAAGTTTCACATAATTCATAATCTCACAGTCAAAAAATACTTAAATTTTAAAATATTTATAAAAATAAAAAATAAAGACCTTTACATGACACCTAATGATATTGTACATATTTAATTTATGTTGTTTATCACATTATGGTATATTAAATATTATTTTTCATATTCACATGCACTTAATAGTATACATTAGTGAACGACAAATATTAAATGTTTCATGTGACATGGACATTCAATGAAAGATATTCCTATACCTAGTGGGCCACCCTTCCTACATTTGATGAATGCCTATACTAAGGGGAATATCTTTGGTACATCTATTTAGGCTACATTTTTATATGACCATTAAACTGATCATATTGAGTTACATTAGTTTGACTATACATGTATTTCCATTGCTCACACTACTTAGAGTGATATATGGATATTATACTTTAGAATGTGCAATGATTACATGCACTGATAATGTATATTGACATTTATTGTTCTATAAATACTTGTTTCTATTTCTTTTTACATTATGTGACCATTATATGTTACATCATGGGCCTCCATGTGTGATTATTTTTTTATTTTTCATGGTGTGATCCTTGAGTGTGTATTATTTTTTATGTAGATATATATTTATTTGATATTGATTACTTAATGTATGTAACTCTTGACTCATGAAATTTATTGCTCATTATGTGAAACTTATTGTTAGTTTGTGTGGATCTTTCCTTAGGTGATATTGTGTGTTCATTGAGTGTACTATGTGTGAATTTTATTTCACATGACATTATACATGTTTATATTGTGTGGGTAATGGCCATGATATTATGTGAATATGTAAAGATATATCTAGGGTTTTTCTACTAAGCTTGAGGTTTGATATCTATAACATAGATATTTCTACTTTCATGCAGTTCTTTGAATTGTATCATGCATCTTCTCGTGCAAGTTTTATTCAATACTTATGTATATGATAATTGAAACTAAGTTCATTATTTTTATATTTATCTTGACATGACACTTTTATTACTTAGGATAAATGTTTCACATATGCTTTGAGAATATAATAATACTATGATGAGAATTTATCCTCATGCTAGCACATGCTTTACATGTTTAAATATTTATATATAACAACATGAGTAGAATTGTTTTCCTTTGAGATGAGTAATTAATAGGATACATACCTCACCTTAAAAGAGGGTCATATTAAGGGGATGAGTAATAATATAATCATAAATGAAAAATATCCATGCAACATAATCTAATCCAATTATCCTAATCTAATATAGAATACCATAAATATATATGTTACTTTACCTCTAATTTGATAAATATGATATTATGTTGTATCTAAAACCTAAAATGTAATAATTAAGATCATATTATACTTTTAACCTATCACTCATATACATGTATCATTTCTACATATTCATTGCATATATCCCCAAATCTATCTCAATCTTCATTTATCTATCTCATTTCCTAGACTAATACAATAATCATATCTATTAGTATAGGGATCCACCTTTTACATACGAACCTATTATGTGATTCCACATTTTTCATTTTGAACTTATTATAGGTTCAAAAACACTAAAATGAGTAGTATGGTCAAGGTTATGCATCACTCAACTTACTAATAACTTATCCTTATTCATGAGTGTTGGGGCATTGATCTTCCAAGCCTATGTTTTACACAATGTCACTTTATTTAGGGCATAACCATCCCAGTCTCTAATACTTCAAATGGAAATGTGGTTTGATTAGTACATGAATATCTATTCTTAAAATTTTTAATGTTTCATTAATATAATGTACTTCATATTTCATATCATATATGTAAATTTATTATTGCATGTTTCATTTTAGTTTTACATGTATTAGATCAACATAAATTTATGCCATATTGGGGAAAATAAATCTTAACTTAAAACTATGTTAGGAAGAGATATGCCAATAAAGTAGACTTATAAACCATCCACATAATGTATTAAAAAAATAAAAATAGAATTTCACCAATAAAATACACTATATTTACTCAATTTTATATACAATGTGTGTGTGTGTGTGTGTGTGTGTGTGTGTGTGTGTGTGTGTGTGTGTGTGTGTGTGTGTGTGTGTGTGTGTGTGTGAAACTAGTAATTGTTGCACTAGAATAGGATATCCTAAGAGACTATATATTCACTAGTTATGGATAAATAAATCTAAGATGCATTTTAGAAAAGGATGCATAGGTTAAATATATAATAAAATAAATAGGTTAGTGGGAGATAATTATTGGTGGAGTGTGAGGTGTGATCATTCCATAAGTTACACCTAACCCTTTTCATACATGTGAGGATAACTACAATATTAAACATGCATATTAACTATGTACTTCACATGATACATCGAAAATTGGTAATAAAACTACCTAATTCATAATTAAACATAATAGTGAACATAACACACACTAAAACCCCCCTTGAATATTAGATTAGGTGACATGTTCAAAAATAAGAAGTATTAAAACCACAAGTATGGGTTCTAGAAACTAGTCATGATGAGGTACTCATGTAAAATAATAGATCAAAAAGGAAAATTAATAATGTTAATGTATATGAAAATTGAATCTAATGAATTCCATGTTAGGTGTTATTTCTACCAATGTGTGATATATTATGTTCACCACATAGTTAATAACACTTTTAATGTGTAGTTATACTCATGTGCATGAAGGGTAAGTATAATTTAGGGAATGATTCAACATTTCACTCCACCAATAACTATATCCCACTCATCTCTTTATTTTACTATATAATTAACCTTTTTATCCTTTTTTGAAATGGAGCTTATGGTCATTTATCCATAGTTAGTGAATATTCAGTCACTTAGGAGATCTGGATCTAGTGTAACCATTGTTATTTGCACAAACACATTGTATATTGCATTTAGCTAATGTAATGTATTTTTTTGGTAAATCTCTCTTTATATTATTTTAATATATTATTTAGATTGTATACGTGCTGAAGCTATTAATTTTTATCTTTCTTTCTATGGTATTTATAATAAGAGAATTCCTTACCCAATATAAGATAAAGATATTTTTTTATGATACAGAATCAAAACAAAAGGAGTAATGAAGCTACTATAGTATATGAATACAAAATATGATTAATCCTTGAAAGGAATGACTCAAAATTAGTTTCAATGTGTTTATTTACAAACAAGAGTTATCTTAGATACATGCTCCATCTAACAGGTATGCATGGGTAAAATAAGCCAAAGAGGGTTAGCTTGCTAACTATCACAAATTTTGATACCAAAAAAGAAATGTCGTCTTAGATATGATGCTCTAAATTTTGATACTAGTAAAATTTTTTGGCTTAGAAATAATGTTCTAAATTTTTATACTAGAAAATAATGTTAGCCTAAAAATAATGTTTTGAATTTTTATTTAGAATAGTTTTAGAGCGAACTCTTTTTTTAGTTTATTTTTTTGGAATAGTTTATGAGTGATTCACGACATTTTAATAGAATTTAGGAATAAATACTAGGTATGCAACATACTTGAATAACTAAGGAATAATTAAAAGTACATAACACCCCCATGTAATGATAATTATTTGCCATTTTTATCA
Source organism: Torreya grandis (assembly GCA_037957365.1). NCBI lineage: Eukaryota > Viridiplantae > Streptophyta > Pinopsida > Cupressales > Taxaceae > Torreya > Torreya grandis. The sequence goes on along the minus strand of JARHVA010000955.1, from coordinate 2,321,872 downwards.
CAATCCAAAATGGGGCAACCCCCTATATTCAAAATCTAATATAGGGGCTTTCTATAATGTCATAAGGTATGTTGTACCTCATTTTATATCATTAAATATGCCATTCTATCTTTGATCACAGTCTAGTTTAATTCGTGTTCCATTTGGTGTCTTAGGGGTCATTTTAGAGTCATATATACATGTGGAAGGTTTTCATAGTGTCTGAGTAGTTGCAAGAACAAGTCTGTAAAAGCCTAGTTTACACTTAGAAATATCTCAAGTTTTTGCTAACTGTTAAGAGTTATTTCAAATAAATTGTCAACAACAAAAGTACAAGGCATAATTATCTTAGATAAATTGTTCCAATTTATTTGGCTAAGTATTGGAATTCTTTCAATAAAATTATCTTGAAGGAAAAAGACTAAAGACACAAATATTTCAAGAAAATTCTTTGAAGATGTTTTTATTTCAAACAAAAGATCCAAAACAAAATTTCCTTGTCAAAATGTTGAAGATATTTTTATTGGGAAAAATGTTTGAGACAATATGCTTAATGTAAAGATCTAAAATAATTGAATGGTTTCAAAGAAATTATTTGTCCAAGCCTTCAAAATTGATCCAAGTAGGATCTCACAATGTTCATAAGCTTGAAAGGACATGAAACAAATTTGAAATTTTTTGGAAACTCATCAGGATCCAAAAATATTAAATCAAAATGACGGGTAAGTTTAAAGACCAAACCATCATTAAGATGTCATGAAGAACCAGATTGGACAATGTGTTTGTGTATTTTATAAATGATCTCAAGAATCCTCTCATGACCATTATACCATGTATTATTAATTTCATTAGTGCCAAGATCATTCTCTATAAGTTTCATTTCTTGATGAGTCTTCTATATCAAGATATAAGCCTTCAAAGTTTAGCTTACCAAGTCTAAAGGGCCAAGCCATTCTACACATCACATAGAAATGAACAAACTAATTTTTTTAAGAATTTTTATATTCACTCAAGAAACCCCCATGAACCAAAGGATTAAAATTATAGATTATCTTCATGCCTAGATCATATGCTAAAAATTTCATGCCCATGCAAGATTTCTAGCTCAAGTTATGAGAATTTAAAATTAGACCTACAACATAAGATGTTTGTGCTAATGTTAATTTTAAACTCCATAAAATATCAATTTAGATTCAAATCTTTAGTGATAGGCACATAGACATCATGCAAAACACATATGTCAACTCACTTGAACACTTTGTAAAACACTTAGAAAGATCTTAAAACTGGTGGATTAAGTGGGCATAATATTTATGTCTTAAAGAACATCTCCTCTAAATTTCATGCCTCTATGACCTTTTCACTTCCATATCAAAAATTTCAAAGTTGGTAAAATAATGGGAGACATTCATGTAGATGTAAACTTTAAGTGACAACAAAAAACCATTAGGGTCTTAAATTTTATGGTCATGTAGACATCAATATCATATTAATGGATGTCAAAATATGGTCATGTAGACATCAAATTTATACCATGATAAATACCCATTTATTTTTAAATGTAATCAAATCAAAAATAAACATTCAATCATACTAATGATCTAATGGTGTAAGCTCGACTGATAGAGAAGTGGGCCTAATGAGAACTAAGACTAGCATTCACTCATATATCTTGATCCCATGTTGTGAGATGAGTCAAAAGGTCAAGGAGCTTGAGAGACCACCACATGGTGTAAGTGAATAAATATCAAGCTCAAAATAGGATCCTAAGATTAACACATGATTAAAAAGTGGCATGAGTACATTAAATATAATAAAATATTGATATAACATTTTTAATCATGCAAATTAATATTAATAGAATGAACAAAGTCAAAGAGTCAAGATCTAACAGTAATGATCTACAAGGCCAATGGGAGTAAAGATAACTAGGATAATTTTGATTGGTTTGAGTCAATTTTTGATGGATAAAGTTTAACCAAAGGATTAGTTTTAGACCAAGTAAAATAAGGTCTTGAAGGGTTCATTTTATCTCCATTAAGGCTCATCTAAAAACCATTAAAGGGATGTGTTCATGTAGTCAATTTTAATGACATGAAGGGATCACCATTAAATCTTAAAATATGGGCCTTTGGTTCAAAATTTTATAGTCACAAGGTTGATTCTATGACTGTGTTCACTATTCTTAAAGGGATTCATGTACATGGTGAATCCTTAGTTCCTATAATAACATAATGGATCTATTTGGACCTAATAAGATCAAAAGGGAGATTGGTTTTCCCATCTATGGTGGACCTATGAAATTGGGAATGAGTTTTATCATGATCCATTTTGAACAAGAGCTATCATTTCAAAGGATGTCATTAAGGCATACACATAGACCCTAATATTTTCACCTTTGAGACCAACTACATGAATAAGACCCTTCTCTCCACTCTTGCACACCACAACAAAGTAGTGAATATTAGTTAGCACTAAGAAAGAACTCTAATTGATTGATCTAATGGTCATAACTACTTTAATGACAAAACCTAGCATAGAATAACTTGATCCTATCATTGCAACCATCAGGGAGCATCAATGAGGGAATAATGTATCTATGCAACGGGATGAAGTGACCTACATCAATCAAAAGGTCTAAATGATCATAATTTGTTGAAGTAGTTATAACTATAGTTCAAATGGATTTATGGTCATTTGATTCTTTTTTTAAGCACCAAAATCCCTCTCTCTTTTTCTCCTTTTCTATAAATATAAAATTTCAGCTATTGTAAATTATCCTTTAGGCTAATTATATTTTTCACCTCTTGTCATAATGAATATGTCATTTTGTATTTATTTACTAATGTGTACTCAGTGTTTTGTATTTGTTTGATATACAAAACTGGTCATTATCTTCCCCTTTCATGTCTTAATGTTGATGTCTTAGGTGTAAAGTGTATATTTCACTGTAAGTACTTTAAATCAATCCTTACCCTAATTTACCTCTAGCCTATGTCCATCAAATCAACCTCTAGGTGAAACACTATTTCTTGGAAACCATTGTAGACATTGCATTAGTTCTCTTCATAGTTTATTAGCGAGCTAATGAGTTAAATATTGATAGTATATCTTTTAAGATTCATTACATCACCTCCTTTATATTAGGTTAAATTCATGCATTCTCTAACTCTTTTCCCCATAAGTGATCAATTGGTATAGATAAGATGATTTCAAGATACATTCAAGGAGCTAGCCCTTAAATCTATAGGCTCATTTTCAATAAAGGTATACCCACATACTTGGAAATGTTCCCATGTTACCCAAATTTGGAAGAATTAACTTATTATAGGGTGAAATATTTGGTGATAATAGTTATGTCACACCTAGTGGGACCCATTGTCTTCAACACAACTTATCAAAGTGAATGTTGGTCTTGATAGACATCGTCTACAAATTGGTGTACTACTCAGCATTTGGTGACTCTTTTGAGGTAAATTTGGTTCAAATGCATTATTTTTTTATAAATATTCCCTCATAATTCAATTTTCTCACTAGGTCATCCTCTATTATAACATTCAATCCCATTAACTCACCCATTCAGCTTGAGATTCAGCTTAAAGATCAATATCCATAGTCTAATCTTCCATTTGAATAATAAGTAGATTTTTTATAGAGGGGAAGATGTTGAAGAGGATAAATGTATTGAAGAAGAAGACATGGATCGACCTTATTCATTCCTTTCCTTCAATACTGGTACTCCAATTCAACTTCATGTATATGATGTCATTCCTCCTAATGCCATGAAAGGTGTGCCCATATTCAATGGTGAGAGTCATGTCACACCTAGTGGGCACATTAGAGATTTTTGATGTTTCCACAATATTTCTTAAGAGAAAATTATGATTAGACTCCTTACCATGTCCCTTAAAATGAAGGCTCATAATTGGTATAAGACTTTAGAAGGTGGATGCATCGCACCATGGGATGAGTTTGGAATGTTGTTGACTTCCAAATTTGGAAATGAAAGTGACCATGCCTCTCTCATACATCAATTCAATGTGATAAAAATGGGACCCAAATAAATAATGCATGACTTCAACAAAAGGTTTTAGAAGAATTGGCATAGATTTCCTCCTCCCATGAGACCACCTGCTAGGTTTGTGTTCCCTAATTACTTGAAAGCCATTATGATTGAAATTGCTTTCATGTTTCAATATATGGGAGATTTCACTCTTATTGAAGCATATGATATTTCTATCAAAGCTAAGAATAGTCTCATCCAAACTAAAATATTGCCTCCTACTATGTCTATGCCTACATTATTTCATGTTTCTAATAATACTCCATATGTAGATCAAGTTCCTAATTACAATACCAAAACTAAGGTTACTCCTAGGCAAGTAGAAAATAATTTTTATTAGAAAGCAAAGTTCTTAACTTTATAGGCTCAAAATAGGAAAGATAATATACAACAAGGTGCCTATCAAAATCCTTACTCATATCAAAAATAGTATGGTAAATAATATAAAAGAGCAAGAGGTCAATGGTAACCTAATCCCAATAGGCATATTAATGCATATAATCCTAACTCTACCACCAATGCAATAGATATGGTACCAATTCATATCAATTTGGTACAGGGAGAAGATTGGTAGTAATAAAAATTCATGGATGCTAATGAGAATGGAGAGAAAACTCTAGTGGCTCAAGGAGTAGTTACCCCCATCTTATCAAATGAGGATGAAGTAATGATGCAAGTTAATGATGATTGGCAACCTCAAGGAGATATCATCACCAATTTTCTAGTTGAAGACACTTTTGTGCTAAATCAAGAAGCCTCTTTTAAAGACAATACAAGAGCCAAGAGGAAGGCTCTAGGAGGTGGAAGTGGAAATTCCCACAAGCTCATCCAATCTTCCTACAAGGAAATAATACATACCTACAACTGTGATGTTTTAGAAACTTCCACATCTCCATCAAGTCACAATATGGTAAGGTCTACTTTTATTCCTCAATTTCTAAGTAATTCTCTGCCTACAAGTTCTTAAGAGAAAGTAGGGATGTATTCTTTAAACATTGTATATTATTTGAATAACACTAAAACATCCATTTTTCTTTGAGATGTTATTAATAAGCTTGGTTAAAAAGAACTCCTACAAAAGTAGTTATTTGTTATCCTTGCTCATGTCTCACCCTCAAATCAAATTCATGGCCATGTTTCTCTTGAGAATGATCCTAGTGCCATTTTTGAACCATATACTATGTTTTAGAAACCTACACCAATTTACCTCACCATCATTATAGGTGATGAGTTGGTACACAATTGAATAGTCAATAGTGGAGCTTCTACTTTTATCATGCCCAAAGTTATAACTGACAAACTAGGCTTAAAATATGAGACACAAAGCAAAGGGTTCTTTAAATTAGATGGTACACCTTCCAAGATAGTAGGATTGATAAAAGGCTTTACGTATTTCTTGCATGATTGTCCTAGTTTTCTTATCTTGCAAGACATAGTTGTGGTTGATCTCCCAACCCACTTTATAATCTACCTATCAAGTTAATTCATAGTTAATATAGGTGGCTATATCTCAACTGATTGGTATTTCTTGGCCTTTAAAACAAGGTATGGAGATAAGGTGATAATTAGGACACAACCCCTTCAAGGTTTCATATTAAGACTTACATTGAGATAAGTTCTAATCTAAATTCTATGGCCCATGAATAAAAGTATTCTATTGTAGATGATGGCACTTCTTCCAAGCTTGAGGGTATTAAAAATTTATTTCTTAATGAATATGGAGCTAATAATTATGATCATGATCCCTATGATTTTATGGAGCAAACTGATTTGGTAGTGTATTGTAGACATGAAGAAGGAGTACCAACACCTCTAGTTGACATGGAAGAGGGTGAAGATGATGAGATGTGGAATATGTTTTTGATGGTTCATGAAGTAAAATTGGTGTAGGATCTGGTGTTATTTTGAGATCCCCATATAAATAAAAATATTATGCTTCATACAAATTTTATTTTAGTTGTACTTGTAATGTGGCCGAGTATGAAGGTTGAATTTAAGGCCTTCAATGGGAAAGGAAAAAAAGAATCAAGAACTTGCAAGTATATGGAGATAGTGAGTTGGTTATTTATCAGATGAGGAATGTGGTTGATGCAAAAAATCTTTTGATTAAGTCATATAAGCATAGGGTGTGAGATTTGATTGAATACTTCAATGTATTTAATATACAATTAGTCCCAAGGGAGAAGAATATTCATGTTGATATATTAACTTCCATAAGAGCTCAATTTGATACTCCAACTACCATAAAATAGGAAGAGAAATAAACTCAGATTAAGTTCATTATTAAAGCTTATGTACCTGATAATGAAGTGTCTTGATAAGTGTTTGATAGTGACAAAAACATTGCATGCTTCTTGTAAAATGAGGCTATGTTTTATTCAAGGAATCAAAATAGGCTTTAAGAATAATTGGGTGATTAGACTATACAACTAATAACCAATAATATACCTAAGGGTTTGGTGAACTTATAAATTATCTTCAATGAGAATGATAAAAATAAGAAAGAGAAAGTGAGTATGTCTACAAAAGAGGAGAGTTATGAAAGAGTCTTGATCTTCAAGGAAAAAATACTCAAACTAGGTAAGGTATATTCTACATTAGAGAATCAATAATTCATTGAGCTATGTAGAGAGTTTTATGATATATTTTCTTATGAGTATAAGGACCTTAAAGTATTTGATACAATCCTATCACACTATACCATTGATTTGGAACCTAGAGTTAAATCAGTTAGATAGAAGAAAAGACCTATCAACCCTAAGGTTGAATAATACGTGAGGTTAGAGCTTATCAAACTCCTTGAATATAAGATAATATTTTACATGAAGCATTCAACATGGGTAGTTAACCTTGTTCCTATTATAAATAATAATGGGGAGATAAGACTTTGAGTTGATTTTAGAGATCTTAATACAATATCACTTAAAGATCACTATCACATACCCTTAATGGAGAACATTTTGTAAATAGTTTTAGGTTATCAATATTTTTCTCTTATAAATGGATGTTTATGGTATAATCAAAATTTAGTTAGTGAGTATGATCATTTTAAGATAGCCATAAATACTAAATAGGGGATTTTTTCTTATAAGAAGAATCCCTTTGGTCTGTATAATTTCAGTGCCACATTTCAAAGATCAATGGACATGGATTTAAAAGCTTTGATCAATTAGATTATATTAGTTTATCTTGATGATATTACAATGTTTTATAAAGATGCTAATGAACACATTCAACACTTGAGACAAGTGTTTGATAGATGTAGGCAATATGGAGTATCTCTTAATCTAAAAAAGTTCATCTTTTCTATTCATGAAATTAAGCTCTTAAGACATACCATTTCCAAGTATGGTTTGACTCTTGATCTTGAAAGAATAGAGGATATTCTAGGCTTATCATTGACCTTAAATAAGAAATTTATTCAAATTTTCTAATGCAAGATAAATTTTTTAAGGAGGTTCATATATGGTTTTGCATTTTTGGTGAAATCTATCATAGGTATGCTAAAAACGAACCAAGTCTTTTCTTAGACCAAAGAGGGTAAGAGAAGTTTTAAAAACATAAACAAAGTAATTTTAGAAGATCCTACTCTTATAAATCCTTATTTTACTAAAGACTTCATGTTGTATTCATTTATTAACTTTGATACTATCTTATCCATGCTAATGCAAAAGAATGATGAGGGTTTGGAGCAGCTAATTACATTCTTTAGTCAAGGTTTATAAGATTATGAAGTCAATTACACTTTTTTTTAGAGAAATAAGTTCTTTTTATTGTAAGGGGGACAAAATAAAACTAGAGATATGGTTTCAAATAATAAGATTCATGTTATGGTCTCTCATTCTAGCACCAAAGAGTTTCTTTTGAGTAAATATCTTAGTGAAAAGAGGGTAGGGTGGATCACTAAGGTAATGGAATATGATGTTGATATCAATGTTAGAAGTATAATCACTAAGAGGGAGGGTGAATTAGTGATCCCAAATAATTAAATGTCAATATACACATTCATGAGGCATACATCATTCATATAAATGTATAAGAAAGACAATCCAAGATCAAGCACATAACACATGACATATGTGGGAAACCCTCTTATGGAATAAAAACCACTAGAAATTGGAATTAGACTACTATCATATAATAACAAGAACCAATTTAGTCCATATAAAAATGTTCAAGGAACTACCATTCCTAATTTTAGTGAGATTACAATCCTATAAGGAGATACCACACTTGTTTAGTTGAGATACAAAAATAACTAGACATTTAATAAGTTTCACTTTGTAAGGAGGATACAACCCCCTAGATTTTGAGCTCCCATAATGATACCTATTAACACATCCACATTCAAACTGATGTCTTCAACACCTAATGATGGATGTCTAATTATCACTCTTCAAATTTTCTCATACTCAATCCATCACATCTGTAACAACTCTATCATAACAATAACATCATGACCAAATGGTCGTACACATATTCCATAGTCTGATCTACCTCTCAGATCAACCACCAATCTCATACAGTCATCACTTATTTTTGTTCATAATATAATCTCTCAAAAAACCTCTTGATAAAATTCTTCTTTCTACCTCCTCTATGATTATTAGATCCAATGACCTATATGTCCTTTTGCACCAACTTAATTAGACAAGCATGTCTAATCCTATTTTTTATTTTTGGTCCTCACTAATGTATACCTTCTCTTTCAAAGGTTCTTATCTTCACTTGGATCCACATTTACTTTCATGGTTATCACCATCTTGGTTGGAAAATAGACTTGAATTAAACATTAAGGCTTAAATCACATCAATACATGGCTCAAAAAAGTCCCCAAAGGTCATCCATAGAATCCATGGATCACCCTTAAGTAGCTACACCTTTCAATTAGGCCCCACTAGCCCTTATAGGTCTCATGGAGACCTATTCACTCCATTATCACAATAATGATAAATTTATAAACTCAAGACCACTTCCAAAAGCATATTTCCACTCCAAATTATCCCTTTCTCACTCCCACACGGGTCCATTTCACTTGTAATACCAACTCCACATTTGAACCTACCAATTAGTTCTCCTCGCTCCTTCAGGTCTTTATACAGAAAACACAATCTCAAATTTTTGATTAAAAAACTCGAGTTACTAACATAAAAACATGAAAAAATAATATTTATATAACTTCCAAGACCTTTGAAACATATCTATGTGCCTTAGACACTACAAAATAGACCAACACACCTCAAACTATCTCACTCAAGATGACCACTCAAACTAGTCATAAAAACTCAAAATATAGTTAATATATTATGAATCTCCATATATTATTAGGAGACAACTACTAAACTAAATTACTTCACATAAGTATTTGAGACTTATAAAATATATCCATATTCATTAGATGGATCAATTATTCTTAGAACACCTTCAACTCACTCTTACAACATGATGACTCAAACTGCCAATGTACTCAATGAACACAATCAACTTATTAAATAATATTCATACTCAGGACAAATTTTTTAAACCTAAAAATACCACATATAGCATCCTAATTTAGTATAAAACACTCCAAAATAGCTATTCCAACATGAGATATTGAAAAACTAGTAAAATGAGCTCAATTATCCTTCTTGGGTCACTTACAGTTGAATGTCAAACATACAGTCAAATTTGGATCACAATATATTTATTTATAACAATATTTAGATAAAATAGCTAGGTTTAATATTTTAATTCTTTTACATATTTTATTTTTATACCATTAGCTAATTCATCTTAGATTAAAAGTTATGGCAGAAATACCATAGACTGATTTTCTCTTTCTAAAATTCAAATATTTAAATGTCAAAAGTCACAGTTCAACCTTGACCACTTTTTTAGCATATCATGTACCCAATCATCTTCTAAAATTGTTCTCCATAAATTTCATTTTAATTATCTCAAAATTTAACATCAATAAACGTCAAATAGGTTGAACTCTTTGACTTACTATGCTCCATTGATCTCAAACATATAATCAAATGTGAACCATTAGATACTTATCCTTTATCTATGATCAGTGTTAAACCTTGAAAACTTGAAACCATCTCTTTAATTCTTCAATTATTTAATAAATTCACTAAACTTATGTTTCTCAAAATTTAACTTATGAAAATTTGACCAAGTATGGGAACCTTGCTTATCTACATAAAATGCCAACTTTACACAGTCATATCTTTTACTGCACTTAGATGCATGATTTGAATTTTGGACCATATGATATCCTCACATAGGATAATACAACCATGTGAAAAAATTATCCTAAAAACCTCACACATTTTAGATATAAATACATTAAAATTATCACTTAGAATTATCTGCCACAAAGCCAATTATGTCAAAAACTTGTCTGGAAGGCCAAATTTGAACATGCACATCTTTTCCCATGCTTTGGATCTTGACATAAAAATTAACACAAATCAACTAGGAAAAAAATTTAAAAAACCCATATTATAATCTTATCCTTAAGCTTCTACATGTGTGATTTATTCCACCATCAAACTGCTTACTTGGCTCTTTCTTGCCTCATGCAAATGTTGCTAGGGAAAACATTGTCAAAATGCCTAAGAGCCAAAATTTGCACTTGTATATATTCTTATAAACTTATGTGCATGACATAATATTTATAACATAATAACTAGGTACTATGTGGTCAAAACCATATAACCAAGTCTGCTTGTCTCATTCTCATGTGGTAATGGTGACATCATCAAACTGCTTATTCAATTGTTTTGCCACTAGACCCAAAGTGTCTATATGAAAACTATAGAATACCAAATGAATTATAATTATGCACAAAATATCTCTAATCATCCTTGAAAATTGATATTACCCATTACACATTCTCAATAATTCATAATCATCTATGAACATCTATATCCATACCAAAATTGAAGACCAACTAAACATACTCGAAGCACATTAGGACAAACACATTGCACACTTTGTCATTGTAATATATAATATTAAATAACTTCATATAATCACTATGAATACTCCATGACGTCACTAAAAACTCTCCAAAAATATCCCCCTTTGTCATTGATGTCAAAAAACATCATTCAACTCACCTACCTTCTCTCTTTTCAAGTACTCTCATAATAAGAACTTTTTTGCCATTGGACACATTGAAAAATTGGGCACCAACTAATATTGAGGACCTAAAAATACTACACATAAGAGATGGAAACCTTATAAATAGAATACAAACTCCCCCTTACCTTAATCCTAGCTCTTCTTACCTTAACATACTTCCTCTTTCTTTGTGGCAATACTCTCTTCAATCAAGCACTATAAGAAATGAAAATAAAACACATAAAACCATTGGAATCTGATGGAAATAAAAAAGAATCATTTTAGAGGGATTACCCATAGGACTTATGAGCCATTGCAAATCTTGATCATCTTTAGATCTTCATACACCATAAAGAACCACCACACATGCTTACTAGCCTTCTCTTTTAAGTTACCACAAGGACCACCAGAAAAAACTTCATGCCATTCATAAAGAAAAAACATGCTCTCAACTAAATTGATAAATCTACTTGAAACAAACATACTTTTATATTTTGGAGAAACTAATCAAAAAAGCACTCTTCTTCAAACTAGGCCTATCTAGCCTCCTTATAGCCCTACCTAGAACTTACAGAGCCCATAACTCTCATTAGACACATCTTCATGACCTAAAAATTCATATTTGGATCACTCTCATATTCCCCCTTAATCACACCAATCTCATCCAATCCAATATAAATCCTTCATAAACCTACTAGCCAAATAGCTCTCCATATTGATAAAATCCTAAATAACTTGAGAACAACAAATCTTAAAATCTCTATGAAGCTTGATTTGACAACACATTTAACCCATTCAACCTATTAATAAGTATTAAACCTTAACTCATAAGGCAAACTAATTTTATATTATAGCCCAAAACCCTAGAAACTCAAAATAATCAAAGTCAATAAACCCCATTCTAGTCAACACAGAACTCTAAAAAGTTTTACACAACTAGAGATAGTCATCAGACACTTCTAGACCAAAAATTGAGTTATCATACCTTTGGGAACATGGAATTCATATAACGCATTTTAGGCTTGCTTGCCCTTAAGCCAAAAATTGAGAAAACCAAGAGCACTCAAAAATCTTCAATTGGCACAAACATACCTTCAAACCACAAAAATACCTTAAGCAAATCACAAAGAAGTGAAAAGATCTTTTTGAGAACTAAACTCTTTTTACACCTTAGAAAAAAATCCATCAAGAATCTTAGACTCAACAAAGTTAGTCTCCTTAGTCTTTATTGCCTCAAGTCTCTATACCAAAGTTTGACTCTTCTTGTCTTCTATAAGCATCTTACCTACTTGATCTTTGAGCTTATCCTAATTTGAATCATAGCCTTCTAGAGTAACTTTCTTATCAATTTTATGACTAGAAGAATTGGAAATGATTACCTTTTTTTCCATAACTAAGTTTGTCTTTTCTCAAATCTTCTAGGATCTCTATATCCTTTGACATACCTTGAAGACCTCTTAACACTATTTGGATAGAATCTAGAAATATGTCCACTCTTATGATAACTAAAAAAAATACTATCATTCATACCTTTTGATAGATTTGAACTGTGATCAATTTTTGGCCAAAAACTCTTATAATAGCTCGGTGAATGTCCATAATTCACTAGATTCATTCTACAGTCCTTAGCTCTATGACCATACATATTACATGTATAACAATGACCATCAAATAAACTAGCATTAGTTGAATTATTTGGTTATCAAACAGATCTTCTTGCATTACTTTAAAACATTGCATTCTGTTGTACATACTTAGGCTTTTCATTCTTATTTTCTATCTTATCCAACTTGACTATAATAATCTCATGCTCACTCTTCAAAGAATCAATCTCAATATTTAGTAGAGTGCACTCATCTTTTTTTCTATCAGATTTGCACTTGCAATCCATAACTGATATTTAAGAATATTCATCTTCTCTTCATTCATTTTTGCCTTGTTGGCCATGTCTTTCAATCTATATTCTTGCACTTTAATAGAATTGATATATTTTGATACTTCTCATCTCTCTTAGACTTGCCTAAAAGAATTCCCTCAAGAGAAATGACTTGTGCTTAAAGATCTTTGATCAAATATCTCATCTTGTGATTCCTCTTCTTCTACTCCTTTATTTTACCAATTGTACCCATGATCCTAGATTATAGATCAACTTCTTTTGCATTATCATATTCTATACTGATATGATAATATTATTTATCAAACATGATGTCTTTTTATTTTGAATAACTTTCCTCTTTGGAATTCAAACTTGTATTGGCATCTACTAACTAAACCTTGAGATTATTGATAACATTATAATCTTCTTTGTCATATTTCTTCAAATTAGATATCTAATATTCAAGTGCCTTGATCATAGCCTTCCACTATTGATTCTATTTCTTCAACTTCTTATCCATATTTGTACCTACTTAGGATCTCCTTCAAGATATTAATCTTCCTCTACAATACCTACTTTGATACTAATTTTTAGAGGTATAATCATTGAGATGGGGGGGGGGGGGGGTGAATCAGTGAGCCTAGATAATCTAATTTTAATACATACATTCATAAGGCATACATCATTTATAGTAATTTATAAGATTAATAATGCAAGATCAAGCACATAACACATGACATATGTGGGAAACCCTCTTGGGGAATAAAACACAATAGAACCTACAATTGGAATACTATATTATTATAATAAGAACTAATTTATACCATCTAAAAATGATCAAGGAACTGCAATTCATGATTTTAGTAAGATTGTAATCTTATAAAGATCTATCCTATTTATCTAGTTGATTTGCAATAAAAGCTATACCTTTAGTAAGTTTCACCTTACAAGGAGGTTGTAACCCCCCTAGATGTTGAGATTCCATAAAAAACACCTATGAACACATCCACCTTTAAACTAATGTCTTCAACACCTATTGATGGACCTGTAATTATCACTGTTCACCTTTGATCATACTTAATCAAGAACACTTATAAAAACTCTATCATAAAAATAACAACATGACCAGATGGTCTTGTAAATATTCCACACTCTAATATACCTCTTAGATCAACCACTAAACTCATACATTCTTCACCTTGTCTTCACTCACAATATACTCTCTCAAATAGCCTCTTGAGAAACTTGCATATTCTACCTCCTCTATATCATTAGGTCTAATGACCTACATGTGCTTATACACCAACTTAATTAGACATGAATGTTTGATCCTCTTCTCTCTCTTTTGGTTCTTACTAACCTATACCTTATCTTTCAAAGGTTCTTACCTTCACTTGGCTCCACATTCACACACCCTTATGCATATCTTAAACCATCACCTTGAGTTTCACTATATAGATAGATTTCATGGTTATCAGCATATTGGTTAGCCAATAGACTTGAATTAACCCTTAATTATTCTCTCATATCAATACATAGATGAAAATAATCCACAAAGGTTGGCCATAGCATCCATGGATCACCCTTAAGTAGCTACACCTTTCAATTAGGCCCTATTAGCCCTTATAGGTCTCATGGAGACCTATTCACTCCATTATCATAATAACAAAAAATTTAGAAAAATAGGACCACTTCTAAAATCATGGGTCACTCTAAATGACTCTTTTCTCACTCTGACATATGTCCATGCCACTTGAAACAGTGACTCCACACTTGAACCTACTAACTAGGTCTCCTCTCTCCTTCAATTATTTTTATATTAAACACAATCTTAAAATCTAAAGAAAACACTCAAATTACTCACATAACCACATGACCAGATAATATGGATAGAACCTCAAAGACCTATGTAACATCTCCATGTGCCTTAGATAATCCAACATAGTATAACACACCTCAAGCTATTTCACTCAAGATGACCACTCAAAATTATTATACATACTCAATATATTATGATTATCCACATCTAATTAGGGGAAAAATATGAAACTCATATCCTTTTCATAATTATTTTATACTTATACAATATCTACATATTCATTAGACTCATCAATTCTTCTCAGAACACCTTCAACTCATTCCTATAACATGATCACTCAAACTACCAGTGTATTTAATAAACATAGTTAAATTATTCAGTAATGTTAAAAATCAATATTGATTTTTAAAACCTCAAAATATCACATATATCATACTCATGGAGACTAAAACACTCCCAAATATATAATTCAACATGAGACATCAAAAAACCATCATAACAAGCTCAATTATCCTTCTCTGATTGCTTACACTAGAATGTCAAACACATCATCCACTTTAGAGTTTAATATCTTTTCCTATACTAAAAATTATACCACTTAACCAAATTCACTATATTCAAAATTGATTTATTTACATATTCACTTTAAATACCATAAGCAAATTCATCATGGATCAAAAGTTATGGGCAAAATACTGTAGATTGGATTTTTGCTTTCTAAAATTCAATTATTTAAATGTCAACAGTCATAGTTAAACCTCAACCACTTTAATACTCACTCAGATGGGAAAATTATTATCCATTAATATTATTTTAAGTATATGTAACTTTAATGTCATTCAACATCAAATAGGATGGCCACTTTGACTTACTATGCTCCATCGATCTCAAATGTATGATCAAATGTGAATTGTTAGATTCTTATCTTTTACCTATGCTCAGCATTAAACCTAAAAAATTTGGAATCATCTCATTTATTCCTAAATTATTTTTAAAATATGATATATTAACGTTTCTATAAATTTAACTTTTGAAAATTTGATGATGGGAACCTTGTTTATCTGCATGGAAGGCCAACTTTGCACAATCATATCCTTTATTGTGCTTATATGCATTATCTAAAATTTGGACCATATGATCTCTTCACATAGAATAATCCAATCATGTGAGAAAATAATCCTATAACCCTCACATGTGTGAGATATAATAAGATTAAAATTCTCACTCATATTAATCTACCATTGAGCTATGTTAAAAACTTGTTTGGAAGGCCAACTTTGAACATGCATATGTTTTGCCACTCTTTGACGCTTGCCCTAAAAATTAGTGTAGATAAACTAGGTAAAAAATTAAACAAAACAATATGATAATATTCTCTTTGAACTTTTTCTCACCATATATTCCACCATCAAATTTCTTATTCAACTCTTTCTTGCCTCATGCAAATTTGGCTAAGTATGGGAAAACACTATCAAAATAATTGGGAACCCAACTTTGCACTTGCATATCTTTTGATGAACTTAGGTGAATGAAGTTATATTTAGTTCATAATAAATAGGGACTAATTTTAAGAAAACCATATTACCAACTCCCATTGAATCATCTCTATGTGGTAATAGTGATGTCATCAAAATGCCTATTCAAATTTTTTGTTGCTAAACCCAAAGTGTTTACATGAAAACTATGGACTACCAGATGAGTTTCAATTATGCACATATATTATCCAATCATCCTTAATAATTTATAGTACCCCTTAAATATTATTAATAATTCATACTTATACCTAGACATCTCTAACCATCCCAAAATATAATATCAACCAAGCATACCTCAAGCACACTAGGACAAGCACATTGCACACTTTGTCATTGTCACATAGACTATCAAATCACTTCATCCACTCACTAGGACTCCTCCATGACATCACTAAAAACTATCCAACAATAAAATAAAAATATTGATAAGGGGTAAATGCCTTTATGAATATCTAGCTTTAGATCTTCATCAGTCAAAAGAAGAGGTTCTAGTCAATCATGATTATTCCCAATCAGCTTGTTTATTGCCTCCAAAAAGTTAGATATAGGATGTGATCAAATTTATTCAAAATTTTAGATATCCTAGTAATATGAGTAGATCACAAAGGAGACATTTTATATTTCAATATATTCCCTTTTGTCTTGTGGATGGTGTGATTTTTAGGTTGGGTATAAATGGTGTGCTATTGAGATGCATTGATAATGATTAGTTTCTAATGTTTCTTAAGAAGTTTCATGATGGGATAACAAGAGGTCATTTATATCCAATAAACATAAATTCCAAGATCATGAAGGCTATTTATTATTAGCCCAAACTATTCAAGGATTTCCATGCTTTAATGAGTAGGTGTGGCTAATGTGCTTTCTTTGTACGAAATCAAAAGATTACAACTCTTCCTTTGAAGCCTATCCAATTTGATCAACCTTTCATGAAATGGGGTCTTGATTTGATTGGCATGATAAATCCCTTATTAAGTGATAGTCATAAATGGACACTCATAGCAATTAACTATTTTATAAGATGGGTTGAGGTAGTAGCGTTGAAATAAGCTAATGAGAATGTTATCTTGGAGTTTTATGAGACCATCATAAAAAGTTTTGGTAGTCCTACTATCATTTTAGATAATTCTCTTACTTTTATGGGTGATAAGATTAATAATTGGGAAAATAGTAATGACATATTCTTGAGTAATTAATCTAACTATTACCCTCGAGGTAATGGGTTGGTTGAATATACTAACAAGAATTTGATTAGAATTATTAAGAGAACCTTGGAGCATAGCCAAATATCTTGGCATACCAAATTGAAGACAACCTTATGGGATGATATGATAACTCCCTAGAGGTTAATAGGGAATTCTCATTTTATGCTTGTTTATAAAAGGGAAGATAGGTTGTCTATCTCTCAAGAGTTGCCTAACATAGAGTTAGCACATCAGCTAGAGTTTATTGAGAAAACCCCAATGTAGGTTATATTTATAGAAATAATGGAGTTGAAAGAAACTAGAGATAAAGCTCATCGAGCTATGGAGCATCACCAAGTACTAATGAAGAGGTATTTTGACAATAAGGCAACTCCAAGATAATTTCAATAAGGTGATAAAGTATTAAAATGGGATGAAGATAGATAAAAACTAGGGAGATATACCAAATTTGATAGCCTATGGAGTAAACCATATGTCATCATCAAGTGTAATAAAATCAACTCTTTTTAGTTATCAAGGATGAATGGAGAAGAGATGCCTATCCATATGAATATGATACATTTGAAACCCTAGTATTGAGAACTAAAGGTCAATTTTGTAAATATTATATTAGGTGTATGTTTCTTTTATTATTTTGTTGTGTTCCAGTAAGTACTCATGAAGCACATGTGTGTTTCTATTTTGTGTCTTGTTCTTGTTGTTTTCTATCATTGTTGTGTGTTATCATACAATTGTTTATAATTAAAACATATATACTTTTAACTGCATAACCTAATGGATAGGATTATGCAACTTGTCATGGCATAACAAGCATTCTTCCTTTGAAAAATTATTAATAATGTTAACCATTTTTACCACAGGCCAAAATACGTCAACCCTTTATAGTTAGAATCTTGTATAGGGTATTTTTATAGTGTCTCAAGGTATGTTATAGGTCATTTGATGTAATTTCATATGCTATTCTATATTTGATCATATCTTAATCCTTATGTCATTTGGTGTCTTAGGGATCATTTTAGAGTCATATATGCAAGTGGCAGGTTTTAATGGTGTTTGAGAAGTTGCAAGAAGTACAAAAAATCCTAGTTTACACTTAGGAAATATCTCAAATTTTGTCTAAGTTTTAGAGTCATTTTGAATAATTTGTCCACAATAAAATTATAATGCATAAATATATTAGAGAAATTGTTCTAGTTTATTTGGATAAGTGTTGGAACTCTTTCGATAAAATTGTCCCAAATGCAAAAGACTAAAGACATAAATATTTTAGGAAAATTATCTAAGATAATTTACCTGATGACATTTTTATTTCAAAAAAAATGTCTAAGATAATATTTCTAAAGATGCATTTTAGTTGGAAAAATTGTCTAAAATAAATGGTCCTTGTCAAAATCCCAAAGATATTTATGTTGGGTAAAATGTCCAAGACAATATGCCTAATGCAAATCTCCAATGGAATTGAATGGTTTTAGAGAAATTATTTGTCCAAACCTTCAAAATTGATCCAAACAAGATCTCACAATGTTCATAAGCTCATAGGGACATGGAATAGATTGATAAAATCTTAAAAACTCATTAGGATCTTGAAATATTGAATCAAAATAACTTGGGAAAGTTTAAGTACTAGATCATCATCAGGATGTCATGAATAACTAGACTGGACAATGTGTTTCTCAATTTTATAAATGATCTCAATAAGCTTTGTATGACCATCAAATGAAGCATGATCAATGTACTTAGTTCCAATATCATTTTTTGTAAGTTTAATATCTTGATGAGTCTTCTATATTGATTTCTAAGACTTAAAATTTTAACTTTTCAAGTCTAAAGTGCCATGATAGCCTGCATGTCATATGTAAATAAACAAACCAATTTGTTTGAGATTTTTTTTATCTTCACTTAGGAAACCCCCATGAGCCAAAGGGTTATAATGCCATGAGATCTTCATTCCTAGATAATATCTTGAAAATTTCATTCCCACATAAGATTTTTAGCTCAATTTATGAGAATTCAAAATTAGACCTATAGCATAAGACATCTGAGCTAACATCAAGTTCTAGCTCTATAAAATAACCATTTAGATTCAAATGATTAGTGATAATAATGCAAACATCATTTAAAATATACATGTTATCTTACTTTAACACTTTATAAACACATTTAAAAATCTCCCAAAACTAGCAGATCAAGTGGGAATATTTTTAGCGTCAAGAACATCTTCTACAAATTTGGTTCCTCCATGACCTTTTTGCTTCTAGATCCAAAATTTAAGAGTTAGTCAAATAATGGGATATGTTCATGTAGACATCAAATTTAAGCTACAAGAATAAAAATAGTGGGGTCTTAAATTTTATGGCTGAGCATATATCAATGATAGTCTCATGGATGTCAAATGATATTTGCATAGAGGTAAAACTTAGACCATGGTAAATAGCCATTTATTTTCAAATGAAAGTAGATAAATTATCAATTTTCAATCATATTAAGGGTCTAATGGTACAAGCTCAACTGATATGGAAGTGGGCCCAATGAAATCTATGACTAGCTTTCACTTATACATCTTGATCCAATAGTGCGAGGTGAGTCAAAAGGTCAAGGAGATTGAGAGGCCACCACATGGTATAAGTGCATAAAGTATCAGGTTGACAACAAGATCTTGAGATCAACACTTGATTGACAAGTGGCATGAGCATGTTCAAGTTGATTGAAGATTTATGGAGCATGTTTAATCATGTAAATCAAGATTAATGGAGTGAGCAAGGCTAAAGAGTCAAAATTTGATATCAAGGATCTATGAGGCCAATGTGATTAAAGATAGATAGGATAATTTTGATTGGTTTGATTCAATTTTTGATGGACAAAGTCAAACCAAAGGAGTATTTTTAAACCAAGGCAAACAAGGTCTTATAGGGGTCATCCCATCACCATTAAGGCTTGGATAAAGGCAATTAAAGTGATATGTTGATGTATTAAATCTAAAGGACATGAAGGGATCACAATTAAATCTTAAAATATGGGCCTATAGATCAACTTTTTATAGTCACAAAGTTCATTATATGACTATGTTCGCTATTCTTAAAGTGATCCATGTACATAGTGAATATTTAGTTCCTACAATGACATAATGGGTGTATTTAGACCTAATAGGATCAAAATGGATTTTTTTTACCATTTTTGGTGGACCTATGACATCGGGATGAGTTGGATCATGATCCAATTTGAACAAGAGATAGCATTTGAAAGTATGCCATGAAGGCATACATGTAGATCCAAATGGTTTCATTCTAGGACCACCTACATGAAGAGGACACTTCTCTCCACTCTTGCATGCCATAATGAACTAGTAAAGAGTAATTAACACCAAAAACAATCTAATAGATTGATTTAATGGTCCTTGTAGACACCTAAATCTAACCACCAGTGACCTCCAACTAGGATTTTGACTAATTTCCACTTGAAACACATAATTTGGCCTAAAAATAGTAAAATATGCTAAAAGATGTGAAAATGACATGTTCAAGTGCTGATTCTAACTAGGGTATCCCTAAATGGGGAAATGCAATTTATGGGCCAACTAACTTTGATCAGATTATTTCAAGTCAAAATGCCAATTTTACACTTGGGTGCTCTAGATTACTCTTTCCTATCAAATGTTTTGTATGAGACACGTGCATTTGTTATGTTATGTTGGTAACATCCTAAATGGGATAGCTTATCCAATTCATCTAACATTTCCTTCTAATTCTAATCTAGTTGAATTTTAGACTGATAACAAGGCATTATGATCAATTTGAATAATTTGTGCATGAAGTGCTTAAACATGCTTTAGAGAAAATTAACCCAAATCAAGTCATAATTAATAATTCCATGGAAAATTTTTGAATAATTTGTTTTGGAAATGAATATTAAATATCTATATCATCAAGTGACATCATTTCTTGGGAAGACATCCCTAGGCCATAAATGCCATAAATATCAATATTTATGCCTCCCATTCCTCATCAAAGCCCTTCATGCCTCTTAATTTATCCTTTATCCCAAATATTGATGAGCCTATTTATTAATTTTAATTGCATAATTGGATTAATCCTTAGCCACACATCTCAATCCTGAGATGGATGATTCAGGTTGATTTTAGACATTTGCAAAAATATGTAAATAGGAGGCCTTACCACATGAATTTAAACACATGATTATGTAAAGTTATAATATAGGATTGGTTCCAAAATATTCATGAAAACTAGTGTTACAATGATAAACTAATTCCAAGCCAAGCCAAGCCACAAGCCAAAGGTGCCAACGAGAGATCTAGGTAGCCAAACTTCCATTTTGAAGGACTTCATGAGCACAAAGCCGAGCAAGTCACTACTACAAATTAATTTTGAGCATCCAAGGAAGGTTAAGGAATTATTTTTATTTTTCCTTAATTTTTAATTATGTTTGTCATTTTTTTTACTAAGCTCACCCTAGTAACTAGGCATGAAGGTGTTAGCTTAGTGTTTTCTTTGTCAATTTGTTTTGTGCATTTTTTCACTAACACCATACTAATCTCCTCTTTTTAGTCAAATTCCTAGTTCACTATCCTAACTAAATTTATTTTAGAACATATATAGAAACAAATTGATCCCACTATTGTAACTGTCAGCGAGCATCAATGAGGGAATAATGTAACTATGTAATAGGCTGAAGTGACCTAGATCAATTAAAAGGTTTGAATGAGCATAGTTTATAGAAGTAATTGTTATTGTAGTTCAAATTGAGTTGTTCTAATTTTATTCCTTTTTCATCTCCAAAATCCTTCTCTCTTGCTTTCCTTTTCTATAAATATAGCCTTTAAGTTATTGTTAAGCATCCCTTAGGTTGGTATGACTAGACTCTACCAAAAAGTGCATTCTACACCTCTTGGATAAATGAATAGATTATTTGTAGTTGTTTACTAATATATGATTAGTGTTTTATATTTTTTTGATATACAAAAGTGGTTATCATCATCCCTTTGTAGTTATAAGTTTGACCTAAGTGTTAATAAACATTTGTTATAGGTCATCTAGCATGTCTTAAGGTTGATGTCTCAGGTGTAAAGTAAACAATTGATTGTAATAAATTTAAATCAATCCTTACCCTAATTTTACTCCAACATATTTCCATCAAATCAACCTCTAGGTGAAGCATTATTTCTTGGAAATAATCGTAGACATTATATTAATTCTACTCATAGTCTATTAGTGTGCTATTGAGTTCAATCTTGAGAGTATATATTTGAATATTTAGTAGATCACCTCCTTTAGATTAGGTTAAATTCATGTATTATATAACTCTTTTCCCCTTAAGTAATAAATTAGTATAGATAAGAGTATTTCAAGATACATTTAGGGAGCCAGCCCTTAAATCTAGATGATCATTTATAATATAGGTATACCCACATACCTAGAAATGTTCCCATGTTTCCCAACTATGGAAGAAGTTTGAAAAACTTATTCTAGGGTGAAATATTTTATGATAATAATAACAATGGAGTGAATACAAATCAACTTAATATATACAAAAAATTTAATGCAATTGTTTGTATAAAATAAAAAAATTCCTTAAGTGAGAGTGCCAAATATGCCACATGATGAACCCAACTAATGAATTGTGATAAAGGAGTATGACAAATAAAAAATATTAATTAATGTATAAAAATATATAAAATACCCTATATAACCTCTTATATC
Source organism: Torreya grandis (assembly GCA_037957365.1). Lineage (NCBI taxonomy): Eukaryota > Viridiplantae > Streptophyta > Pinopsida > Cupressales > Taxaceae > Torreya > Torreya grandis. The sequence continues at coordinate 2,298,568 of JARHVA010000955.1, read as the reverse complement.
GATGAAAATACAAAACACATATGACTTACCCACCCAAAATTACATATGAAGCATTAAAGGGTAATCCCATCTAAAAATGAGGTTACACCTCTACTCTATGGAATAAACTAAAAACTCTAGAAAATTTATTAATCAAAAAGAAGTTTTGACCACACCACTATGTCTATTTCAAAAAAATAGGCAAGTTTTAAAATATTAGACTTTGAACATATCCAAAACCATTCTATATCCAAATATATAAGTTAACAACTTGTTATGAGTTACTATAAAAATGTGAAATGTGGTCTTTAAAACATGCCAAATGACATAATTTTTATGTTTTACTCCACATTGTATACTTCTTACCTTATTAAATTAACCATATATATGAAACATGATCTATATGTCTTAAAAAATATTTCATAGTGTTATATTTAGATGAAAAAATCCAAAACTAACTTTTATTGTGACCAATACACCCCATTTTTTAAAAAATCAAATGGAGACCCATCTACTCTCATAAGTTGATGAAATGGTCCAATTAAATAATTTAATAAATTTAAAACCAATCTTAACTTGAACTAAATCATGCTATTCTCTAGTTATTTTTATGAACTTTGACTTTGGGTAATATTTTAAAATGTCCAGTTTTTATTTTTTATGACTAATAACAACCAATCAACATTTGTCCAAATATATTAAGTTCAATTGTACATGTAATTTATAATAAAATAGGTGTCCTTAACATTTTAAATATTTTAGGATGAATCAAATTATTCCTTTATACAATTATATTTTCTAGTGGAATCCTCAACTCAATACTTATGCCACATGTCATTCTCTCAGCTTATCAGCTTATTAGTAATATTTTATGATGCTAGAAAAGGTATATATTATTTTAACCAACACGACTCAATGAGATTATACCAACCATTAGTATATAATATAATCAATGTTTTAATAAAAGTAGGTAATTATACATTTGTCTAGACCCCCAATTTAGTGAGATCTTACCACACATTATTCTCTTGGATTATCCATGATTTTACATGGATGTGACCAAATTTATATTTACTTAAAATTAATAAATCAGTGAGATCTTGAAAAGTGTCACATCCTCATTCCATCAAATGTACTAAAAAATTTAAAATTTCAAAAGTGGAAACTAATAGAATTAGCAATACCACACCATGTGGTCTCATCTCACTATGCCACATATTTCACAATATAGGTTTAGTTTACCAAATGCAAAAAATACTTGAATTAATGAGATTATTACATGTGTCACCATCTCATTATACTAAGACATATGGACATAATTATAGATCATAAAGCTATCAATTGGGAAATCAAGTGATAGGAAGCCAAATGTCCTACTTTGGATAGTCAATATCCATGGGTCATCTAAAAATTGTGCTTTATGTCCCTTCTAGTGTAATTAGATGTCAAATGTCATTCCATCTAGCATCACCTTGATCTTTCATAGACAAATAAATATCTAAGAACTTGACAGGATTGATGAACCTAGATCAAGCAACATCATCAGACATGTATCATATTTGATAAATGCTAAACCTAAGTCTAATATCAATCTACTCAACTCCATGAAATGGTATAAAAATACAAATATGTGACCAAGAAGATAAAATGTGAAAATAAGACATGGAAATTAAAAATATCATGAAAACATATGTCATAAAAATCAAATTTAAATGGAAATATAGTTGGCATAGATTGTTTATCTATAATTAATTTTCATGAATGAAAAATTATGGCATTGAGTTTAACTTTCCTAAGTTCATCCATCATCCCCAGTTTGGCTCAACTACTATTTGTGAACAAAATCACAAATCCAACTAAAATCTAGAGCTCTCTATTTACTATGGAATTCTAAATTAATAGTCAAAATTTGAAGATCAATAAGTTATAATTAATGGATCCTAAAGAGAGTCTCCTCGAACCTTTCATATTTTTATTTAGGAAAAAATAGAATTAATGGATACAATTTTCAATCAAAGTGCATTGGAAAAATAATTCCACCACTATCGATCTCTATATGTAAAAATAGAAAGGGCCAAACCATACGAAGACAAGTTAAACTCACCATTATCTAATAGGGATTACATCGATGATCTCTTGTCTATTAAAGTATCAAGATTACACAAATAAACTATAAATGTTGAGGTATTTCCTTGAAATAATGTCTTGCATAAATTCTTTATAGTTGGATCATGTACCAATAGCATATTTCAAAGAACTAATAACAAAGATCCTATAATATTCAGAGCCAATGGTACCTTTTAAAAATACTATGGGATCCTAAATACTAATATGGTATATGATTTCCACAATATTTAAAATTGAATTAAATAAAACATTGTTAGATATAGACTCAAGGTTTGGAAAAATAACCCTAATAATTTTTTGAAAAATAAAACTTTTCCTATTATACAATTTAGGCTAGGAGTTAGGTTGTTATGGCCTTCATGAAAAATATACATGGATTTATTTCCATAACAAATGCAAATGATGTTTGGGTGCCTTTATTTTAATATATATTGGATGATAGGAAATTCCCTTATATCGAGGAGGTCATTAGTTATAACTTCAAATAATAGAGGATGTCCCATTAGAAAGTATATGGTTATTTATATATGATGTCTTATTTGTTGGATATTTTTCATTATACAATCACCCCACCAAGGGAAGATCAAAGAAAAAAATGAATGAAAATATAAGTATTTGGGATTATTTTAATATATGTCACAACTGTTACTTTAGGGATCACTTACAAAGAATTGTAGATATATTCTATGCTCTTGTATATTAGGTAACCAATGGTAAACCCATGCCTAAATTGTCTAAAGAAATCATAAATTCAGTAAATTCATTAGAAAACATTGATATTACCTAGATAATACTATTATTAGAGTGAAGGGAACATTGGCTGCTCCTTTTGTAGTTCTAGGTGTGTCCTAGATAATTTAGTAGAATAATATATATTTTTAATTATCTAGAAATGTGGATGCTGACTATAGAGCATAAAAGTTCGTAATTTTCCATAAAACACCTTTACTCAATAGTAGGTTAAAGTCTATATTTTTGGTGTTTACTTGTAAGCTAAATAAGATCAAGTATCTAGGGTTAATAATATATAAATGAATAAGCACAATGGTAATAAATAGATCTAATGCATGCCCATTAATTTACAAACTGAGATAAATAATTTTATGAATTTATACTATTCTAATATTCCAAAAATAAAAAGTAAATATACTAATTTCTATTGAAATGAATTAAAAAACATTACATAGTAGGTTCTTTGTGTTCATTAAGATTTAGATTTAAAAAAGTTGGAAGTGGATTAGATTTTGATATTTGAATAGTTAATAAATTATATAATTATGCACTCTATGGCCTTAGATGTTTGTGTTAGATCTAGATAATTTCATCAATATTGGTGTTTGAATTGGATGTAGGTGTATAGTATGAAATAGTGACTTGATTTGAATTCAAAAATATTGAGCCTTCTATATTTTATGTCACCTTTATTTATGTGTATATAGACTATTCACATAAGATGTCGCTCTTCACCAAATGATCAAAAACTAAGTTCCTCACCCTTGGAGTGACTATGGGAAAAATGGGTTAGTGGGCACATTGTGTTGAGCTACCTCAAGGATCCCTATGTTAGTAGGCATTGATAAAATATCTAATACTCTAAAAAGGTCCTTAAACTTATGTACTTCCACCTACATGTTGGCATTTGTGTGCATAAGGATGAAAAATGTGATGCATAATTACATATAATGAACTAGATTGTAACATGCAAAATATAGATTATGGGATGTTATTTTATCACCGAAGACCTATGGGGAAAATTTTCATATGATTGATATGGAAATAGGGACAAACATGGTATTGTTTCTCACTTGTTTTTTTTATTGAGTGATTTTGGTAATTTGCCTTGTGATTTCACAATATTTTATAGGTGGTGAATGAATGAAGGCTAATCTTGTATACATACCAAATTTGTTTTGAAAATATATCACAATAAATTAGTTATGTTTCCTTTAGGATATGTTTCATTTTAAATGTATATGACTTTTGGGCAATAGACATAATTGGAAAAGGGGCATCTATGTCAATGTAGGCATTAAGTTGGGATGCAAGTGTCTAAAAAGTTAGAAAATATGTATAGGTAAAAAATGGCAAAGAAGGCTAATGATCAAGTTTAAATCATTTTTAATATTATATAAGGCCTGGTTATCATAACAATAGTGATCAAAGCAAGATATAATAAATTTGTCACAAAGAGATAGTGAACATGACCTTCTAATAATGAGAAGATATTAGAACTGAAGTGTACAACCATGATAGGTATTCCATAAATATATATTAATAAGGGTGTATATATATATATTGGAGAAAAAAATTCACAAAACCTTGAGAAAAATTGAGTTTCCATATGACCATGAAGATTATCTCAATCATGTAACCCATTCATACTTATAACCTGGTGAGTGTGAGTGATATAGTCAAATCATACTATATATTTGGTGAGGATGGATGATTTAATCACTCCATCCTATAAATATGTTGAATTTAGATAATTTAATGAATTATAAATTATAAACATGGTAATATTGAGTGATTTAATCACCTCAACCTTTCCAAAAGGTGAACCAACTAATATAGTAGATGGATCAATAAAAGTCCATCCTAGGTATGATAACAGTCCATAGTAGTATTTGAACTCTAAAGGTTGATATTATTTTGTAATTAAGGTACCTTTTCCATGGAATATTCACCTCATATATGTCCCAATATTAAACTTATGTATAATTATGATTCTAGTGTATATAATGATACCACAAATGTGTATCTAAATCATATAACTATGAAATTTGGATAATTTGATTATGTTTCAAGTGTGAAGGACATGTTCCCATGACATGGCCCAACTAAATATGTAGAATATGATAACTGGTGTAAGTTTGAGAACATTTTTTACATAACATGTCCCCAATAAAATATGAAATTATGAAAAATATGGAAGTCATGACTCTATGACATGCCAGCATTAATATGCCCCAATTTTGAGGTGAGGGAAGCAGAAACTAGTAGTTATCTTACCTCAAAAATAGAAGATAAATTTATAGTCTATGTATGGATCACATAGCATATATAGTTATATATAGAAATAAGTCACATAACATGTGATCACATCATGTCCTAATATTCATAATGTAAATCATGAAAACATATAGAGAGTAATAGTAGAAGTTCAACAAGTAGTGAATAACACACCCAAAATATCTTAAAGGCAAAAAAAATGAAAATTTACAAGGAGAACTTATAACATGGTCATGTTTTAATGCCAAAAAATCAAAGGGAAATGAATTAGTAACATGTCCACAAAACATAGAATGACATATTTAAATGTCCACATACAACAAACTATGACTTGAAAATTTCATAATAGGCAACTAAGGCATGAGGGACATAATAAATGGATAATATTAAAATGCTCAAACAATAAATACAATGTAAGACAATGAAAATCAATGAAAAATACTCAAGGAAGTGAAAAAATTAAAGCATGGCATCATAAGCAACCAACATAAGTATATCATACTAGTCCTTAGATATATGTGCTATTTTTTAAAAAGTACATAACATATCAAGTACACTATGAAAGATATAAGTATGGATAAATGCATATGTAATTACATAAGCTCAAACATGATAATGGAAAATAATCATATAATAATATAACTTGGGTGTATTATGATCAAATAAGTAGACTCACCTAATGTATTGATGATGTGAGTAGAGGTATGGCCCAACATCTATATGTGCATATATCATGTGCCTAGGTATGATTGCATAAGACTCAAAAGATGAATAAAACATATGTGTGTATATATAAAGAAATTATATTTTATCTACCAACATAGAATAAATAACATAGATGTTAAGAAGATAATAAGATATAAAAATGCTGCATATATTTGGATTTTTGAATGTTTTAAGTTTTCTTATATTTTTGGAATATTTGAAAGGATTAATAAAATAATTATTCATCATCATAAGGTGTAGGATCACTTGAGACATTTCTCAACATTTTATTATAGAAATGCATTATCACATCGACAAATTTTTTGTGTAGTTATTTACTCAAAGACATCAGTAAGGGAGGATCACCACATCTATCATGTTGTATGTAAATCTCCCTATCCCTAAGAATAAAGGTGATACACATATCTATAATATTCAATGTTGCATTCCAATAATTTAACCAATCCTATCAAAAATTTAATATCAAATGTGGCTCCTAATATAATATCTATATGATTATGGGGATCACCTATGGTCCAAATCCAATGGGTAGGTTGATGTACCCATGTGTTAGTAGAGGTTCTTGTAAATAATCTAGAACATGATAATTACATAAATATGTGTAGTGGGGAGCAAGGAAAAACTATAATTATTTGAACAAACTTATAATTCATCACTTTCATAGAAAATTACACATACAAGTTAGGAAGAACACAATTGTAACAGAAGGAATAGCATAAATGACATAACATAATATGTTAGAAAATTAAATAAAAATAGAGTATTTAATACACACTAAATATATGTAAAATATGATAAGGAAAAATATGTTAGAATTATTTTATTAATCTCACTAAAAAATTGAACCATATTCTATTATATCAAAGTGTTATATATAGCCTTTTAAAATCATCTATATTTTCACATTCCAACCTTTTAAAATATAAAAGGAAAGAATCATCAGATTCTTAAATTAACCAATTAGGCTTATCAGTCTGAATACATACAAACATTTATAAAAAAATATAAAATTATATACTTCAAATATGTATCCTATCATACATTAAAATTTTACCATGCTCAACACTTTCCCAGACATAAATTTTTGTCTCATCTCAAGACAAAGTTGCAACCTATTCTGAACTGAGCTAAAAATGTGAGGCATAAACAAAAGTTGAGTTCACCAATTTTCACCCTTTATACATAACTTATATGCCCTTTTAGGTTTTTTTATTAAGTATTATATTATCCTACCACACTTTTAGGTTTTCAATAGACTAGTGTAACTAGGTGTCTTCCCTTTACAAATTTTTAGCTAATCTATCCCAACTCCTAATGTTTAGGTTATCTTATAAAAATTAAAAACTTATTAAGTTACAAAATTGGAATGCACATTACCTAATGCTATGGTGGTGGATAACTTTGACTGGAATGTTATGGAATTGCTTGAATTTGTTTGGATACCAACCCATTAGCTTCTAGTTCACCCAATAGTGGAGGTTATTTTCAAGATTGCATAGTTTTAGTATTTTTTTATGCTTTTTTAAAGTGGACTAATTAGCTACTAAAAACAAAGTATAAGTAGTGGTTTTATGATTACCTAGAGATATGGATGGTTGATTGTGCACCATAGATCAAGGTTTATGGGAAATCCTCTTTGGCTAGAGAAGAATGACCTAAAACTCACACTAACTCATGAAAAATGGATTAATAGAAATATGAGTGAGCTACATGGTTACAAACTAGTCTTGAGAAGTGGCACACTTTCTTATATGGATGTCAACACACTATATTCAATTAAAAAAAGATAATAAAGATAAAAAGATAAAGATTACAAGATATAAATGATGTAAAAGATAATTTGATAAAGATTATATAAATTCAAATCATTTATTGCATTTAAGATAAATAGATGTAATAGACAATGCAAAAGATGTCTACATGTAAAAGATAGGTTTTTATAAAATAGAATGCAAGTTTTGACAAGTTTTTCAAACTATTGCAAGAATGTTATCAAAATTTAGCAAGGATCAATGTCAATCCTATAGGATAAATGTTAAATCAAATGGATTGATGTCAATTCTATGAATAAAGCTAAACTTTAAAAACATACTATAATAATGACTTATATTATTGATAAAATAACTAAAAACAAATGTAAAATAGTGACAGATAGACATAAAATACTATAGATTTGAAATATGAAAGAATTGAAGTGCAATACTTACTTTGAAAACAATCTTGGCATGAGGTTGATATTGTGTATTCTTTTGTCTATATTTGGGCAACAATTCATTAGCAATGTATCTAACAATTACCTATGAGTCTCGTACAAAAATTCTATCATTGTTCTAGGTTCCAAAATTGCATTTACCATCCTCTCAAGCCATGGAGGTCTATTGTGTATATATGGATCAACTCAATTTGGTTTAGGCTGATTCAAACTACATGCCAAACTAAGTGAATGTAACACTAAGTTGTTTGCATGGGTTTTTGATGAGGGTAACTTGCTGGAAGGGTTGTTAGCAGGGTAAATAATTTGTTTTAATTTGTTTAAAGTATTTTTGATTGTTTAAAATCTTTTAAGTTGTTAGGGATGGTAAATAATAATTAATAGGGTTAATTACCATGGGTAAATAAGGGGTATATACATAAAATAAACATTTAAGTATAAGTTGACATTTTATTAAAGACATTTAGTTTCTTAATCTTTAAGTTATATTTTATGTATATACTTTCAAGGTGTTTAAGAGTGGTTTTAGACCTATAAGAGTTAAAGATGAAAAGTATATATTTTTGGAAGTTTCTACCACATTTCAAACATAGCCTATTTTAAGATTTTAGGATTTTAGGCTCAGCTTATTTCAAGGTTTCAAGATATGGTAAAATTTTATAACATCTACATTTAATTATTAATGTGATAGCCTAAAAGATGGTAGAATAGGGAAAGGCTACTAAATTCTAGTGTCTACACACACCGTTACATCTATCTTCATTTTTTATATAGTTTGATGGATCTATTGTGAAGGAATGAATTGTGGATCATCTATTATTTTTGTAATAGCTAGATCAACTTGAGATAGATCTTGCTTAAGTGTTTTCCAATCTTTGAACACTTAAAACCCATAGAAAGAATATTGCACATAGGCATCTAAATCACCATCATCTATTGCTCATCTTCATCCTCTACAATAGTGAGTAGTGATTTAGAATTAGGTATTTTAATATGTATATCTAATATCATCTCATCCAATCTATTAGCAGTCCTTTGGGATTGAATGGATGCAAAGTTATTATGCATTATTTCAATATGCTAGACTTATAGTTTATACATTACAGCATACTACAATATATAATTTACTTGAGTTCCCTACCCATTGCCTCCACAATAGCCATCTGGTCATCCATTACTTCCGTAGCTTTATCTCTAGTGGTAAACTCAAGTTTGATAATAGCCAAGGACTGATTGGAATGTTATTTCCAATTTAGCATAGCTTAGGCTATATTCATGGATTTTTGTGAAAATATCTCTAAAGCCTATTCATATTATTCAATCAATTCATAAATAGTTTTTTTTAAATTTCTAGATAGTGTGTCCTTATGTGTACAATGCAATCACTTTATGCATGACCACCCAATCCTTTGTAATCTACATTAAAAAAATAGTGAATTGCTTATCTTAAAACATTACTTGATCACCTAACATCTATATAACTAATGTGGTAAAAGTCTTATTTATTAAGTGGCATGACTTTTACAACTTATTTTCTACATTGAACTTTTCCCCACATGGCCATAGAACTTACTAATCCAAGTTTGAAGCCTTCTACACAATAAATTATTTAAATGTAATTATACCTTCAATCTTATTTCATAGTGGTAGTTGAGTCACAACCAAATATGTTTTCATTATAGTTGTATCAAGTGACATGGATGTGGTTTGTAGTGTCATAATAACTAGTGTAAATTGATCCATTATAAGTAAGAAGGTGGTTTACCAAGTTAATGTTGTTGGGATGTCCTACAACTACTAGCTAGAACTCTATGGTTTAAAATGTGATGCCTCTTTTATGGCCTTCATCTATGATATCATCTCTAATTCTACCTACTATTTGGCCTTCTTATCATTCTCATCCTAATTTATAGCTTATTTTCTAACCTTCACATCTACTTCAACAAACACTCTAGCTTCTCTCACAGCCTTAGATTTAACATCAATTTGAGATTTGGCTTTAGCATATACCTCAGACTTAGATTTGGATTTAACTTTAGCCTTATCTTTATCTTGAATTTATTTTAATTCTATTTTATGTCTATTTTTTTCCTCAACAACTTTGGCTTGCACTTATTATTCCACCTGCTTCTATTGCACATCTTGCATCTTTTGTTATTCTTGGTGGGTTTTCTCCTATTTATTCATTTTTACCACTATTTATTTGGCCACCTTCTTCATAGCATCTACTACTTTAGCTTTCTTCTTTGTAGCCTCATCTTCTTCAGCGTTATTTTTTATAGACTATGCTTCTTCAAATTTATTTTGTCTTTCTTCCTCTTCACCCAGAAAATTTTATTATTGCTCCTACACAACTTTTTGTTGTTTTTATTATGATTCTTATGTAACCTCTTGTTCTATAACTTATTATTTTTCCTTTTTCCTTCTTCCCTTTTCTAGTTACTTTCATCTTCCTTATTCACCTCCTTATGATTCAATTTATCCTACATAATTTTTTATTCTCTTACTAGCTATGACATAGTTATGTCATGGGGTTCCTCAAAAAATTTGATGTCTAGTAGCTCAATTTATAATTCAATATGTTCAGATGATTTTGATTTGACCACTTGAACTTTATATATGAGCTTATTTTTAGGTCTATCTAGAGGAGTGATGGTCTATTTTATATTATTTTCAACATGAGGCTAGGGATATTATTGGGTTGCTTGTGTCTACTATGCACCACTTTCATCTCTAGGTCCCTCAAATGGCACCATCCTTTCTCAGATAGTTTGCGATGGTCAGTGGTTGGGCGTGTTGCACCCAACAACCCCCATTGATTTTTTATCAAAATAGGGACCCACTATCTTTTAGGAAATGGTCTATATCCCTACCTTGAAATTCCTATAAAAAGAAAGGGCTTATGTGTTGTGTTAATTTTGTTATTTGGTAGACATATGATCATACATTTTTATATTTTTGGACTAACCTACCAATGATATTTGATTTTTTTTTCTCATTTTGTTCGATGAAATGCCTCAACATGACAAATTATCACAAAGGGTATATGTAATTTTTTTTGAAAACTTACTCTTTAGGGATTCTATTTAGAACTTATTATTCAATGATTCTATTTAGAACTTTCATTCACCAAAATATTCTATCATATTTTAGTATTCAATATTTTTTTTTTGATAATTTTATTTAGAACTTTAGCTCAACAAATTCCTATGGCACATCAAGGTCTTTGACACTTCTAATTTTTATGTACCTCCATAAGAAATTAACTTTGGTGTTTTACTTTGTGGGATTGATTTAGAACATCTATTTAAGACTTCAAGGTATGATACCCCAAAGTCATATTCACCTTGTATTAGAACACTTTACCATTTAATCTTGAGCCACTATTCTTTGGGAGCTTAGTTTATAAAGTTTTACACTTTGGTTTATCTCAGTCTCCAGAGGATTCCTTCAACAAATATCCCTTAGTGAAATTAGTTTACTCATTTAGGCCTTTGAAAAAAATTGGTGATTATGCTCACAAAATTCCTCTAATGTGTTTCAGTCTTCGGTGAAAGAGTTTGACACATTTAGGTCTTTGGTAAAAGTGTTTGGATCTTTTGCTTGGGATACTCACCTACCTCATAAACATTGTTATATCTTGACTCTCAAATTTTGACTACCAAAAGACTCATTTCTTAGTAAAATAAATCCAAAAAAGCAATGAAATGAACCTTAGCCAAGGGCAATGATATGTCAATCCTACTAAATATGAATGGTGACTACATGGCATACCCACCAAATGAAGTGGTAAAGTTATAATTGAAAAAACAAATCAAATTTATAGACATTAGACATTAATTTCACATAAACTATAAATCAATGCCAAAGTTATACCAAATTAGTTCAAATTATGATGTTCCCATTCTATCTAAAGTTAACTTGTGAACTTAGCTACTCTCCTATGATAGAGCCCTAGATACCATTGTCTCTAGTTTAAAAACATAATCAATAGAATTGAGTGATTAAATTATAAACTATACTAGTGCCAACTCAATTAAAAAACAATGACATCCTCATCTAAGACATTTTCATTAACTCTCCTTCCTTTGAGGTTTTTCATCAAATGTTCTACTAAGTATATGTGTATGATTTTTGAACCTACAATATTCAATAATGACTACACCAACTACTCATCACTTTGTGAGGCCATTCACTAGGTTGAGGTGTCAGAATATTCCAGTAGATGATCTTTTGGTAGGGTGAGCACACAAGTATTCTAAAAATCAATGACCCTATTTGTATTCAAAAATGAATAAGAAGATGTGCAACAATTTCCTTTGTATTAAACTGGCTTAATTTATAAATATCTACTATGCACTAATCAACTCTATTACAATAGCATGGTGAATAGGAATATAAATGAGTAAGGGGAGCTAAATCACTAGAAAAATCAAGATGCAACTAAGTGTAACTCACTATGGAACTCATAAGAGAACTCACATTGGTACTCATTAGAACTCCACATGGAACTTCAAGTGCAACTCACCCTCTCACCCACTTAACCTCTTATCACACCTAAGTAAGCTAAAGCTACAAGTGTAGGAATTATCCATTTAATAAGTAAATGGAATAATTAGTATCTTACACCAAAGAAAAGATGGGTCCCAATAACAAGGCTTGATGAGGTACCCACATACAATGCAACTCTAAAAAATGGATTAAAAAGAGAAAACCCAGTGGGAAAAAAACTCCCCCCATAAAGAGAGACAAAGAAAAGAAGTAAGGACTACAAATCCCATTCCAACAACACCCTTAAGCATATATTCGGTGGGATATAATATTGGGACCTGACATCGAGGCTTAATGAGGTACCCAAGTACATAGTGATGATCCTAATATCCTATAAAATATGAAGGATTTCTACTTCCACAAAGAGAAGAGAGAATGTATGGATTGAATTTCACATGATGAATGCTTTAGTAGGTCCCTCTGCAATAAATATTGTCTCTTCCTTTCAAAAAAAAGAAACCATGAGCTATCAAACTATTGAATTCCCACTCAAGTGGATTGTAGATAGGAATCATGATGTAGATCTCTAAAAAATGCTCAAATGTCTCCTTGATAATGCTTGAATGTGCCAAAGTCTAATCAGATCTCACAGGACTAACTATATAAGTTGGAAATGAAGAAGTAGACAATGAAGGAGAGAGAAAAGCTAGAGAATATAGACATGGAACATTCACTAAAGGAATGTCTATGTGAAGAGTAGAGCATGACTCACAAATTGAAGAAAGAATGTCTGTAGGAAGAGATGAGTCATAGATGATCACAATATGCATAATCTCACTAAAATTAGTAAATTCCTTTGAAATGCAAGTTTGTGAAGGCTCTGAAAGAGCAATAACATGTATAAGAATAGATGTAGAATCTACAATAGGATAACTAAGCTCTAGAAGATTCTCATCCTGTAGTGGGGGATCGACATAAGGAAAACACTATACACCATAGATGTAGCATTAAGAGATAAAAGCATGAGGAGAGATTACAATACTATCAGAAGAGATAATAGGATGTAGAGGAAGAGGTGTGACATAAATCTCTATATGATCACCAAAAAGACTCTGTAGTATGCTCCAACTAGTGCATGGACACTCTATGTGTTGCACATGGCAATGAAGATCCATGGAAACATGAAGTAAAAGAGTGGAAAAAATATTGTCACAAGTATTATCCCATTTATTGAACTAAATAGGATTGATGGGTGCAAGAATCTATTCATATAGAAATGGAATACAATTCTTGCATGTGAGCAAGTGTTTCAAATAAGCATGCCACAAAGCATAATTATCCTTCCCAAAAAGGATCACTAGAGATGAAATAACTATCCGCATCTAGAATATCTCAAATGAGGTTGAAATGATCAAGAGAATACACCAAAAAAGGGCACAAATGCATAAAATACTCTGTAATAAACCCCTAAAACATGTTCATGAAAGGGATGTCAGACACAAATGGGAATGCATCCAAATAAGAAATATATGCTATAATAAGAGAAACAAATGGTGCAAACTCTATAGATGGACTTCAGACTATGATAAATATTATTCCATATAGATGAGATCAATCAATATATGTTGTACATTGTAGAAACTAGTATGGCCCATAACCCCCCGAATATGGCACTTTATAACCTAAGTGCATTTTACAAAACTAAATATACCAATGGAAATATGACAAAAGAATATGAACTTTTGAAAAAATTGGCACTCCATTTTGAGTTGCCAATAAAAAGTTATAGCAAAATAATTTTTCCATCATTAGTGGCCTATTTAAAAAATTACACAAAAAGTTTAAATACTCATCAGGTTCTAGTATGAAGCATAATGTGTAACCATCTATTAGAATCAACAAAAACCTCGATCCTCTTCAAATAAACTAAAATAAAAAATACTCTAGACCATTCACCCTTACATGTAATTTTCTAAAAAAAATCTTATAAGTGAAGGTTTTAATTGAAAAAAATTAAAACTATTGTTTAAAATTAAAAGATATAGCCAAAATTTTAAAAGAAATTAGCATAAAAGTTAAGTTTGACTTTGGAAGGAGAAGAAAGCGCCACCATGGATTAAACTTGGCAAGGAATTGATCATGATTTTAGCTGTATGATGTAGATTGAAGGGTATGCTCCTAAATAGTTTAAAACCCTAACAACAAGCAAATTATAAAGGATTTAGTGTTATCTACCTCAATAAAATCTATCAAACATTAGTGTTGTGGTTATTTGGAAGATGACTACTAAGAAAATAGGTTGTGGCTTGATGAAGATGATGATGGAGAGGCCAAGAACATGTGAGTGGGTGCATCACAATTGTGCTAGTCCCCTCAAAATGATGCTAAGACAACTATTAAATAATGTAGGTTTGCTCATCTTGCTTACTAAAATGGTGATGGTTTTAGAGATTTTAAAGGATGATGCTACTATTATTATGGCTCATTTCATTAAAAAAATGGAATGGGTTGATGCAAGATTTTCAATTTATTCTTTAGGGGGAAGTCACCCAAATCCACATGAAAGAAAGGTGGTAGGTGATAGCCTCAATCATAATTAGTACATTCAAATTTGGAAACTAGAGCCATTGGAATCATATCTATAATTAGTATGCATAGGATCAGTAGTCACCATTGGAAACTATGGTTGATGTATTATAAATAGGGAGATGCCAACCAATAGAAATTGAATTCCTATGCCAATGCACCAATCATCTCACTAAATTCTTATACTAGATCTGCATGAAACCCTTGTATGCCAATACACAAGTATGCAAATTCTAATACAAATAATATGAAAATTCCTCTTAATAAATTCAAGAGAATATAAAAATAGAAATCAAATAAATAAACATTATTTGGTGCTCATTACTAGAACTTGGGGCTCTAATACCATGTCAAAATATGCTAGTAGGTGATCTTTTAGTAGGGTGAGGACACAAGTATTCTACAAATCAATGACCCTACTTGTATTCAAACATGAATAAAAATATGAGAAATAATTGCCTTTGTATTAAACTAGCTTGCTTTAAAAATATCTACTATGCACTAATTAGCTCTAGTACAATAACATGGTGAAGAGGAATATAAAGGAGCAAGGGGAGTTAACTCACTAGAAAACTCAAGATGGAATTGAGTGTAACTCACTGTGGAACTCATAAGAGAACTCATAATGTTACTCAATAGAATTCCACATAGAACTCTAACTGGAACTCACCCTCTCAACCACTTAACCTCTTATCACACCTAGGTAAGCTAAATCTAAAAGTGTAGGAATTATCCATTTAATAAGTAAATGGAATAAATAATATCCTACACCAACATGATGCACATATGCATAAGGATAATTTTACTTGAGTTCAATGTAAATTGGTCATAGAGATTTTCTCTCTCAAACAAGAAGGGTTACACTTCATAGCTATGAAGATAGAAGTCATGCCATGTATCAACCTCCTAAGAGATTTATTTTGTTGTAGGGAATATAATTAGAGGAGCATTACTACATCATTTCAAGCATAAAATTGTTATAGTGTGCATATCCTATGATGCATTATAAAGGTATCTCTCTCTTCCTATTATAGATGCCCCTTATAACTTACATAGAGTAATGGCATGGAAGAAAGAGAAGTTTAATGTGAATACACTTAGTTCTTGGATGATCCCTAGGGAGATAAACAATTTCAAAGACAATCAACCCACATTAATGACAAAACTCATAATGGGAACATGAATTAGGATGCCCCTACTAAAAAGGTTATTTGGATACCCAAGCATTGAATTCCTCCACCTATAATGGGTTAAATTGCTTGATTTTATGGGGACATAATAATTAAAATATGCTCTAGGAGAAATGATTAAAACAAGCCTATGAGATCAAATAATGCATAAGGACAAGAAGCCTCTAGAAGGTCACTTATATATGATGTCTTACATGTTTGAAAAAGTCATATGGATAGTTTACATTCATAATGGCTCACTCTAGGGAAACCCTCTAAACTTTATAAAGAACAAGATATGTGATTATTACTCCCTAATTCACATATATTTATACACTTTGAATAATGTGCATAGCTTCAAGGGTGTTTACCCATAGGTATGGAGGAACATCCATGAGTCTCACCTACCTATGGTATCAAAGATTATAATGGATATATTATTTATTAGGTTATACTATTATTTATACCCTAATTACATGGTCATCATGGTCATATGCCATAAGGTTACACCTTTTCACCTCCCCATGTATTTCCTATATAAGTTGGTAGAGTAGTAAATATCCTACTAGTTATGGTGTGGAATTGACAAGGATATGCACAAGAAGAATAATGTTTAAATTTATGGATCTACCCCATGAATGGAAGGATGTGTTACACCAATCATAATCACTTCGATGAGGTAGGGAAGTATACAAAATACTATTGCTTTCCTTCATTGCACATAGGGACTAGGACCACCACGGATAGGTACAAAACCATATCAAGGGACTTAGCATAAAATATGAACATGATCCCTATGATCATGATTTTTTGTTTGTTAATGCTCAAAATGATGACCAAGCCTTAGAGAAGGCATAATAAATCTAGTTAAAATAAGACCTCATAAAAATTATTTAAGGGGAACCTTTCCTTTATATATAAGAGGTATAGGCTAGACTCCCACCAGCTGATTGATGGAATACATCATAATTTTTGACTGGCATACCTACTCAGCTAGCAATGGATCAAGGGAAATCTTCCAAAACACCCCTTATAATACTTAAGGCATTAAATAAGGAACCATGGGTTCTAAATAACTCACTTGGGGGAAATCAATATGAGCCCATTTGTCTTGATTATTTAGATTTTGAGGGCCATAACCAAGGTGATGTTCTATCATTTATAGAGGGTGATATTGTGGTTACCTCAACCACATAACTAGATCCTTCCACAACTTCCATTACAGACATCTATTATTCAAGGAAACCAAGGCCTTAGCCCTTATATAGATCCCAACCATGGAAGGACCATTAGTGGATTCAACCACATAAGAGGAAGTCAGAGGGGGTATTTATGATGAAGAGGTTGAATTATAAAGAGTGAAAGTCTTTATCCTCTAAGACTAAAAGGGCAAGTCACTATTACATTAGAATACATGAGATGAGCCAACACCCCATATAATTTTTATTAACCCTATTTTTTCCTATGTTTCTCCTTTTGTAGTTAGTCCATTTGATTCTATTTCATTCACTCCTCCTAGATCCCATCCTCTCTTTGACCCCAAGGTGGAGTTTACTCTTATTCAACCCCTTGTTCAACCAATTCTACTAGTTCTAAATGCAAAGGATCCCTCTTCTACCTTTGCATTTACTTCTTCATCAGTTGGTATTATTTTAATAGTTCTTCCTACATCAACACTTAATATTCCATTATTCCTTCTAATATAGTTCCACCCCACACAAAAATTAAGAAGAGGGGCATAAAGAAAGCAAGGGGAGTAGTATAAAATCCCAAGTTATATGTTTCATCTACATAATTAAGTCTAGCAATTCTCCTTCCTCATTTTTATCAAGATAAAAATATAATGACCACTAGGAATGCCACTAAGAATAAAAATCCAATATGTGTGTGTGTGTGTGTGTGTGTGTGTGTGTGTGTGTGTGTGTGTGTGTGTGTGTGTGTGTATTATCCATAGATGACCAAAATAGGATGGAGTGGACTGGTCCAAAATAATATGGCCTTCATTCCCTAATCCCCTCCTAGAGGAAACTTTTAAGTAAACATTAGGTGATATATTGAGTGAGACTACAACTTCAAACACTTATCTTATGGACCCAACCCAACTAGTCCTCCCATAATGGGCAATAGACATGTAGTAAGAGACCTAAAAAATTCCTAATCTAGTATTTATTAAATTTCTCACTATAAATAGAGTATTTTAATAATCTATAAGGAGAGTATAGAGGGTCAAGAAAAGGAAGCAAGAAGATGAGACTGGAAAAGTAGTTATAGTGGGCGAAAGGGAAAAGATGTTCAATTTGGACAAGAGGAAGGACAAAAACTAGGGTAATCCCCATATATAAAGAATTTAAATCCTATTTTGAAACACATATAGATGATATAATGGAGATACATCATAGAGATAACTAGAGAAAGAATTAAAAAAACTAAGAGAACAATATTAAACTGATCATGTTCCATCCCAAATTTCGATGGATGTCAAAAGTTCTTCATCCATATTATATAATATTATTAAGGATATTAGGAAAATTAGGGAATAACTAGTGACCCACATAGTAGAGACCACTAAATTAGTTAGTTATTTGAATATATATGATAATAAACTTAAATTCATTATTCTTTTTACAACTAGTAAATCATATGCACATTTGAACCTGATGGAATCATTAGAGGATACCACTTACCTCAACTTGGTGGTCATCAGAACCCAAGAGGCTAGGGAGTGAATTATGGTTGAGGTAATGATGCCTACGTATTTAGAACATGAAACCCTCACTTGGAAAATTTTGGATAAACTAAAGCTTTCATAGGACAAGGATACTATAGGGAGGCTTATTAACAAGACCGATTTTTACCAAATCTTACAATAAGATTTAGAGAATTTTAAATATTATATATAATGGAAGACCATATAGTTAATAGAGGCTAATATTAATTTTGTTAGGAATAAGGTCACTAAAGTTGAGAACTTCATATTTAACTTTAAGGATACAAAATATGAACATGTAAGACTCCTAGATCATGTGAATAGGGTGCATTTGGAAGTAGAGAATAATGTTGGCACTACAACTCCCAATTCAACACAAACATCCACCTTAGTGCCTCAAACAACTTTGCCTTCCATGAAATCACTCATTTAACCTTGAGTTGAAGTCTAATTTTTTATGTATACATGCACCATATACTTATTTACTTACACTTAGAGTGTATACACATAATATTTTCAAAACTTTTATTGATTACTAACACTTCAAATATTGCAAAAACCTATCGAGTCTCAATCTCCTTGAGTTCATGACTTAAGGGGTGCATTGGGAAAGGGGTGGCCAGACCATCAGTGCTTTCTAAGATTATTGTTCCTTTTAATACTTCTCATCTACATGGTAGCCTCTTAGAACACTGAACCTTGAGCTTATTCTTCTCTTTCCTATCTATTCTACTCATTGTCATGATTTTATCCCTCATTTATTACCTTAGTACCCTTTTAACCTATTCAATACACTAGGTTGACTTGGTCAACCTAGTGTATTATGGGGACACTTTAGCTATTTTTACTTAGCATCTCAATCAAACTAGCACAAACCTAGTCAGTTAGCTCATAAATGTACCAAGTTGATTCAGTTGACCTAATATAGCTGACATGTTTGAATGTTTTTTAAGAAAGATACTACTATATATAAAATTTCATTTCCCACCATTTAAAATAATAGAAGAATTAAGTGAAGAAGCATGAATGAACATCTATTTATTGAACATTCTACTTGAGGAATAAAGATTTAGGGTTTAATACTTTATTTGAAGCTCTGATCTTGTCTTGAGAAAAATATTTTGGATGCTTATGTAGGTCATGTAGCCTAGAGCTGATTTATCTTGGTTATCCTTACAACCACAACAATTTCTTACAAAGAACCTTAGCCAAGGGAGAGATTGAGGCTCAGTAGGTTCATCTTCAAAGTTAAGTATTCCTAAATTTATTTATCCTTTGTAAGAGTAGATAAATAATGCAGTATGTATTCTTCTCTTTCATGTATTAGGATTTTATATACATTGACATGAGTATATGTCTCCTATGCATGCTTAGTTTATTTTTTTATTTGTTTTATTCTATCCCCCACTTTGTGCCATCAGATTTGGTGTGTGTTAGTTTAGTGTACCTTTCTTGTTATTAGAATAGTTTACTTTCTTTTTTATTACATAAGTGAACATCAAATCATAGGAATCTTTTAGGGTTGTATGATTGTGTTAAATTATAGGCTTTGGAACCCTTCCTAGTATGATGTGTTGTGACAAGTGATAGAAATGATCCCTTAATCTAGTCTGTTAGATCCTCATATTGGTCATGCTCCTACTTAACAAGTGTATCCCAAATCATAAGCTTAGGTCTGCTCTATCTTATTAAATATAGGATTAATTTATGCACATTCTATAATTCTAATTTCATACATTAAGGTGAACCTAAAGTGAATCAAACCATTATTAGATATGTTCACTTTTATTTCATTTATTTCATTATTTTGTCATCATTTATATCATATATTTTGACATATTGGTTTAATTCTATTGACCCATTTGTTTTTTCTTATGCATAGGAACAAACAACTAGATTGAGTAGCTTGACCTAGTACAAGTTTTCAACACTTTATAAACTCTTAGTTTAACCTATTAGGTTGACCTAGTGTATTTTCAACCATTTGGTAGTAGTTATTGTATAGCCTAATCAGTTAGCTCAACCTAGTAAATGTTTCAATTTTATAGATTTATATATTAGCATAATACATCGACCATCTTGACCTAGTGTATTTCTAGACTTTTAGTCTAACCAACTAGGTCAACCAAGTTAGCCTAGTGCATTTTCAACACTTTTTAAGTAAGTTTCTATATTTCTCAGTCTACCAACTTGACCCATTTTATATATTTTGGATCAGTTTTATCCAATGTTCTTGATCAAGTAATCTTCATTTCCATCTCTAAACAATTAAGGTGAGTTTACATTCTTCTATCTCTTTATGTTGTGTAATATATTTTCAAGTTTTTAGCCTTCAAAACTACCTCTAAAAATATTACTAAATCAACCTAATCAACCTATTTCTATGTTGTATTTGTTGTCTAAAACAACTAGGTTGAATTAGTCAACCTATTAGGTTTTGCAAACCTTGTCTTTAATAACGCTAGCTTGACACTCTTGACCTAGTTTTATGTCTTGTGCATATAGTGTTTTCATTATACCTTGTTTCAAAGTTATAATTCACCTTGTATTCTAATCACATATTTATTTTCAATTTGTTTACATGCTTATAGTAATTCACATAGTCTAATTAGGAGGTTTTTACTTAACCACTTAGTTGAACTATTTCTATTCTTTTGCACAAACAACCAAATCACATAACATTATAAAACATTTTAAAAATTTATTAACTAGGCCAACCTACTTGGATTTAATTAGCAAGGGGGAAGCTGACTTGATGCTTTGGTCAAGTATAAATCATGGTTAATGTTATATTTTGTCTAAGCACCAAACATCCTTGTCATCGCCCCAGTACTAATCCTGTATCATTGCCATTATAGTCCCTTTCATCATAAACATACCTAAAACCATCCATATATTGATATTTAGTACATTGCTTGAAATTAACTCCCTATCACTTTAAATCATTCTTAATAATCTAATCAACATTCTAGGTTGACCAATTAGCTAGCTTTACTTTCCAAGTTGTTTGCTTGCTCTTTGCTCAATTATGTGTGAAATAACTTACATTAACCAACATTGGTGTAAGATATTTTTGCTTTCTATGCATCAAATAGATTGGCCAACATCAGTTTAATTGCTTATTTATTTACTTTTATCATCTACTTTCTTAGATTAACAACAAACTATCTCACTTTATTTTCACAAATTGATTATTAGCTCTTTCTTTTTCTTATTTATTGTACTAGGTTAACTATGTCAACCTAGCATATTTTATATCTCTTATAAAATACACTAGGTTGAACTACTCAACCTAGTACTATTTATAGTCTTTTACCCCTTTTCTTCTAGTCTTTATTCTCTGTACTCGATCAATTTTATGAACCTAGTTTAGTTTCATAGACCCAATTTTTGAACTAGGTCAACCAAGTTGACCTAGTTCAATACAGTCACCTTTTGATTATTTATTTATCTCATCTTACCTTTCTTGTTTTCATCATGGACTATCTATTTGGTGATAACATTGAAAATTAGTCAAAATATATGACGGAATTCACTAATCCTAATAGGGTCTCCCATAGACAAAGTAGCCTTCCTCTTGAGAATGCTAGTAATGTCCATATTCCAACCCATACAATGAACTATGGGAATCCTAATAATACCTCTTTGCACCAAAACCTTCCTCTTTTATTAGAGGATCAACCTGAATTAGTGTATACTCCTAAAATTATCTTCTTTATTTTTGAATTTCCTTAGCATACAGGGAAAGATCCATCTACCATATATAACTTCATGATTAGTGGTCAAGTTGAAGAGCCTTATTCACCTACTCCTACTTTGTCAACTATATTTGGGGGTTCTAATTTCTTTGCTTCTAGACCTCTTCCTTTAATATTGAATCCTTTTTATGACATTACATCTTCTTCTTTGATTTCTTCTACCTCCATTCCAAGTACCTCAGCTAACATGGATGGTTCTATATATAGTGGGTCTCTTATAAGACCTAGTATTCTTAATCCTTCTAGTAATTCATTGTTTCCTACCCAAGGCACTCATGCTTCTAATGTTTCTTCATCTCAACCATTTACTAGTCCATCTTTTGATTTACAAGCAATTTTTTCCACTAGTGATTCAAATTCTCATAGCTCTTCTCAATCTCATATCAATACTAATAGTGGTATCCAAGCCACTAATTCCAACACAAACACCTACACTACTTATAATAACACTAATCAAACTCACTAAATATTATCAAAGCCTCTCAACTAAATTAACACATTTTAAGCTCATAATGTGAATCAAATGATGAGAATACAAAACCACCTTATTAATATTAAAACACAACCACAACCAATGGCTTGGGGCATACATAACCAATGTGTTCTTCCTCCCTCTCTTTGAGATTATCAAGTAAATCTCACTCCTCAACCTCCCTTAGTTAATACAACCATTAAGCATCTACAAAATGAACCTCTCACCACTCAAATTTCTAATATTGACATTGGAGGTATAAAACCTACATTTTTGAACAATGGATCAACTGATCCTACCCTTCATCTTAAGACATTTAGAAATATTTATAAATATTGGGTCAAATTAAACACTTTTTTTGCTACCAAGATCCTTGCCAAAACCCTCATAGGTGATTCCTTATATTGGTACAACCAACTTATACCTCATTACATTACTAGTTTGGAATATTTAGTAAATGCTTTAGTACAATAATTCCAAACTAGAGATCTTCCTAAAAACACTGTGGCCCATTTCATTAATTGTAAATAAAATGAAAACAAAATCACTAAAGCCTTTTTTAAATGATGGAAGACTCTGTCAAAAAAAATTGAACACAACATGGTGGAAGACAATATCTTTCATCTCTTTACAAATGCTTTATTTCCTAAATTACAATATCAAGTCCATACCCTTTCTCCACATACCTTGTAGCAGGCCATTAACTAAGATAAATAATAAGATTTCCTCATGCATCAATTTGAGATGTCCCAACCTTCCATGAGTCCTAATTTATTAGTAAAGAACAAAAAATAAAATATTATTAATTATGGTGTTATTGACTCATATGATACCATTCACAATGTTCAAGCTGTCATTCATACCCCTTCTTTGGAATTAGCTCCTTCTCAATAATATACTAATCCTCATTTCTCTTCACCAATTAATGCCTATAAACCTCTTTCCTTAGTTGAATTGATTAAATATCTACCTTGGAATCTTCATCAAGAAATGGACCCTACTCATCCTATGAAAACCTAGTATGATCCTAATAAATTTTTTGGTTCATGATAGTTAGGGTCACTCTCATGAGACATGTAGGCAGCTTCATAATTTAGCTATGGATTTTCTTCTTGGACCTAATTTTGATCATGATTCCATAACTCTCAAGCATTAAAAATATTATGAGATTAATTTCAAGGATTACAAAACTCATGATAAAACTCAATCTTTTAATCAAGTAAATTCTCATTTAGCTATCTAAAAATTTCCTTTACCTAACCACTAACCTATTCAAGAAAACCAAGACAAGGCCACTTATTCAACAAATAATTTAGAAAGTCTTGTTGAACCAATCTATAAAGATAATATGGTTAGCATGACTAATATGCAAAGGGTGGTGGCTTTCATTGATTCTCAACCTATCTACACTCCACCTCCTTCTCGAACATAACATGCTATCCAAGACTCTTCTCCAACTCATTTGAATGAGCTAAGGAAATAAGATCTTATAAAATTTTATGATGGTCTAATTTTTTACTCTCCCTTAGATAACACATACCATTCTTCCATCATCTTCCAATACTAATGATAATCAACCTTTAATTAATACTTCTTCTACTTCTCAAGATCAATATAAACCTATTATTTATTCATCACCAAATAATTTACAACATTATTATAAACCTTCTCATTGTTGTCAACACAAATTTAAATGCTCTTCGAATCCACCTTTCAAAGATATTCTTAACCATTATGTACCTATATCTAACAATTTTCTTATGGGTTATGATGAATTGGATCCCATAGTATAGATCAATAATCTCCCATCTTGAATTCTATTTCCTAATATTATGAGGACTTCTCCTCATCATCAAAACCATTTTATGAAACTATTATTTTAAATGAATGTTCCTCATCCTCACTTAGTAGGATGAGAGGTAGCATTATCTAGTTGTGAGGATAGTATCTTCGAATAATGTGAAGAGATGTCCATCAATGTTGATGAAACTCTTGACACTCCTCTTTCTTTGAAATTTCCTATCTCATATATGATTCTTGATGAGATTCTACTTTATGCAGATGATCCTCCTTTATTTATTAACATCCAAATAGGAGACATTCAAGTTAAACAAGCATTGATTGAAGAGGGTTTAGGAACTTATGTTTCTTCTCTTGAGTTAATTAAGACACTTAGTTATTCAAAATGAAATCTTAAGTTTACACCTATCACCTAACAAGGATATGATAGAATGCAAATTCCTCCTCTTGGGTGTGTGTGGCTTCTCATTACTATCCCACCTATTACCATTCATGTAAAAGTGATGATCTTTAACTATCCCCTTTCTTATAACATCTTACTTGGTAGACCATGGACTCATTGTATGTGAGATATCACTTATTCTACCTACTAATGTGTTAAATTCCCTCATAATGGAGCCACTTATAGGGTTCAAGGAGATATTAACCCTTAGAATTTTAAACAATTCCAAGATCATGGTGTTTTCAAGATTCCTACTCTTGAACCTTTTCCTAGCATTCTATTCTGTGAGTCACAATGATTAAATTTTCCTCTCAAACAGAGGTTACAATGGGTATCCCAAACTCATTGGTAACATTCCTCCAAACCTTTTACACTCTGATGATGATGAAATTGATGAGATTAATGTAAAAATAAAAACTTCTAATCTCTCACCTCATCTTATCTCATAGCTTCCTACATCCTTACAACCTCATTCTCAAAAACCTTCTTTTGATGACATTCTTGTAGTTTTATCTAAGACTTGGAATTTTATTCACCATTATTATTCTAATGAAAAATGTATTTCAAATTGTGTCATTGATCTTCATATGCCAGATTATGATGATGGCTATTTTTTAGATGATCCTTTATTAGGAAGCCTTGTCCAAGATCATAATGTCAAGATTGTGCATTATCATACTTATTTACTTGAGTATTTTCATGAATCTTATCATGTTCTAACATTTATATTTCCTAATTCTTACATTTTTCCTCTTTATCATAGAGTAGAGGTGGCATTGACACCTCTAGTTTTTAGGGAGCCCCATAGGACTATGTTGATAGATTGTGTTATGACTAAACCTTATCATTTTACTAAGTTTTATGATTCATATCCTTGGTTCACCCCTGAGGTTACTATTACCCTCCTTAGGTATTAAATTGATCTCAACCATTCCATATTGGAACTTGTGTTAGAACTAGTTATTATTTTTTCTTCTATTGTTGATGAGCCTACTCTTGATTCTTTCACTAGTGTTCTTTCTAAGAAGCCTAGTTTCATTGCTTATACACCACCACCTTCTCTTGGTGATGGTTTTATTCATTTACCTAATATGGATCCTTTACCTACCAAATGGGTTGATGATCCATATATTTATTCTTCCATGCCTATTATACCTTCTCCCATGAGTGTTTCTCTTAAAAAAAATCATAAACATATCTATTGCTTTCATGGGATAGATAATCACTCTTCTACCCATTATCATAAGCTATGATAATATATATACCTTAAATATTTATTCCCCATCAATATAAACTAATTTACCTCCTCCAAAGATCCTTCCTAATTATATATGTAAGTATGGAGAAAGGTATTGTTTATGGAACTAATGTGGCACACATCATACTGATCATTATTGTCTCCTTTAGTAGCATCTTAACAATAATTTATATATATTCATAAACCTTATAACATTTATCCCATAGGTTGTTCTCACCAGAATGTTCCCCATTATTCTCCCATATATACACCTTCTATGGTCCCTTTACCACCTTCTGTACCTCCACTTGTGGTTCTTTCCCCACCTGTGGATCCTCCTTCACCTATGGATCCTTCTCCACTAGCGATTCCTATGTCTCCCATCAATCCCATTCCCACACATCATCTTGACCATATTTTTCCCAATTTACCTCCTCATCATGATCCAATAAGTATTCCTACATTTTTATTTAAGGATATTAGAAGAGAAGTATTTTCCTAGTATTTAAAAAGGATAGACGAGACATTAGCAAAAGTATGCATTAAACTTCATAGAAATTTATCTAATGTCTTGGATAATGTGTGCCAATATATTTACCAGTATTTATAAGGCACATACATGGTGATCCCTTAGTTTAATTTGGATTAGATGTGTGCTCTATTTTTATTTTCATTTATTTGATTCTATCATTTGACAATGTGTCAAATTATTTCCTATCTTATATCATGTTTCTCCTTCTTATTGTACTATAGTTAGGTTATGTTTTTATGTTCTTTTCATATACTTGTATTTTCCTTATCATGACTATTTTTCATTTATCATTTATTTCATTTCCTTTAGAGCTTTTCTCAAAACTCTTTCCTTTTATCTTAATGATTATTTGCTTTCTTATCTTCATTTTTCATAGATAGTTATCATGGTGACTTGGTTATATCTAGCATGTTCCCTTTGGTTATTATATCCTTTTAACATTTGACTAGTTAGTAAATACATGTCCCCATTACTATTTCCTTTTACTAATCCACCTTTGGATATCCATTTTATTTCTTCCTTTTCTAAAAACTAACAATATACATAGTTGAGACTTAAGATCACATACTTATTCATTATCAAGTCTAAGCATCCTAGTCAGTCTCTTGTCCTTATTTACTTAGCTTCCTTTAGCCTTAGCCTAAAAATAATTCATGTGTGTCACTATCTCTCTCATGATTGATCACTCTAAATATATAAGGAGGAGGAATAATAAAAATCCTTTAAAAGAAAGTTAAAAGCCAAATCATTTAAATAAAAGGCAATGATATCAAAACTCAAAAATAGTTTTAAAAGTCTAATCAAACTAAAAGACAAGATTTAAAACACATATCCTTCTTTTAGTTAAAGCTCAAACTCCAAATTTGTCCTCACAATAGAGACAAGGGCCTTTTGGTTACAGTAGGCTAGTATATTAGAATAGGAGAATATATATATATATATATATATATATATATATATATATATATATATATATATATATATATATATATATAATCTTTTAGTGTGACCTAGTCTCTCATGTAAGTACCCAATCTTTGTAATAGACTAATGACTCTATAAGGGGTCCTGAAGAGTGGAGAACATGTCATGGGGAGGTTGGACCATTTTACATTTCCTTATACCAATCTTCCTTTATGAGTTGATCTTCATAGCACACCTATTTGTCTACAAAGCTTTGTGTTTATCACAATCAGGTTTCCTTTGTATATAGATGACCATTACATCCTTAGTGTATTTTCATATCCTTAGTATGCCTCTTAAATCCTAAGGTCTTCTCATAAGATTCCTAAGTATTTTATTTTTACACTCCCTTTTTCATTACCTTTCCTCATATTTCCTCTTGAGAGATATTATTTTACTTTATGATCACTCCCCATGGAATTTCATTTCTGAGGTGCTTTTGTAAGACTGTGGATAAGACCTCATATCCCTCACAAATTATCACCTATTCCATCCTATTACCCACATACTTGATTTAACTTTCTCTATCCTTCTTATTATCAATGTTGTTTTATTACCCCTTAGGTTTTATTTTGTGAGTTATAGTGTAAGACTACATATAAGACCCGTCCCTCCTTACAAAACAAAAATTTACCAATAAATAAGTCATCATCCAAATTACATGTTTCGAGTAAGAAATAATATTTGATTGATTATGAGTCTACACATCATTTGACATGCTTACCATCTTTAATTAGTAAGTTTTATGCTTAGTTCATTTTTCTTTCACCTTTTATTTTCTTATTTTCCAAGTGCATGTAAGATTACGACCATTTCTTGAATTTCTCCTACTTCTCATCTTAAATTAGTATGATAAATTTAAGTCCAAGATTTTGAATTTTTTTTTCTTTTATACTTCCAATCATGAAATAGTAAAATTGATTGACTTAATTTTTTTATTTTTTTTATTACCATTTTTTCTCTTTTACATACCTTCAATTTTATTACTTTGTGGTCATACTACCCAAGGTGATATTTAGTATGATTTTACTTGTTTTAATTTGGTGAAAAAATCTTTTACATTGGTTTGAAAACAAAATCCCCTTTTTACCATCCTATTTACCATTTATTGGTTCTTTATACTTAGTCATTTTGTTATGTTATTACACATTTTCCAGCTTGAATTAGTGTGTAGTACATTTTTTATTGATTATATTTTTCCAAGTCCTTTTGCCTATTTTTTTAACAATGCATGTGTTTTTCATAATTATAGAAATGAAACCATGTCACATATATTTCCTATAGCATATACAAAAAATCTAAATACACATGCTATAAAGAAATATATCTAAATCATTTACATATATAACCAACATAATGATAATAAAAACCAACATAAAGACAACATACACATCCAACATCAATAATCCAAAATGATACATCATACATACATACATACATACATACATACATACATACATATATATATACATATATATATATATATATATATATATATATATATATATATATATATATATATATTTATACACACACACACACACACACACACACACATCAAGAGTTTGATATAATATATACAACCATATATAATGCTCTAGCTCTAGGGCTAGACTTTATCATCTCTATCTTATGGTATAACCATGATGCTTTTTAAGGCCTCAATATGACTCCTCCAAATAGTATGCTATAATGAGCTAGTCCATGATCTCAATCCCTCTACCTATCCCTACAAATGTGCTATATATAACTAGGCCTTCACCATCTTAGTTTGGGTCATTACATGTGCTTGAGTTAGCTAGGTATACATTGTTGTATATGCCTAAGTCATCTATGTCACTATCTCTAGATGTGCATCTCTCTCATCAGTTAGGGCCTATCAGTCCTACCTCTCCCTTGCACCCATATTTATTAGTCACTAGACCCTCTCTCTCTACATTTGTATCTACCTCGTAGCTTCTCTTACTAGTTTGAACCAACTTGCCTAAGTTGGGGTAGATGGTACACACAGATCCTATAGTGTCATTGGGTCATATGGCTATAGAGTCTCATTTAGGATGTCATGGAGTGCTCCCCCAACTAGGGACCCCCATTTCTCCTCATCATCTTTATTTATGGCTATAAAATCACACCAAATAGATATTATATCACTATCATATCTTACAATATCTATCTATCTATTTCAAAACTTAAGAAATAAATTAATCATATTTTCTTGCTTAGGTATGTCTCAGCCCCTATATTCTCACTATCTACATAACCACCTAGCATAGTTTCCCTATTTATGTGGCCTCCTAATACCTCCTCTATAGGTCACCTCCTTATCTCTAACCTTGATGTCATACCTCACATACATATCATCATATGCCTGAGTAGTCCTCTCTCATATATATCTCCTTTAGATCCTTTGTTGACTAACCTAGGATGATGATGGTCTCTACTCTCTCTTCCTACCTCTATCACTATAATGTCCT
This sequence comes from Torreya grandis, assembly GCA_037957365.1. Classification (NCBI taxonomy): domain Eukaryota; kingdom Viridiplantae; phylum Streptophyta; class Pinopsida; order Cupressales; family Taxaceae; genus Torreya; species Torreya grandis. The sequence continues at coordinate 2,267,884 of JARHVA010000955.1, read as the reverse complement.
CAATGGCCATAGCTCATCTTTTCATGGAGATGGTGGTGGTACATTTAGTACCTTTCTATCTATCTTATGATAGAGAATTCATTATGTCACAATGCCTATCACCACCTTCCATAGATATAGCATCTATGATATATACACATCATCCATACTCACGCTTCACCCCATAAATATCATCTTTGAGTTTGTAGCCCACATGGCTAAGGCTCTCCTCTCCTCCATGATATATGGAATCTCTATGATAACTAGTGTTCCTAATATGGGTAGTCTAAGGATGGCATGGATATCCTTTAGTGTGATAGACACCTCTATCATATCCCCATCCACCTCCCATCTAAAGGTGTTGGTCAACTATTCCCAATAGCTAAGGAACATGACCACCACATCCATACTTAGGGGGATCCTACACATGTCCACTATCCCTCTTAGACCTATGGATACCAATATATATTTATCTCCATCTATCAATCTATCTAACAAATCTAGAAACCAAGACACATCCAACAATCTCTAGAACCATAGTTGTCTTGAAATCAAGAAATAATAAAAGATGTATTAGTTCCTCCATGTCATGTATAATCACAATACATTATTTATGCATTCTACTTTAATAAACAATAAGCATAATTAATTCATTTTACTCCATTTTATCTTATTTACATCCCTCTTTTCCTTATTTGGTCATTTTAGACTATTCTATCCCTCTTTTAGCATCCTAAATGCTTTTCCATGCTTATTCTAGTTCTTTAGTCAACCTAGTTTGATCGTAATTTCCCTATTTTTGTCATAATTGACTTTAAATTCCAAGTCAACCCTCTTATTTTACCTTCGTTGGTCTTGAGTTTTTATTTTGGCCCTTTCAGAATAGTTTCTCATTCCATTTTAGCTTTTTAGTCTACCAAATACACTAGGTCGACCATATGGATTTTCATCTTGATTCAACCTACTAGGTTGACCTAGTCAATCTAGTAGGTTCAGTGTGTTGACCTAGTGTATTTTGTTCAAAATGTGAATTTTTTAATTTCTTCCCTATTTTTCCAAACCCATTTTCCATTATCCCCATTTATTACCCTAAGTATTTAATTTTGTTCAATTTTGACTTATATAATTGCTTAAAATCAAATTTTATCAAAAATTCACTTAATTCATTTCAAATTTCAAAATTTGATTTGAGATTCTTGGTTACATACCTATAATGCACCCACTATCACTCCTGGTGCTCTCTCTCACTTAGTATGTTGTTCCCTCACCATCTTAACTCATTTTGTCTTCAGAGCTCTTTCCCCCTTCTCTTATAATTTAAAATAACAAAATGTCTTCTCTTTTTCTTATTTAAAACCACTTTTCAAAACTCAATTTCTTTTAATTATTTTTCTTTAGATTCCTCATTTTGCCTTTATCTTTGTTTCTACTCATATATTTTTAAAACCATAAAATGAACTAGATATGTGGTGACATAGAGATTATTTTCCACTTCTATATGCCTATTTTCTAATTTTTTTGATTTTTTCTTATTTTTTACACTAACTTCTATAGGTTTGCTGAGTGTGCTTTACATTAGATGCCTTCATTTTCTTGTACTCTTATTATTTATCTTATTTTATACTTACTACACCATACTTAGCATCAACATTATGTGTTATCATGTTCTATCTCTAAAGCATCATCTTCTGTTAAACTTATGTGACACATGATGAGCTTCAACTAGGTCATATGTATACACATAATATTTTCAAAACTTTTACTGATTATTGACATTTCATATCTTGTAGGAAACTATAAAATGTCAATATCTCTAAGTGTATGCCTTAAGGGGTGCACCAAGAAAGGGGTGAGAATATCATCAATGCTTCGTAAGATTATTGTTCTTTTTACCACTTGCCATCCACACACTAGCCACCTACAACCTTGAACATTTATCATATTCTTCTCTTTCTTATCCAATCTATTCATTTTCATACTTTATTCCCTCATTTATTTCCTTATTACCCTTTTTACCTATTCATTACACTAGGTCAACCTAGGGGACACTTTAGTTATTTTGAATTGTTAGCATCCTAGCTGACCTAGCACAAACCTAGTCAGTTAGCCTACAAACATACTAGGTTGACCTGGTCAACCTAGTACAGTTGACATGTATAAATTATTTTTAAGAAAGATACTACTATATATACAAGGTCATTTTCAACCATTTAAAATAATAGAATAATTAAGCTAAGAATTGAAAATGAACATCTACTTATTAACCATTCTACTTGAAGAATAAAGCTTTAGGGTTCAATACTTTTTTTAGAGCTCTGATCTTATCTTGTGGAGAAATATTTTGTATTATTAGGTAGGTCATGTCACCTAGAGTTAATTTATCTTGTTTATTATTACAACCACAAAAATATCTTATGAAGCTCCTTGGCCAAGGGAGAGATTGAGGCTCAGTAGGTTCATCTTCAAAGGTAAGTATTCCTAACTTTATTTCTCCTTTGTAAGAGTAGATAAATAATGAAATATGTATTCTTTTCTTGCATGTATTAAGATTCTATATACATTTATGTGAGTATATGTTTCCTATGCATGCTTAGTTTATTTATTTATTATTTATTCTATTCTAACCCCCACATTGTGCCTTAAGCTTTGGTGAGTGCTAGATTTGTTTAATTTTATTTTTATTAGAATAGTTTACTTTCTTATTTATTACATAAGTGAAAATCAGATCATAGGACTCTTTTAGGGTTGTTGTATGAATTATTTATAATATAATATTTATAACCCTTCCTATCATGATGTGTTGTGATATGTGATATAATCTATCCCCTAATTGGGTCTACCAAATACTCTTATTGGTCATGTTCCTGCTTAACAAGTGTATCCCCAATCAGAAGTGTAGGTGTGCTCTATCTTATCTAATCTAGGATTAATTCCTATACATCATGAAAGTTTGATTGCATATGTAGAGCATACATATAAAATTATCTTGAATGTTTGTAAGTATGCACATGTTGCATTTCCTTACATAGGATAAATAATTTTGACATAAATGTAATTAGTTATAAGAATGAAAAACATGTAGTTGTGATACTAAATTTATAACTAAATTTCTAACTATGTCATGTAACCATGAGTTCACATACACTTTAAGGAAAGGTCATCCTCTCCTAAAGTTTATATATCTATATAATTTCACATTCTAAAGGGTTGGATTATTTTATAAATACAATAATAATCCAATTTTCATTTTCATGCAATTTCATTGGTGTTTTATCTTTCCATTTATGTGATATTAAGGTTTTAATTTTATGTTTGTAATAATACAATAGTTTTAAGTGTGCAAAATCTATGGATAAATTATGATTGTGTTATCAATGTATGATATGTGTGTGCGTGTGTGTGTGTGTAAATTATCTTTAAATTTAGTATATATTATCAAGAAATTAGTTTAAACTATGTTAATATTCTTAGTGTGTATGATCAATTTCTTTTGGTATAGTTTTCTAAAGTGTGTACAACATCTACCTTAGATGCCTTCTTAGTCAGGGCTATAACCTTCCAATTAAGGGTGTGCAAGAGAAACTTTAAATAAATAAACCTTCAATTGAGACCATCACATTTCTTATTCTGATCCTCCTAATACTTCATCACTATTTTTACCTGTGAGTGTATAATAGCTACAAGTAGTAAACACTAGTTTTGAGATCACTTGTCCACTAAAAATCCAACCTAGGAAGTAACCCTTTGATATCAAAAAACTTTCTTTTATGATCTACCATTCCCTCCTTTTGAATTTTATTTGATTTAGATCTACCCACTCTAGATTATGTACCTCCCATCCATCCCACTAAATTAGGTATGATTTATCTACTAGGATTCATTTCATTACAAGCAAACCTAGTTAACAACTTGCATGTTCTAGTTGTCATTCCACCACAAGGATTTTAAACCCATACTTATAACTCATGCCTTGGAGGGGATTTTATATCCATTGAGATACTAAAATTTTAGAGGCTACCTCATTTAAATTTACTTTGTGTGAAAGACCCACATCAATAGGAATAAAATTTAGTGTTAGGAGGGTCACTTGTGTGCCTCCCATAGTGAGAGGTTATTCCCTATGTAGAGTTGCACTAGACATACCCAATAAAATTACTAGGTATATGGCCCAAAATATTATTTTGGTTTCACCCTTATTATTAGATTGAAGGCCTATATCTGCATCAGTTGTTTTTAATATACCAAGGTCTATATCACCATATCCAATCAAAAATATCCATCCCATTAATCATCTTATGGCCATACATCATCTTTGGTTGGTTGGATCTTCCATTGACATCCTCAGAGACAAGCACAATTTCCATATAAACCCAATGAAATATCTACCTTCTTTTTTCCCTTAAAGAGGAAGGACTACATATGAACACATTATGTCTTTCAAGACTACATTAAGATTACATTTATAGTATGTTTATTATTTGTATCTCAACCTATAATAATAATTGATCACTTCCTAGAATACATTTTAGAGTATATTTATTACTCAATTTGGATATGTTACCAACCCTAGACTGGTGTATCAACACTTTATAAGCATGAAAAGGGAACCTGATGAGCTATTTAAGGATTTAAAAATTATATTCCATAAGATTTAAATTTGGATTAACCTAGAATATAGGCTAGATGGACCATTGGTGTTGGATATGTATAGAAACATTTTGAACCCAATCACTACGATATTGCTATGGAGAGCTACTATAACCACTACTATAACCACCACTCTAGATCTATCATATGAAGAGGATATAAAAATTTATAGACAACTGAACCTTCAAATACATGGCATTCCAAATATCAATGCTATTTTTATATCTCTAAATTTACTCCCTTGCATCAATCAAAATATCCCTAATTTCAATCAAAATCAAACATATGCACTGCCTCCTCTAATGCAACAAATACACAATCATAACTATGGTTATATGAATAACTAGATACAAGTGAATAGTCATCAATATAATAAAAATTTAATGATTTATAATGTTGTAGTTTTATAAGGCACTAATTATACCAAATTAGAACCAAATTCTATCCAAATAATGGTCCTAAAACTAGGTAATGACTTCCTAAATATCTAGAGGAAGATGGGCAACACCACTAGTCAGAATAATAACTAGAATCTTGGGTTTCAAAGATATAAGAATCCCTTCAATAGGCCTACTAATAATATGGACTAGATACAAGTGAATAGTCATCAATATAATCAAAATTTAATGGTTTATAATTTTTTAGTTGTATAAGGCACTAATTCTACCAAAGTAGAACCAAATTCTATCCAAATGATGGTCCTAAAACTGAGCAATGACTTCCTAAATATCTAGAGGAAGATGGGCAACACCACTAGTCAGAATAATAATTAGAATCTTGGGTTTCAAAGATATAATAATCCCTTCAATAGGCCTACTAATAATATGGATAATAACTCCAACAATTTTTTATATTTCAACATAGTATAAATGACTCTTCCTAATTGGTTTAGAGTCCATAAATACTTCACAACACGGTAAAAATTAATGTGTGGAGTTCTACGTAGCATTTTATATCTTTCAAAGGGAGATGGTAAGACAAGACTTTATGAATAATAAACTAGAGTTATTTATAGAATATGGATATTTAAAAATAGTAATGGTATTTGAAATGCATGAGTCCTTATTCCTAAAAGAAGACAAAAATAAACTAGAGGATAACTCTGATGAAGTATAGGCTTTTCAATAATACTAGAAGGGTAATTATAACCTAGAGAATAAGAAACCCTTTATAATTTCTAATCCTCTAAATAAAATTAATAATAAAATAAATTTAAGATCCAACAACAATCCACATCCCATTTAAGGAAATGAATAGTTCCACAATAAAGAATAAGGAAAAGAGGGGCACAACATTGTTTAAGACATGAAGAAGATTAAAGCTAACATTACTCTTCATGAATTATCCCAGATTATAGAATGAGAATAAATCCTATGGAAGTATATCATAGGGAAAGTTACTGTGAAGAAGATAAAGCATGCTCACATCAATTCCATATATAAAATTAGACATAAAGTTTCACCTTTATTATTGACTATCTAGGCATTTAGAAATAACATACATAATTTTTTAGTTGATTGTGGAGCTTCAACATGGTGATGCCTACCCCAATTCTCTAGAAGCTAGGTTTGACCCAAAACCCATAAAATAAAATGGTTTCAAAATTAGATAATACCATGGTCCTTGTAATAGGAGCATTGGACAATATACGAATCTAAGTAGTGTCCAAAATATGAGTATAAATGATGGTCAACATACTAGTAATAGATATTCTAGAAGGATACATACTCCTTATTAGTTGAGATTAGTCCAAGACATAAAATGATTAAATGAAAAGAGACTTATCTTACATTTGGTTACCATGGAGAGGTATTAAAAACTAGATTCAAAATTATCAAGAGACAAGAATAAAGTACTTGATTACTAAATACAATACAAAGAATGAATAAGTTATAGCTCTCCTAACCTTGGTATTTATACCTTCACTATAAATATTGAAGTGTGACAATCAAAATTCTAGGGACCTTCCTAGTTATGTACCCTCTACTTTGATGGTGAAATATCCAAACAAGGAATATACATTAGTAATGAATTGGTGGACCCACAAGGCAAGAAATACCTAGTAAGATAAAGAATAAAATTCCTTTTCACCAATAATGGAGAAAATTTAAGAGGTACTAATTTTAGGAGTGCATTTTAATATCAAAAATAGAATTGAAAAACCATTGATTTATGGAGATTTAAAATTGTTACTCAATCACATCATGAATAAATACCAGTGCAAGCTATCATATCTGAAAAAGGTACAAACATAAATCATGGGATTTGATTGAGTCTTTTGAGGCCTTTAATATAATAATTGTATGCAAATAATAGAATCAAGATACTAATTCATTAGCTATATTATATACCAACTTAGTACCCCTATAGGAGTGCAAGGTATAAAGATTATTCATTGAGATAGTCACTTGTCCATTAGGTTCAAACAATGTGGAAATTTTTCATGTTTTTGATGAATATAATTAGATTATGTATTTCTTGACTAATTTAGAGAAATTTGAGTCTCAAATCATTGATGACAAGAAAATTAGTTACTTATGTCAAGAGGAATTAGGGGGAGGAGTTATTTAACTAAATAAAAATGCCTCCCTTTAGGAATGGTTTTCTTGGAAAGGAAATTTGACTTGGATCCTCAAGCTTACTAACAAAAGTATCTGAAAGTAAATGAATCTAAATTCAAAATGGAAAATATAGGAGATGAGTGTACCCTACGCTATGTCAACATTGGTCTCAGTTACACTCTAAAGTAAACATAAAGAATTAAGAATTTTTTCATTCAATATATAGATGTGATTGCATGGACATATGAAAAAATGAAGTCTTTCAACCTAAAATTCATCTCCCATATGATTCTATTGAAGTTAGACCATAAACCATTTAGGTAGAGATAAATATTGGTAAATCTTATCCTAGAACCCATTATTCAGAAGGAAGTGGAGAAGTTGAGTGGAAAAATAGTTTTACCTATCAAACATTCTACTTGGGTGGCTAATTTAGTCTTAGTTAGGAAGAAAAGTGGAAGGATTAGGTTCTATGTTTATTTTATAAATTTAATTAAAGCTTCTAAAGAACATAATTATCCATTACCTTCCATGGATGAACTCATTCAGATAGTGAGTGGGTTCAGGATTGATATCTTTCTTAGATAGATTTTTGGGGTATAACCAAGTGATAGTAGAATTAAAAGATATAATGAAGACAACATTCACCATAAAGTGTGGTACATATGCATATAAAAGGATTCCATTTGGCATAATAAATGTTGGTGCCACATTTTAATGAGCTATGGACCATACCCTCTAGGTCCTTATAAGTAAATGTATAATTATCTACCCATATTTTACAGTCTTCTCAAAAGAAAGGTCTAATTATGTAGGACACCTAAAAAGAATCTTTGAAAGATGTAGAAAGTTTGGCATTTTGTTGAACCTCCAAAAGAGTATATTTGATGTCACATAAGGCAAGCTCTTGGGTCATATCATCACAAAATATGGGATTAAGATTGACCCAGATATAATTCAATGGATATTGAAAACTGAATTCCAAAATATCAAGAAGGAATTAAAATATTTCTTTGGTAACATAAAATTCATGAAAAATTTTATATCAAAATTTGCAAAAATCATTACATCTCTGAATGAAATTCTCAAGCAAGATCATAAAGTAAAATGGAAAACAAAGGCTCAAAAGTATTTTCAAGACCTTGAGGATGAAATAACATATTCATCTATACTTATAATTCAAGACTTCACTAAGGACTTCTTTATTGTTCATTTGCCTCAGAACATACTATTTTTATCATGTTGACCTAGAAGAAATAGGAGAGCCAACATCTTATCATCTTCATTATTAAAAAAATGAAAGAAGTAGAACTCAATTACTCAATGATAGATAAAAAAATATTTACCCTTATCAAAGTTTTAATAACTTATGATATTAAATCCTAAGGAACATGATAACTTTCATTATACCAGATCCTAATATTAATCTTACTATATCACAAAATGAATCAGGAGAATGTAGAGAAAAGTGGATGGAAAATTTCAAGAGTTTAACATGGAAATCAAACCTACCAAGATCATTAGAGGTTAACGCATCATTTAGATCATGACTAAGCCTGACCTAAGCATCATTGTTGAATAATTTTATGAAAACCAAGTATCTAAATGAGACTGGTATACTGAGACTATTCAATATTTTCTCATAGAGACTTTCTTTGTAGAGTTTAAAAGAGAACAAATGTGAGTTTTTAGACTCAAAACAACTCATTACATGATAAAAAAATGGATTTCATATAGAATTAATTATGAAGGAATCTATTTGAGAAGTGTATCATGAGAGGAAGATCGAGAAATTATAAAAAATAGTTACCATAAGATATGTAATGGTCATCCTTTCAGAAACACCATAGCCCATAAAATCCTCAAAATGGGTTATTATTATCAAATCATCTTCATGGATGTACATGTTCATGCTTGAACATGCCATAAATGCCAAGTCCTAGTAAAATTGAAAGTAAACATATCCATGTTTGTACAACTAATGATTTAAGGAAGACCATTCACCCAATGGGGCTTGAACTTCATTCGGGTGATTAATCCCAATTCTTGAGCTAGCCACAAGTTTTTACTCATTGATATAGACTATTGCACATGATGGACTAAAGTTGTAATTGAAAAGAATTCAAGATCATAATATGTGATTAGATTTATAGAGTATAATATCACAATTATATTTGGTACTTCTATCTCTATAGTGTGTTACAATGACCCAACATTCTAATAAGTTGAATTTAATAAATGGTCCCATGACCATTAAATCATCTTCAAGTTATCATCCAACCATTACCCACAAGGAAATGGGTTGGTTGAATCAATAAATAAGAACTTAATTGATGTTATTAAGATTTTTTTAGTAGACAAACCTAGTGATTAGTATAATCTATTTAATTATGCATTATGGGATGATTGAACAAGATATAATCAGGCACTCAAAGCCTCACCTTACTTACTAGTCCATGAGAGACAAGTTTTTTTCCCAATCATGCTTAAGTTTCCAATATATTAGTTTATTAAAGAATACATGGAACCAAGTTTGAATGTGGATTAGTGATTTTTGGACATAATAGAAATGGAAGACTCAAGGACTGAGACCATACATAACTTTATTAAACATCAATATATAGTGAAAATATAGTTTCACAAAAGAGAAAAACTCAAAGCATTCAAAATATCTAACATGGTGCTTCTATAGGATAAATACCCTAAAAATAAAGGATAACCTGACAAGTTTACCCCATTGTGTATTTGACCTCATCCTATTTCAAATATACTAGATAATAATGCTTTCCATTTGAGGAACCTCGAAGGCAATGAGATGACATATCTAGTCAATGGATTATTTTTGAAGCACAACTTCATTATTGAACCATCTAGAAATCTCCATGAATATTAGCAAAGGTGATTCTAAGAGTAGGATTATGTTATGTTTATTTATTTATTAGACTATATTTTATTTCTTTCATAGAATATTTTCAACACTTCCTAGGTTAGCTTTCCCATTTTTCAGCAATTTGTTTCATATAGTAGTTTATTGCTTTCTATATTAGATGTTCACTTTGTATTATGGAAATATGATTAACTTTCTCTAGTATTTCCAAATAAATTTTATAACCTATTGAGATTTTATTTAGAATGTTTAAAATCCAAAGTGTTAGCCTATGGGAAAACATGCAAAGAATAGGTACATCAACTTATTTATTTGTAGGATTTTATAATTGTACATTTTAGATTTTTAGAATTTAGGTATAAATAAGAATATGGATCATAAACAAGCTAACACTAAATAATTTATTTAGGCATGTGAAGGCTTCTCTCATTATTACCTATGAATTTCATAAAGTTTTTTCACATTTCCTAGATCAAATGTACTTATCATATTAATACTTGTTTGAGGAAATAACTATAGATATGAATACAAACAACATGGATAGTCTGGTAAATTAATGCTTTCATAGAAACTAGATCATTATATTTTCTACTCTCCCTCTCCTATCAATTTTATTCAAAATAAAATATGGAAACTATAAGTATCAAAGCATCCTCAAAATATTGATCCAACACACCTAAAATAAATAATCAAAATGTGATCAAGTAGATTAAATTGATGAAATAAGTTCAATGTACTATGCATCATGAAATAATGTGGGACAGGGAAAGATAAGGAACACATGGTACCTCTATCAGGGTTATATACACATGTTTAGTAGTAGAGCAATACCTGTTGAGCTTTCCTGATTTTTAAATCTTTTTCAAAATCTAGAGTGAAACCTATAGTTGTCCCACTTCTCTACTAAAGTCTCCATAATAAGGATAAAAAGAAACCATAATAAGGATAAAAAGAAATCACTTCCTCCCACAAAAATCTAAGGTAAATTAAAAGGAAAGTATGTTATGTGTGGCTAATAGGATTCTCTTTTATATATTTTATTTGATTATCTTGTATATAATGGTTCATGTTTGATCTAAGAGTTGTTCACTATAAGTTATGGATTCTTAAATACTTGAGAGTGTTTAAACTATAAGTCACCATTTATTTTACCTAACATACCCCATACTTTTATTATCAGAATAAGGACCCACCATCTATCAAAATTGGTCTATATCCCTACCTTAAAGTCCTATAAAAATAAAATCCATATGTATTGTGCTAATTTTGTTATTTAGTAGACATATAAATGTACCTTTTCTTATTTTTAAACTAAACTACTAATGATTTTTGGAATTTATGTAATATGCCTGATTTAGTTCATTTTATTTAGTGAAATGCCTCATTGGGACTACTTAACATAAATGGTCTTCAATTATTCTATTTGAAACTTTTGTTCTCCAAACTCTTTTAGTATATTTTGATCTTCAGTGATATTGTTAAACAATTTTATTCATAACTTTTGCTTGATGAATTCCTCTGACAAATCAAGGTCTTAGACAATTCACATTTTTATGCACCTCCATAAACCATTAATCTTTGGCATTTACCTTTAGGGGATTGATTCTAAACATCTAGTTAGGACTTTAGGGTATGAGATCTCGAAGTTGTATTCACCTTGTATTAGAACACTTTGCCATTAACTCTTCATCCACTATTCTTTAAGGATAATGTTTACAAAGTTTTAAACTTTATTTTATCTAGGTATTCATAGTATTTATTTTACAAATATCCTTCATAAAATTTTCTTGAATCATTTAGGCCTTAGATGAAAATGTTTGATGATTTTTCTTAGAAAATTTTGTAGACATGTTTTAGTCTTTGATGATTTTTTTAGAAAAAAAGTGCAACACATTTAGGTCTTTGGAAAAAGTGTTCAAAACTTATGCTCGAGATACTCACCCACCTTATAAAAATTATTATATCCAAACTCCAAAATTTCAACAATCAAAAGAATAATTGCTCGGTAAACTAAATCCAAAGAAATGATGAAATGACACCTGGCCAAGGGAAATGATGCGGCACTCCTAAAAAATTTTAATGGTGCATATGTAGCATACCCACCAAATGAAGTGTAAAAGTTTAAATTTAACAAACAAATTAAAGTTATAGGTATTTGACACTAATAGTGCATAACCTAGAAACCAATGCCAAATCTATATCAAAGCAATTCAAATGATGACATGTCCATTTAATATCAAGATGAATTATGAATTTGAGTACTCTCTTATGTAGATCCCTAGCTACCAGTGTCTCTAACTTAATAACATACTCAAGAGGATTAAGTAATTGAATTACAAACTAGACTTATACCAAATCAATTCAAGAACAATGACATCCTCATCTAGGTCATTCTGAGGAACTCTCCCTCCTTAAATGTTTTTTAATAAATATTACATTGAGTATATGAATATACTTTTATAAATTGGGCACTATGGGAGGACATTAACTAGGTTGATGAACATGTGCATGAGGAGAATTTAACTCTATCTTAGTACCAATTATCTATAAACCTCTTCCCACCTAAGAGACAAGGGTTATACTTCACAACTGTGAACCTAGAATTCATACCTTGTATCAACCTCCTACAATATTTATTTTTTCTAGGAAAGGTATTTAGAGGAGTATTCCTACATCATGTCAAGAACAAAATGGTCATGGCATGCATCTCAAGAAAAACATTCCAAAGGTACCTCTCTCTTCCTGTTTCGAATTCCACTTATAATTTAAAGAGTAGTGGTGTGGAAGAAAGATAAGTCTATTGAGAAGACACTCAAGAATTAGATCCTCCATGTAGAGAAAATAAATTTGAAAGACAAGTATCCCAAACCAATAACTAAATTTAAAATGCGAATCTTAATTTGGAATGCCCTACTGAATAGGTTATTTGGATACCAAAACATTGAATTCCTCCACACGGAATGGGTTGTGTTGCTTGATTTTTTGAGGATGTCATAATTAACCTTTTTTTCTAGGATTAGTGTTTGGAACAAGCCTATGAGATCAAATATTAAATAAGTACAAGAGGCCTCTAGGAGGTCACTTCTATATGATGTCTTACTTTCTTGATGAAATCCTAGGGATAATTTACATTCATAATGGCTCACACTAGATCCCCCATACAAACTATATAAATAATAATATATGTTATTCTTACTCATTCATACACATATATGTATACACTTTCAACATTGTGAACATCTCTAAGGATGCTTATCCAAAGGTATAGAGGGTCATCCATGATTGCCTCCTATATAAGATATCAACGAATATCATTGATATATTAGTGATTAGAGGAGACTAATGGTTATACCTATATTACATGGTCATCATGGTAATAGGACATAAGCATACACCTTTTCACCTCTCCAAATATGCCCTAGATAAGTTGGTGGAGAAAGAAATAGCCTACTATATATGTTGGGTCATCAATGAGGAGGATGCACAAGAAAAATAAATCTTACCTTCACAACTCTCACCTCATGATTATAAGGATTTGATACACTAATTGGAATCACTTCTATGAGGAGAGGAAGTATAAAGAATAATAATCCTTGCATTCATTTCTGCATATGAACTAGGACCCCCATGGATAATTACAAAACCATATCAAGGGACTTAGGATTGAATATCAACATAAGCTGATGATCATTATTATTATTTATTCAATGCTAATAATGATGACCAAGTCTTGGAGAGGGCACAATCAATTAATTTGAAATAATACCTAAAATTATTCAAGGAGAACCTTCCTTTTATATAAAAGAGGCACATACTAGACTCCCATGGACTAAAGGATAGGATACATTAGACTTATGGACTAGTATACATACTCAGATAGTAGAGGATCAAGGGAAATCCTTCTAAACACCCTCTATGGCACTTAAGGTAGTAAATAAAAGGATTTCAAGATGAGACCATTTGAATTGATTATTTATATTTTGAGTGCCCTACCTAATGTGATGTTCCATCATTTTTAGATTTTTTTTTTGTGGTTACCTTAACCACATAACTTTCTAAAATTCCTAATACAACCATTTGTTATAAAAGTAAAGCAAGACCTAAAACCCTTGTATAGAGCCTAGCCATAGAAGCAATATCAATGGAGACAACCACATAAGAGGTAGTTAGAGGGGATATTTTTGATGAGGAGATATAATTATAAAGATTGAAAGTATTGAGCCTCCAAGAATCAAAGGGTAAGGCACCGTTGCATCAACTAACATCAGGTACTCAAGCTAACACCCCCTCTAATTTTTTTAACCTTGTTATTTCCTATGTTTCTCTTTCTAAAGTTAGTTCATTTGATCCTATTTGATTCACACCTCTTATCCTCATTCCTCTCTTGGTCCCTAAAGTGGATTTTACTCTTATTAAATATCTTGTTCAACCAAACTTACTAGTTCCAAAGGTAGAAGAACCCTCCTCTACCCTTTAAATTCTTGTTTCCTTAGTTTGTACTCCTATGATATCTCCTCCTACATCCACTCCTACTATGATTATTATTTTTCCTTCTAATAATGTTCCACCCACCATAAAAACTAAGTAAAGGGACATAAAGAAAGCAAGGATAATAATATAACTCCATAGTTACATGTTTCATCTACACAATAAAGTCTACTAGTTCCCTATCATATTCCTTCTCAAGATAAAATTGTAATAACCACTAGGAATGCAAATAAGAATAAAAATATAGTATACACAATCCATCCACTACCATAATATGGTGGAGTGGACTACTCAAAAATCATATGGACTTCACTCCCTAATCCCCTCCTAGAGGAAACTTGGAAGTAAACATTAGGTGATATATTGATTAAGACTATAGCTTTGAAAACTCAACCCATAGACCCATCCTGACTAGTCCTCCCATAGTGGGAAACACACATGCATTTGGAGGCCTAAAAAAGGCCTAATCTAGTGATTAATGAGTTGATGACTATAAGTATAATATTTTTAAAATATACAAGGAGTGTACAGAAGGTCAATAAAAGGAAGTTGGAAAAATAGTTATAGTGGAGGAAAGTGAATAAATGTTTACCATGCCCAAGAAGGACATAAAACAAGGGAAAAATCCATATATAAAGGATGTTAAACCCTATTTTGAAACACATAAATATGCTATAATGGAGATAATAAAATGGTGTAGAGAGAACTGCTAAATACCCAACCAAAAGCTCTGATACCACTTGTTAGGAAATATGGAAGCACATAATTGATTACCAAGCAACTTAACATGCAGAAATTAACTAGAATCACAAGTAACTAGAATTCAGAAATAACATAGAATATGAGAGACAATACACAACTTGTATTAAAATCTTTCAGAAGGAAATACAACAAAGAAGATTGCCACAGTTCTTCTTCCTTACACACCTCTAGGGCTCCCACACCTCTAGGGCATAAGCAGTAAATCTTCCCTCAAAGCTCTCTCTCTTATGGTCCCAACACACAACTCAAACACAGAGTTGGTGTTCACCTCTAACCAACTAGTATCCACTACTGCAAGTACCCAAGTGCTCCACGCACTCCACAAGTGCTCCACACACTCCAACACAAACATACTTCAAGTAGATCTCCCCTGAACTGTAACAACCTACAACCCAAATGATCTCACTTATGGAAGGATCTTCCTTGCCTTCCTCTTTGCTCTCTTTCTAAGTACACACTATACTCCAAGTAGATCCTGCTTGATTTTACTCCCTATTGTGTTGCTGTCTTACCTGATCTTGCACACCTACAAATCAATCTAGTTCTGCACACCTACAAACTTGGATCATGCACACACATACACCTACAGATCAATGATCTTACTTACCATGCAGATCTCCTAATGTAGCCATGCACACCTGTTGACCAAGATCCTACACCCCTGAAGAATCTTGCTGATTCTCCAAAACTAGCACCCACCTTGGCACTACTATGGAACTAGGAGGAACACCCTTACTCACCTCACACACAGAAGGAGCTAACTTTTCTCAACTCAAACTAGAACACTTTTACAATAGAGCCTATGAGTCTCTTAAATAGATCTCATGCAAACAATAATTAGACATCTAATTACAATAATTAGATCTGCAGCTTCTAGTCTAAATTTGGCTCTTGACATGCAAACACTTGGTTCATTAACTAACTACCCATAAAACTTGTAGTTCTGAACCACACTAGTGACTGACATTAGTCCCTGTCTACCTAGGGGTGCCGACGCTAGCTGATCTCTGATCGACGTCAGTTGCTCTTCTCTCTAATCCTGCCAATGTTGGTTGGCCTAATCAACGTCGGTGTCTGTGACACTTAGAAAACTCTCTGCAACCTCCTCCTCTATTTGCATTAGTGAGCTTTTAGGTCCACAACCTAATAGTCTCCCACTTGGAGATAAATAGCTACACTATACCTATACCTGTACCGCATCTAATCTATTTCCTAGCTTGTATCCCTCTTCAAGCTCAACCTTGAAGACCACCCACCACAAAACCTGTGGTGTACCTCCTATCATCCAAGTACCCTACCACATACAAACCTATAAACCCATGTAGTGAAGTCCTAACCCTGCATAGCATGAATCCCTGCTACTAGTCCCTCTCAAATACCTGAGAATCCACTTCCTTGAATTGGCTCCTAACTCTCTGACAACACCCACTACTTGGGCAAACTCAGGTCTATACCAGACCTCATGTGATTTCGGACACTAAACTATCCAGCCCTTGTGCTCTGGTTATTCATCTTGAACCTCACCAACACCTAATTCACATCAGCTCCCACTGGAGACAAAATCAACCTGTGATCTTCCATGTCTCCCATGCCAAAGAATTTCACTACTCCAAATTCTTCATGACATGCCACTAAACTAACCTTACCCTTAGCTCAGCAAAACCCTGTATGTACAACCCTGCTAGCTAGAATACTAACCACATACAGTAATAGGATAATGTCATGACCATCATCCCCCTAGTAAGACAAACACAATGGTTACACTGACATTGACTAAAGCCCTACTTTGTCATCCACCTGTCAAAACCTGTACCACTATCCTGCAGCTTCCTCAAGACCATATGACCTGGTCTTCCATCTCACGTGTCCATTCTCTCTATTCTTTAACTAAGGTATCCATTCATCTCTATGCTTTCATATTGGCTGGCAACCCTACCAAATCTCCCATTTGGTTCTGCATCATATTCTTGCCATGCTCCCACTGTTTCTTAGATCCTTCCTACTCTACAGTCAGCAACAAGTATAAAGAAGAGGAACAATGAATTTGAGGCTTACTTACCACCTTCAGTCCTCCATATGGGTGTTTGAGACTCCTTGACAGCTTACTGTCTACCCAAAATTTGTTACAATGACTGACCTCAGTCATTACAAAGTCTACATCTAACTGACGTCAGTTTCCATGCACCTGACCTGACTACCAACTCTGCCAATGTCGTTGTCTCCTACTGCCGATGTCAGTGTCTCCTAATTGACATCGATCTTTCCTGATGCCGATGTCGATCCTTCTTACCGATGTCAGTCTTACCTTGGCTGACATCACTGGCTTTGGTCTGCACATGACTGACATTGGCACCTGTCTGTTCGACGTTGGTTCCCCTTGAATGACACCGGTACCTGTGTTTGCCTATGAGTGATGACTCTTTACCTGTGAGCTCCTTTGAATCAAAACCCATGTCCAAACTACCCTGCTCAAAAGTATCCAACCCCATCCACTGGTCTCTATCTATCATCTCCTCCAAGAACACCAAGGCTTTCCAGTTCTTAAGTCTATCAAACACATCTGTCTTCCACTTAAGAACATGCATCTCCTTCTTATTCATGTGACCAAGCCTACAAAGCCACGTCTCTACAATAGAAGAAGAATTAGTAATATAAGCAAGTAGATAAAGAGTACCTACTTTCTTACCACTAGCTAATTCAAGTGCATCTGCTATGAGAGTTCTTGTGCATCTCTCATCACCCAACTTTCCTGAATAAATTAGCCACATCTCCAAACCTAGGACCTGCATGACCTCCTTCAACACCCATGCGTTGGCTGCCTACAATTTCAGCTTCACTTCCCCTTTGCCAATTATTTGGCAAGGCACACTAGCCCCTAAATAAATCCGTCCAAAGTCTCCAAAGACCTTACCATGAAAAGATACTCTATTTTGGACTGCATAGAAAGAGGCAATAGAATATATAAAACAAGATTCTACTTTATCCAAGAAACATCCCAGAGCATCCTGTGCAACAACACCTACAACATCTGCTTCTTCAGTTCCTTCATGTTGATCTTCCACAAACCAATAATTTTCCTTTACCTGCTCTTTCTTTCCATAACACTGTAAGTGATCATCTGTGCTTTTCAATTCCTCCATTCTTAGTGTACTTTCTTCTACCATTGCTCTACTCCCACTCAATCAGAAACCCCTAAGAGTGACCTGTAACCAAACACAAAACCTGCTCCCTGCAACCTTAGCTCTAATACCACTTTGTTAGATACCCAACCAAAAACTCTGATACCACTTGTTGGGAAATATGGAAGCACACAATTGATTACCAAGCAACTTAACATGCAAAAATTAACCAGAATCACAAGTAACTAGAATTCAAAAATAACACAAAATATGAGAGACAATACACAACTTGTATCAAAACTCTTTCAGAAGGAAATACAATAAAGAAGATTGCCACAGTTCTTCTTCCTTACACACCTCTAGGGCTCCCACACCTCTAGGGCATAAACAGTAAATCTTCCCTCAAATCTCTCTCTCTTACGGTCCCAACACATAACTCAAACACAGAGTTGGTGTTCACCTCCAACCAACCAATATCCACTACTGCCAGTACCCAAGTGTTCCATGCATTCTACAAGTGCTCCACACACTCCATAAGTACACAAATGTACTTCAAATAGATCTCCCCTAAACTGTAACAACCTGGAGCCCAAATGATCTCACTTATGGAAGGATCTTCCTTGCCTTCCTCTTTGCTCTCTTTTTGAGTACACACTGTACTCCAAGGAGATCCTGCCTAATTCTACTACCTGTTGTGTTGCTATCCTCCCTGATCTTGCACACTTGCAAATCAATCTGGTTCTGCACACCTACAAACCTAGATCATGCACACACATACACCTACAGATCAATGATCTTACTTACCATGCAGATCTCCTAACGTAGCCATGCACACCTATTGACCAAGATCCTACACCCCTGAAGAATCTTGTTGATTCTCCAAAACCGGCACCCACCTTGGCACTGCTATGGAACTAGGAGGAACACCCTTGCTCACATCACACACAGAAGGAGCTAACTTTTCTCAACTCAAACTAGAACACTTTTACAATACAGCCTATGAGTCTCTTAAATAGATCTCATGCAAACAATAATTAGACATCTAATTACAATAATTAGATCCATAGCTTCTAGTCTAAATTTGGCTCTTGACATAAAAACACTTGGTTCATTAACTAAATGCCTGTAAAACTTACAGTTTTGAACCACACAAGTGACCGATGTCAGTCCCTATCTGCTTGGGGGTGCCGATGTCAGCTGATCTCTGACCAACATCGGTTGCTCTTTTGTCTAATCCTGTTGATGTCAATTGGCCTGACCAACGTTGGTGTCTGTGACAATCAACAAACTCTCTATAACCTCTTCCTCTGTTTGCATCAGTGAAGCTTTTAGCTCCACAACCTAACAAGAACTAGAGCAAGAATCAGAACAACTAAGAGAACCACAACAAATTATCCATGTTCAAGCCCAAATTGAGATGGATGTCCAAATTGCTACATGTAGATTGTATAATGTTATTGAGGATATTAGTACAATGAGGGAAGAATTAGAATCCCACATGGTAGAGACCACCACAATTTTTAATTATTTGAAGATAAATGAGAATAGACTCAAATTCATTATTCTCTTTACAATCGATAAACCATATACACATTTGAACTTGATGGTTCCATTACAGGTTACCAATACCCTAAACTTAGTGGTCATCAAAACATAAGAGGCTAGGGATTGAATTAATGTGGCTGAGGTAGTGATACCTAAATATCTAGAGCATGAGACTCTCACCTGACTTATTTTAGGTAAACTAAAGCTTTCATAGGCCAAGGATTCCACAAGGAGACTTATTAGTTGGGCCAATTTTAACTAGATCTTATAGAAAACATCAAAGAATTTAAAATAGGATAAATAATGGAAGACCATATATGAAATAGAGGTTGAGCTCAATTTTTCTAAGAAGGTTATTGATATTGAGATATTTAGATCTAACTTCAAGGCTAAAAAAGATAAACATGCAAGGCTCCTAGACAAGGTGAATAGGGTGCATATGCCTTCACTTCTTAACATGGATTTTATCATATGTCACTATGACATTGGAAAAAAACACTATCAATATTTGGATGTGAAGAAGAATACTAAAACTAAAACTCCCAGTTCAATGTAAGCATCCAATTCAATGCCTCCAACAACCTTGCCCACCATTCAAGCACCTAGTCAACCTTGAGTTAAAGTCCAATTATGTATGTATACATGCAAAATTTAATTATAGTTTACTTAAACATAGAGAATACATGTAAAGTTTCATAAAATGTTTGTAAGCATGTGTTAGGTTGTGGAGCTAAACGCTTCACTGATGCAAATAGGGGAGGAGGTTGCTGAGTGTCACAGACACCGGTGTCGGTCAAGCCAACTGACGTCAATGAAAAGTTGGCTGGTGTTAGTCATCCCCATGCAGATAGGGACCAACGTCAGTGGCCTGTATGCAGTTGAAAATTGTGAGTGTTATGGACAGTTAGTTAACAAATCGAGTGTTTGCATGTCAAGAGTCAATTTTAGACTTGAAGTTGCGGATCTAATTATTGTAATTAGATGTCTAATTATTGTTTGCATGAGATCTATTTAAGAGACTCATGGGCTGTATTGTAATATGTGTTAGTTTGAGTTGAGAAAAGTTAGCTCCTTCTATGTGTGAAGTGAGCAAGGGTGTTCCTCTTAGTTCCACAGTAGTACCAAGTGTGGGTGCTAGTTTTAGAGAATCAAAAGTGTTCTTCAGGTGTGTAGGATCTTGGTCAGTAGGTGTGCATGGCTACATTAGGAGATCTACATGGTAAGTAAGATCAGTTGATCTACAGGTGTATGTGGGTGCAGGATCTAGGTTTGCAGGTGTGCAGAACCAGATTGATTTGCAAGTGTGCAAGATCAGGGAGGACAACAACACAATAGGTAGCAAGATCATGAGAGATTTACTTGGAGTACAGTGTGTACTCAAAAAGAGAGCAAAGAGGAAGGAAAGAAAGATCCTTCCAAAGTAAGATCATTTGGGTTGCAGGTTGTAGTAGTTCATGGGAGATCTACTTGGAGTGTGTTGTGCACTCAGTTGAGTATGTGTATATACTTGGAGTACTGGTAGTTGTAGATACTGACTGGTTGGAGGTGAACACCAACTCTATGTTTGAGTTATGTGTTGGGACCGTAAGAGAGAGAGATTTGAGGAAAGAATTACTATACACTTAAGGTGTGGGAAGCCTCTAAGAGGTGTGGAGAAGAAGTGGCATCTTCTTTATTGTATTCTTTTCTGGATGAGTATTAATACAATTGTGTATTGTCTCTCATATTCTGTGTTATTTCTTAATTCTAGTTACTTGTGTATTCTGGTTAATTTTTGCATGTTAAGTTGCTTGTATATGGTAATCAATTGTGTGCTTCCATAATTCCCAACAAAGGTGGTGGTAGAGTTTTTGGCTGGGTATCTAACAAAGTGGTATCAGAGCAGGTTTGTTGTTCTAGGTGCTTAACAAACTGGTATTAGAGTTAAGGTTGTAGGGAGCAGGTTTTGTGTTTGATTACAGGTCACTCTCAGGGGTTTTTGATTGAGTGGGAGTAGAGCAATGGTAGAATAAAGTACACTAAGAATGGAGGAATTGAAAAGCATGAATGGTCACTTACAGTGTGGTGGAAAGAAAGAGCAGGAAAAGAAAGATTGTTGGCTGGTAGAAGATCAGCATGAAGGAACTGAAGAAGTAAATGTTGTAGGTGATGTGGCACAAGATGCTCTGGTATGTTTCTTAGATAAAGTAGAATCTTTTCTTATAGATTTTGTTGCCTCTTTCCATGTAGCTCAAAATAGAGTATTTTTCCATGTTAAGTTCTTTGGAGACTTTAGAAAGATTTATTTAGGGGCTGGTGTGCCTTGCCAAAGAATTGGCAAAGGGGTAGTGAAGCTGAAATTGCAAGCGGCCAACACATTGGTGTTGAAGGAGGTCATGCAGGTCCTAGTGTTAAAGATATGGCTAATTTCTTCAGAAAAGTTAGGTGATGAGAGATGCACAAGAACTCTCATAGTGGATGCACTTGAATTAACTGGTGGTAAGAAAGTAGGTACTCTTTATCTACTTGCTTATATTACTGATTCTTCTTCTGTTGCAAAGACGTGGCTTTATAGGCTTGGTCACATGAGTAAGAAGGAGATGCATATTCTTAAGAGGAAGTCAGATGTGTTTGACATGCTTAAGAATTGGAAAGCCTTGGTGTTTATGGAGGAGATGGCAGATAGAAATTAGTCAAGAAGGCTAGATATCTCTAAGTAGGGTAGTTTTGACATGGGTATGATCCATGGAGAGCTCACGGGTAAAAAGTCATCACTCATAGGAGAACATAGGTACCAACATTGATCAAGGGGAATCAACATCAAATAGATAGGCACTGATGTCAGTCATGTGTAGACCAAAGCTGGTGATGTCAGGTAGGGTAAGACTAATATCGGTCATGAGGACCGACGTTGGCGACAGTAAGACCAACGTCGGTAGGATCGATGTTAGCATTAGGAGACACTGATGTCGGTAGGGTCGATAGTTAGGACAGGTGCATGGAATTGATGTCAGTTGGATGCAGACTATGTGGTGACTGAGGTCAGTCATTGTAATAGATTTTGGGTGGACAGCAAGCTGTCAAGGAGTCTCAAATGCCCATATGGAGGACTAAAAGGGGTAAGTAAGCCTCAAATTCATTATTCCTCTTCTTTATACTTGTTTCTCACTATAGAGTAGGAAGGATCTGGGAAATAGTGGGAGCATGGCAGGAATATGATGCAGAACCAAGTGGGAGATTTGGTAGGGTTGCCATCTGAAAAAAAGCACTGAGAGATGAATGGATACCTTAGTTAAATAATAGAGTGAATGGACACACAGAAGGCTAGGTCATATGGTCTTGAGGAAGCTGCAGGATAGTGGTATAGGTTTTGATAGGTGGATGACAAAGTAGGGCTTTAGTTAATGTTAGTGTAACCATTGTGTTTGTCTTACCAGGTGGATGATGATAGCTACATTATCTTGTTACTGTATGTGGATGGTATGATAGCTAGCAGGTTTGGACATATAGCATTTTGCTAAGCTAAGGGTAAGGTTAGTTCAGTAGCATGTCATGAGGAATTTGGAGTAGTGAAATTCTTTGGCATGAGAAACATGGAAGATCACAGATTGATTTTGTCTCTAGTGGGAGCTAATGTGAATTATGTGTTAGCAAGGTTCAATACACAGGATGCAAAACCAGATCACACCAAGGGTTGGATAGTTCAGTGTCTGAAATCACATGAGGTCTGAGATAGACCTAAGTTTTCCCAAGTAGTGGGAGCTGTCAGAGAGTTAGGAGCCAATTCAAGGAAGTGGGTTCTCAGGTATCTGAGAGGGACCAGCAGCGGGGATTAATGTTATGCAAGGTCAAGACTTCACTACATGGGTTTGTAGGTTCGGATGTGGTAGGTTACTTTGGTTGATAGGAGGTGCACCATAGGTTGTGTGGTGGTTGGTCTTCAGGATTGATCTTGAAGAGGGATACAAGCTAGGAAATAGATTATATGAGGTATAGGTATAGGTACAGTGCATCTATTTATCTCCAAGTGGGAGATTGTTAGGTTATGGAGCTAAAAGCTTCACTGATGCAAACAAGGGAGGAGGTTGCTAAGTGTCATAGACACTACAATTGGTCAGGCCAATTGACATCAGTAGGGTGCAGATAGAAGAGCAATCGACATCAGTCAAAAGTTGGCTAGTGTCGATCATCCCCAGGTAGATAGGGACTGACGTCGATCACCTGTGCAGTTTAGAACTATGAGTGTTATGGATAATTAGTTAATGAACTGAGTGTTTGCATGTCAAGAGCCAATTTTAGACTTGAAGCTGTGAATCTAATTATTGTAATTAGATGTCTAAATATTGTTTGCATGAGATCTATTTAAGAGACTCATGGGCTATATTATAAGGTTTGTTAGTTTGAGTTGAGCAAAGTTAGCTCCTTTTGTGTGTGAAGTGAGCAAGGGTGTTCCTCCTAGTTCCACAACAGTACCAAGTGTGGGTGCTAGTTTTGGAGAATCAGAAGGGTTCTTTAGGTGTGTAGGATCTTGGTCAGTAGGTGTGCATGGCTACATTAGGAGATCTACATGGTAAGTAAGATCGATTGATCTGCAGGTGTATGTGGATGCAGGATCTAGGTTTGTAAGTGTGTAGAACAAAATTGATTAGTAGGTGTGCAAGATCAAGGAGGATAGCAACACAATAGGTAGCAAGATCAGGAGAGATCTACTTGGAGTATAGTGTGTACTCAGAAAGAGAGCAAAGAGGAAGGCAAGGAAGATCCTTCCAAAGTAAGATCATTTGGGTTGCAGGTTGGATCAATTCATGGGAGATCTACTTGGAGTGTGTTGTGCACTCAGTTGAGTATGTGTATATACTTGGAGTACTGGTGGTAGTGGATACTGACTGGTTGGAGGTGAACACCAACTCTGTGTTTGAGTTATGTGTTGGGACCGTAAGAGAGAGAGCTTTGAGGAAAGAATTACTATAGACTTGAGGTGTGGGAAGCCTCTGAGAGGTGTGGAGAAGAAGTGGCATCTTCTTTATTCTATTCTTTTCTGGATGAGTATTAATACAATTGTGTATTGTCTCTCATATTCTATGTTATTTCTAAATTCTAGTTACTTGTGTATTCTGGTTAATTTCTGCATGTTAAGTTGCCTGTATATGGTAATCAATTGTGTGCTTCCATAATTCCCAACAAAGGCGGTGGTAGAGTTTTTGGTTGGGTATATAACAAAGTGGTATCAGAGCAGGTTTGTTGTTCTAGGTGCCTGACAACATGCACATGTTGCATTTTCTAACATAGGAAAACTAATTTTGACATAAATTTAATTAGCTATAAGCATGTAAAACATACAATCTTGATACTAAAATTCCAACTAAGGTTCTAACTACATCATGTAACCATGAATTCATATCCACTTGGGTGATGAGGTATCAACTCTCTATGTTTATATCTATGTAACTTCATATTCCAAAGGGTTAGAATATTTTATCAATAAACTAATAAATTAATTTTTATTTTCATGTAATTATGTTGGTGTTTTTTCCTTTCATTTAAGTGATATTAAGGTTTTGCTTTTTGTTTTTTAATAATACAATAATTTGAAGTGTAAAAAATCTATAGATAAATATTGATTATTTTATCAATGTATGTTAATTGTAGATGTGCAAATGTTATTGAATGTTAGTAGATCTTATTTAAAAATTATTTTAAACCATATTAATATTATTAGTGTGTATGAATGCTTTCTATTGGTATAGTTTTCTAAAGTCTATGAAATAGTTACCTCAGGTGCATTCTTGGTCTCAATTATAACCTTATAGTTAAGGATTTACAAGATAAACTCTAAAGGAATAAATATTTAGTTGAGACCATCAATTTTCCTATACCACTCTTCCCCAATATTCATCATTATGTCTAGTTGTGGGTGCACAATAGCTGTAAATAGTAAAAACTAATTTTGAGAGCATTTATCCATGAAGAAACCAACTTAGGAAGTTACCCTTTGAGATCACATAAATTTATTTTATGTTATACCATTCCCTCCTTTTAAATTTTATTTGATTGATATTTTCCCACTCTAGATTAGGCATCACCCATTCATCCCACCCAGGTTTGATTTTTATACTAGGATTCATTTCAATACAAGTAAACCTGGTTAATAACATATATTCTTTGATTGATATTACACCACAAGGTTATTTAACCCATACCTATAACTCTGATCCTAGAGTGGAGTTTACCTCCATTGAGATTCTAAAATTTTAGTGCCTATCTCAATTAAAACTAGATTGGTATGCAAGACCCACATCAATAATGTGTGTGTGTAGTCTTCAAAATAATGACCATGTAGTAATTTCATGTTCTAGTAGATCCACCACTTACATAGATGATGATCATGTAGTTAGATTTTCTATAAATATATCTACCTCTAGATTTCACTGAGTCGCTTCTTGCCCTATAGTATCCACAAGAATATATGGATGGATTTTAGTAATCTCAATCCATAGGTCTTGGTGTACCTAGTTTCACACTTGAAAATATGCACTACTTTCCAAAATAATAATTCCTTCTCCACCTCTTTATCATAAATGTCCTTCCTGATATGTTCAATCATATATTTGATGACTTCATGCTCATTGACTCTTAACTCTGGTAGGTCTAACTCACTAGCTATATTGGGATCCATAGGATTATTCAAATAGGACTTTGTTTGTTTCATTTTTTTCTTTGGTGGTAGTGGTGAAGCATGCCATGTAGGTGCCTTTCTTTTTAATTTACCTTTTAGTGGTGGAGCTTTTGATTGTTTAGGTAGTTTCTATGGTTATGATTGTATTAGATATGATTGTTTCATCTATAGAAGAATAATTTGTAGAGGTGTAACTAACCTTGAAACTAAGTATTTTTTCTTATATACTTCACAATGTTCTATTAGAGAGATAAATAATGACATCATATTCAAAGGTGATGATGCCAACTCATGGATTTTGATTTGAATTCCATTATGTAGCTTGGTGATCAAAGCATGGTGTCCCAAATATTGCATAACATCTTGTGGTATCTAAGTGTGTGTTCTAATCTAGGCTAGGGATTTTAGCCACCATATATTAAACCACCCCAACTATTTATAGTATTGCCCTATTTTTTTCCAAGTGATGTTTTCAAGGGTAGTAGTGGGCCAAAAATTTGTAATCAAATTGATTAGTCCAAGTGGGGATTTCCACTATGTGAATCATAATAACAATATAAAAGATTGGTACTAAAATGTTTGTGTGTTTCATGAAAGTACCTTCTTGATTTTGGTAGTGAGATAAGATGCCAAAAAATTAGGTTGATTAAAATCTTCATAAAACTATATGAATTGATAAACAATATCAATTACCCTCTTATTTCTTCTTCTGACTACTTGTGTTATGTACCTAGGGATGTGATATATTAATGTATTGGTTTGATGTAGATGTCGACATGTGGCACACATCCCCTTTAATTAATTATATGGGTCTAATATATTATGATAAATAAGTAACTAATGGAATTAGTGCATTAGTTAATAGTTGGATTACATTGGGATTAGGAGGTTACCCATCAATCGTTAGTTATTTATAGGTCTATATAAAGGAGGTGAATATCATTGAAAATGAATGAAGTAAGCATTGACTTTTTTATTATAAGAAGATATTGGAGGTTGTCACCTCATAGAGACAATGTGGAGTTATTCCTTCCTAAAGGAATAGTGTATGCATATCCCTACCTTAAGGGTGATTATTATATTTTTGCATGTATTGAATATTTGGGCATATTGGCCCACCAATATATAGTGTCAATTTGATCTACATTATATTCTACATATTTCAATTATTATAAATGTGGATCATAACAAGTGGTATTATATATTTGATTTGGTTACTTTTTGTGGGAAAAAACCCTAGTTTTGTGGAATCATTATATCTTGCAGTTACTTGTAAATTTTTACACTATTTTTTATTAGACTTGGAGAATATTATAAAGAAGTGAGAGTAAAAAAATTGAGGTTTTATGATAATTTTAGGGAGTTATTGATATTTTAGTGTTTATAATAATTTCATCATATCTATCAAAATATAATGAGTTTTTCTATGTTTTTTTTGGTATTGTATCAAAATATAGAAAAGCTACATACAAAATTTCAAAAAAATCTAAAATGTTTTGAGATATTTATTGCAATTTTATGATTTTTCATAGATTTGCTCTACAAGTTGAAATGTTTGAAATTTTTTCACAAAAAAATTATTCAAGTTGCATCATCATACATGGAATTTATAGTCAAACTCTTGGATTTTTTGGATTAGTTTCTCGTGAGTTATTGAATTTTTAGTGTTTTTTATTTAACCCTTGTTTTTGTGAATCATGAAGTTTTAATTAATTTTAGGGGAGGATGATATTGATGTTAGTGAATGGTGGTTCATTTTTAATGAGAATAATTTCTAAATAATTTAGTGGAAAAGATATTTATACAATTTTATTTATGGTCCTGCAACACTTTAGTGGGATGAGCTGGGACTAAAATGATGGAAGTTTTCATGTGAAGAAGTGGAATAGGCTTATCTAGATTGATGGGGTATAAATGAAAAAAGAAAATAGGAAATAGGAAAAAGTGGATGATGAAGAGGGTAATGAAGAAAATAATGGAGATGATGAAGAATAAAAATCAATGAAATAAAATAATGACAATGAAGAAGAACGTGAAAGTGATGATAAAGAAGAAATAACCCATAATGATGATGAAGAGACTACAAATTGTGAAGAATGAGAAGTATAAGATATCCAAGAGAAAGAATAAGGATTAGATGATAAGGTTTTGAATAGTTTGGCTCCAAATCAATAAGAGTTTATTTTTTAGTTTTATGGATGCATTCAAAAGAAGAAAGTAATTGTGTCCATAAACCCTAGTAACAAGTATAACTTCATTAACATGGATGTGGCTCAACATTTACATGTTTAAAAAAGCAATATCCAGAAGGATCAAATAGATGGTCATAATATTTAATTTTTTGAATATTTAAATCTCACTATGGATAAATATATTCTGTATTCATATTTTTATGCTTTGGATATCGATGATGTGGATATGGTTCTTGGATATACATGGTCATAGACTTTAGGAACAATCAATATTAATGTTAAGTAGAAGTTCATGAAGCTTTGGTATAGGAAAAATAATATCACTGTACATGATATAATAGTTGGAAAGGCACAAAGAAAATTCAAGGTAGATCATGAAAATGAGATTGAATCAAGTAAAGAAGACCATATGGAAGATTCAGATGAAGACATAGATGAAGAAATAATACAATCAAAGATGAACACTTTAGATACTTAAGAGACAAAATAACCACTAAAGAAAAAGTTGGAAGAGGTAGAATAAAAGGTTGATAATGTCAAAGTATTAAAAAACATTGAGGTATATAGACACCCACATCATCATTAGAGGAACTAATCATGGAGCCATGTGAGGGTGTCATAATAATAGGCACTTTGGCTATATAAGAATTCAATGTTCCCATAACTATGGCTATACATGGAAGCCAAAGAAGGAATAATATGGTTAGGTATAGAATCATATTAGAAAAATGGCCTAAGGAACATGGAATTAGTGGGTAAATCAAAATGACTATGCATGGAATAATAACTACTATAGTCACAAGTGGACTTAGAGTAGTGTAATTGAATATGATACATGGAATCAAAGGAGGAATAATTATTCATGGACACCAAGGTGGTATAGTTATGATCATGAATGGAATGAAAGTAGCACATTGTAATCAGGAAATAGGATGATCAAACTTGAAGACATGTGTGAAATTATTTTAAGCATACTCATTAATTGGTTTCTTCTTATGTTTTAGGGATGAAACATGTCAAGGAGGGATGGAATTGTATGTACCTAGGGATATGATATATTAATTTATATGGGTTGATGTAGATGTTGACATGTGGCACATATCCCACTTAGTTATTTATATCAATTTAATATATTAGGATAATGGAATAACTTATGGAATTAGTGTATTCAATAATGGTTGGCCCAAAATGGGATTAGGAGGCTACCCATCCATTATTAGTCAGATAGAGGTATATATAAAGGAGATAATTATCATTTTAAAATAATCAAGTAAGCATTGAGTCTTTTATTTTAATAGGATATTATAGGTTATCCCCTTGAAGAGAGATTATGGAGTTATTCATTCCAAAAAGAGTATTGTATGGTGTTGCCCTACCTTAAGGGCAATTATTATATTTCTCCATCTATTGAATATTTGGGCATCTTGGCCCACCAATACATATTGTGTTTATTTGATCTAGAATATATTATTCATATTTTAGTTATTATAAGTGTGGATCATAATAGCTTGGCGGTCTTCTAAAACCTTTTTTTGATGCATTCAACTAGAGTGTGCATCAAAGCATAATCAACTAAATTCAATGGTGTTCCTTTGCCTACTTATCTAGTATATTTTTATTTCATTTTTTAATGCATTGGTGGTGTCATAGATTTATAGTGAATTAGAAATTTACCTCAATTTGGAAGGCTTTTGGCTTGTGTCATTGTCCATGCAGTGATCTAAATTGTGATATATTAAGAAAAATAAATATCCCCTTGATTTTAGTGACTCAATAGGGTCATCATGACCTCATCCAATTTCCTAAATATAGAAAACATAATCATACTTTTCATTTTAGAAAATTGAAGTGTATGTTGAAGTGTGAGGGATCTTGATTGTGTATCTACCTAAGGATCTTGGGTAAATAGAGAAATTTATATTATGTCAATTAAATCAAAGGGATTAGGTTCATTGTAATTGGTTTGGTGAAGGCCTAACCCAATACCCATATCCTCTTTCAATTCATCTATGAATGGGATCAACAATTGACTTCTATTCATGGCTATATCAATGATGTATGATGGTCATTGTGTGTGATTGGGATTTAGTTTTAAATCCATTTTCATGAATGTATTATAAAATAAGATCATATAATTATCTTATTATCTAAAGTCTATAATGTTTTGACATTATCCATACTCACTCTTATATATTTTTTGGCACCCAATGTTATATCATCGACTACATTGAATGCATTAACTATTTGTACATGATTGTTCCTCTTCCACTTAACATTACATACTATAATTTATTCTAACAATTAAATCTTGTGCTTAAAATATTTGATTTACCCCCTTGATAGTTATTTGATATAAATAGTTATCCTTTCATCTCTCCAATCTATTTTATGACTCCACCTATTCATCTACTACCCAATCTACCTAAGAAATGATGCAACACTTTAAACCACCACATCATTAACCATATGGCATGATAATTTACCTTTAATTATCTATACATGTATTTTCATCACCTTCATAAAC
The DNA here is from genome assembly GCA_037957365.1 of Torreya grandis. Lineage (NCBI taxonomy): Eukaryota > Viridiplantae > Streptophyta > Pinopsida > Cupressales > Taxaceae > Torreya > Torreya grandis. The sequence continues at coordinate 2,236,525 of JARHVA010000955.1, read as the reverse complement.
TTTATTGATATCCTTAATGTAGTTTCAACTAGCTATCTCCTCAAGTTATCTTTGAAATGTGATCACACCTTGTAATTATAACTACTTCTTAATTATTGTCATGTGTTATGATAAAATCAATGCACTATAAAACCATTATAACCTAAGAAAATCAGATAAAAATAATAATATTAAATAAAATCTGAACTTCATGTTTCCACTCAACACTACTCAATTTTTTATAATTTGATAGAGATTAAAGGTAGTAAGGCTTAAGCTGACAACCATTTATACATCCTGATAGTATGGTTTCATGTAAATATTTTAGCACTATAGTACCATGATGTGATAATTCATGAATAATATAGGGTCATTTCCATATAATACATATCTTTCCTATGATTTCTTTAAATTTTCAATCATAAAGTAAAATTGCTTGTTCTAGATAAAATTCCTTAGATCACAATTTGTGATCATGCCATGATTTATGACTTTGCTCATTAATATATTGTATCCATTATTCCCATTTTATATTTTCTTCCTTATTTTTTCAATTTATCATCTTTTATTTTAATTAATCTTTATCATCTCATCTCATAGCCATACTAATGCATAAACTAGGAATAATATATTCCATGTGTATTACTACCTCTAGTCCATATACCAATTGAAAAAGAGTGAACCTTATAGCTATTTTGTAATGTTTTCTATATGCACACAATAATGTATGGATGTGATCTTCCTAATCACACATTTTCACATTAAAAATATTTATGAGTATTTTCCCTGATACTTTATTGGATGCTTCATCTTATCTATTTGTCTAGGGGTGATGAGTTATTCTCTTATTGTGAAATATCATAAAATCCTCATTAAGAATCTTGATAGTATTATTTATAATAGATCTACCTCTATCAGTTATCATATTAAGTGGAAAAACAAATATTATAATGATGTTTCCATATAAAAATTTAGTAGTGTCATTTGCATCATAACTTGGAGTGGTAGCAACTTCCACCCATTTAGTGAAATAATCTATTATAATAGTAATATACTGTGCATTATTTAATTTACTTGGTGGACTTGTAGGATGAAAATTTTCTATTCCCCATTTGTCAAAATGTTACTCCATGAGTATTGGCACCAAAGTCATCTCATGTATTTCGTTTAGCTTTCCCATTCTTTGACATACATCATAATGTTTTATAACTCTATGTGCATCCTAAAATAATGTAGGCTACCAAATCCCACTTTGTATAATTTTACTTATAGTACTTCACATATGAAATGACCTCTTGTAATCCCTTGATGTGTTTCCTATAATAGTTGAGGTTGTTCATGCTCTAGAGTTACTCTATGTAGTACATCATCTCTATTGAGTTTGCATAAAAGTCCATTAATGAGGTTATAAGGCATAGCTTAGGTGTCAATTTGGTTTTCATCTTTGTCTATATAATTCATAGGGAAGTTTGGTTGATCTAATAAATTTGTCAATATCTTCTATATTATCAGGAACTATAATAGTTCTCTATAGATGTAATCTAGAGATTCATCTTCAAGTTCTTATGGTTCCTCCCCATTATCAATCCTAATAAGGTGATCTAGCCCAACAATTTTTAGGCCTATATTGACATTAATAGGGAATTTTAATTCTTAAAATGTCATAATCCATCTAGATATGCATCCTCTCAACATGGTTTTATTAACCAGGTATTGTAATTCCTAGTGATCTATGAAGAACTCAAATGGTGTATCCAAAAGGTAGTGTTGAAACATTTATAGTGAGAAAACCATGGATAAAGTCTCCTTTTTAGTGGTATTATAATTCTTATCAACTGAAAATAGCTTCCTACTATAAAAATGTATAGGATGATCTATTCCACCTTCACCTAGATGTGTTATATTAGCTCTTACTATAGTACCAAAATCATCTACATGCACCTAGAATGGATTCTTCTAGTTAGAAAAGACTAAAATTGGTGGTGTTATGAGCCTTTTTTCTACCTCAATGAATGTTGTTTGACATTATGTTGTCCATTAAAATTTTATATCCTTGTATAATAGTATTTCTATTGGTGTAGATATAGCTATGTACCCTTTAATAAAATTCATGTAAAATCCTATATGATCAAAAAATGTGCACACTTAAGTAGAATTATTATAAGGTGGAATCTCTATGATGATAAAAATATTAATTGGATCAACCAAGACTACATCTACACATACAACATGACCCAAAAAAACACAAAAATGTGTGGAAAATAAGCATTTATTTGTATTTAAAGCAATGCATAATGATTGATACCATTCTAGCATGAGTCTCAACTTTGATAGATGTTGTTCACACAAAGAGAAAATAACCCAATCATACAAATACACTTCCATAATATCATGAATGAATTATTTAAACATAGTTACTATAGCTCTAAAAATGACTGTACGTGCATTGTTCAATCCAAAAGGAAATACCTTATATGAAAATGAACCCCATTCAATTGAAAATGTAGTTTTTGCTTAATCTTATTCTATGATTATAATATGATGGTATCCATTGAATCTATTTATAAAGAATTAAACTTCCTATCTTATGACTAATTTAAGGACTTCATTCATGAATGGTATTGGAAAAGGATCATTCATGTAGGTATCATTGAGTGCACAGTAATCCCCATAGAACCATATCTCACCATTTTTATTTGGTTGCACTGCTATGGGACTTACCTAATATACATTTTACACTGGATATATGATTCAAGATTATTGTATTTTATCCAACTCGGCATTTACCTTTATTTTCATCTTAAGATTTAATCTATATGGTTGCTTCTTAATTGATCAAGAATATTATTTCAGTTCTATATGCATTTATCCTAAAGGTGGATCTACAAATTTTATCTTTGATAATCTGGTTGGGAACACTCCCTGATAGTTCCTTATCAATTGTAAGACCTCTAAACTATGATCTTATTCCCAACAATCCCCCACCATCATTATCTTAAGAAATAAGTTTTTTCAAATGTTCCTTTGAATATTTCATAATATCTCTTGTTATATTTTACTTGATGTATTAAGAAGAGCATTTATAGAAAGCACTTACCTTCTCATTGTAGAATATTTATGTTGTGAAGTATTTCTTCTTCCAATTTATCTATCCTTTAGACTATGATTAAATTAATTTCCCATTTTATCTTAGAGAAACCTTGAGATCAAGATTTATATCACTTTCACTAGACTATATTAGGCCATCTTTTATTATGTTACATGATTTAACAAGAACTTGTTCTTATTGACTAGCTTTATGATTGTGTAGTGCCACATTTAAATCTTGCAAAGCCTATTATTGTGATGATGATTCAATTATAGTTACTAAATCTCAAACACATCCATCATAAATAAATATTTTGAGTTTTTTTAAGGCCTTATGAATAATGGATTATCATCTTTGAGTACAAAGGTTTGATTGAAATATTGATGAACTTGCACCCAATGCTTGGTTTTTCTTCTACACTTTTGGTGCATATACTAGACCATTGTAGAAGGTGCTAAGGTGTGGCTAATGATGTGCACCTAATATCTCATCTCTATTCCCTCTAAATTCCATATATCTAAACACTAATTAATGTGAAATCATAAATATTGACCTTCTTGTAAAAAAGGCCATTTTGATTTGACAATATTTGGTAGATGGAACATTACACATAAAAATTTGCATTCTTTCTCCTAATGAATTTTTAGATTCCTATGGATGACCCAAAAAGTTGTAGTAGTTCCTTTCATTACTTAGTTAATTGAGATAACTCATTAATCCACCTCTTGTACATGGTGTTTGAGCCGTAATAAAAATGGATTGAGATATTCTATATAAAATATTAAGGTATCTATCATTTTTTAGTGAACACCATGTGTAGAGGTCATAACTCATGATCCTTGTGAGCCCAATTCAACATGTGAGTGTCCAAGTCACCACTTATGGATGCTGTTAATTCCCATGATAGAACACCCTTAACAATAGGTTCCATGTAATCCATCATTGTGACACCTGTATTATATATAAAATCAACTTCAGACTTAATCATAGAGTGCAACGATAGAAAAATAATTCTTCTATATGAGCATACATAACTAGAGGCTTTGTTATAATGGGTTTATAATATCAGTCACTCTTCTTGTTGTATAGAGTGTGAATTTACATCATCATATTATTTAGATAAAAAATCATTTTTCCTTTGATCTATACCAACTTTAAATCAACTATTATCCCCATAGGCATAAGTAGACTCTAGTTTCTCTATAATAATGTATGGTTTTTCCTTAAACTTATTCAAGGGTATGACCACTATTTTATCCCATTGATGTGATTATAATTGGTTTTTAATAATATTGATGGTGATTTAGCCATCAAAAGCCCATTTTTTATTGACTAAATTAGGATAATGAGTCTCTATTATCTTCTTATCTATGATTTTAAAATCTCCTCCTAGGTTGAGCTCAGCCACTTCAATTTCAGCATCCTCCAACCTTCCAATGGGTTCAAACCAGCCATAATCCACCATACTAAGAGTAATTGGACTATAGATTAAGTTTGGTCATCTAATGGCTTCCTAAGTTTATCATGGAATCATATTAGCTATGCTCCCAGAATTAAGTTCTTCATTTGGAATCTCATATATTGCTAACTCAATATCCATTAGAGAATCCACATCTCAAGGTTTCTTGGTTCTAAAATACTAGAATACTTTATCAATACATTATTGACCACATTGTGTGCACTCCATAATATCATGTAGGAGATTAGTAATGTTATGGTAGATATCTATTGTGTAGTGTGTCGAGTAACTTCATCAGGTCTATTAAAGCATTCTCCTAACTAAACAATTTATCTATACACTTGGGCATCAATAGCTAAGTTATCACCCTTAGAATTTGGTTGATATAAGATCTCTTATAATACTTTTGAAACTTAATACATCAAATTATTTTTCATAGCAAGATCAGGATATTTTTCTTGATGCACTTTTCTAATTCCCTAATCTTGAGGTATTTCCAAAAGTGGTAACCTTTTCTCAACTCTTTATCACTAGGTAACTACTTTTGTAAATGTATTTTTCTTTAGATATGCATTGATAATATTTAAATTAAACATTGTCCTCTCCTTCCTTTACTTTTCTAAAATTAAACAATATTTCATTTGGTGTTGATCTTATACTATGAAGTATACATAGTAGAATTGTCTCTTTGGGTTAATAGGGTAATTCCTGGTATAATGGCTATATGCATCACATAGATAACATTGCATATGTAGTCTATCTTTTAAATTTTCATTGTTACAACCACCTTAATATCCTCCATGATATTTACCTTTATATCACCCTCTATATCATCCTCTAATGTGTTGGTATCCCAACCTTATTATTTCTATTTAGCATACCATCTTTATGGCTTGACTACACATCATACCCCCCATATTGGTGATGAGGGGAAATTAAGATCCAATTCAATTACTATTATTAAAAATTCTTGTTGGTCCATGATTATGCATACTAAATAAAATATTAGTATGATGGAGATGATGTATTTTCATAGATTCCTAGTCCCTATGGTTAATATTATGGTGATAAAGGCATCTGATATAGATGGGATGAAGGAATCCATATTTGAATACCTTGAGCCACATTGGTCATCTCCACTTATGGTCTTAGAATTAACTACTTCCCTTTTGGTTCTTTTTATGCTACAACTGTGAAGACATTCCTAGTAATATCATCCTTTAACTCATGTAATGATCGACAATTCTATTCATCATGATTATTAGATTTATAAAGAATATAGAATAAACCCTACAATTTTTATATGTAGTGTTGTAATATATGACATTTAGAATTCACATGCCCTACTACCCTATATATCTCACATAATTTATGATTAAGCTTAGGACAATCATTTCTATGATATCCTTCTTGTCTAGACTCTATATACCATAGACCTAGTTTAGGCTTATCCTTTTATGAATTTTATTGATTCTCATCATAAATGCATCTATCTTTACTTCAGCCTTGGAACCAATTATAATAGTGTCCTCATAGTCCTCTATTTTCTCTACTCACAAGGCATTAAAATGAGTATCAACTTTAATCAAATACTAAGTATACATAATGCTAAATATAATTCTTAGTCATAGTCATACAAACCAAGGATCTTTATCTTTGTTTGCATAAAGAATTCAATTTTTTTCATAACATCAAAAAATATCTAATCATATTCTGCAATGGATTATCTTAATTTCTATTGAATCTCCTTTAAATCCTAAATGGTTTGGTTTATGTATTTATATAATTATATTATTCTATCAGTAGACTTTTAACTTGAACAAGGTCCACGGTGTTTACATCCCTATTAAAAATGAAATCTAGAGCTCATCTTGACAAGGCCATAGCAATTTTGCATTTTTTAATATTATATGTTGTCATTCTTCTCACATTCCATTTTATGTCATAAGTTAATAGATATTTCTTTGGGTCTGTAGACCCATCATAGTGCATTATATAATGAAATATTCTTATAGTCAATGCCATATGTGGAATAAATGATATGATAGGTTATTGAATGGTTGTAATTATTAGTAAAGGTATCTATATATTGGTAACTATAACTTTATGTTTTAACTATTCTAATCATATCCTACATTCTTCCTCATAATGTTATACCTCCATATTTGTATAATTTTTATCTATATCCTCCTATTCAAATGGCTCTTCTACATGATTTTTGCATCCTTTACTTACAATAATCCCCTATTTTTTTGCATCTTCTTCCTACATCATTTTAAATTTATCACCTTATTTTATACTTCTAATATTATCCACAATTAATTTTAGGTTTCTTTCTTTATTCAACCTTTATTATCATAGTTCCCTTTCTAGTCCCATAATTTTCTTCACTATGAGTATTTGTGCCTTCTATTTTATGGGATTAGGTTCAAGTTTCTTTTATTCATCTTCTTGTTAATCACTTCATCCTACATATAGCCCCATGTTGTCTAAAATGGCTAATCCATGTTGGCTAGAGTTGTGTAATGTCCCTTTCTTAGGGTCTCCTTTTTCTATCAAAAGCTCTGATACCACTGTAATGTCCCTTTTTTAGGGTATTCTATTTTTAACTAAAGCTCTGAATTGCTTTTCTGATTATTCTAAAATTTTGTATGAAATAAGAACAAATTGCAATTTTTGCAAAATATCTTCAAATAAATAAATCAACCACAATATAATCTCTCAATAGCAAATCAAAGATCTTATCACTTGTTCAGATGACTACAATTACAGTCCTCTCTTATGCATATAAAAGAATATGAAAATACAGTCTTGAAAACCTAGGCTCATTCAAATCTAGGAATAAAATCTGGTTCTTGTCCATCTCAAGTTGTTGTGTCGACACACAGTCACTGTCATCGGTCGATATACTGCCAATGTCAGTCACTGTCTAGTTTCTTTGTTGATGTCAGTCCTCAGCCAGCCGATGTTGGTCACTAGGGTGTTGATGTCAGTTCCTGTGTCCCCTACGGCTCTGTCTGGCTCATGGCAGAATAGTACATAATTGTGTAGATTCATATGGATTCTGTATAGAAGCCAGATACTATGTTGTAGCCTGTATTTTGGATCCCTAATCTGGAAATCTCTATCTATATAAATTATTGAAGCAAAACATAAAGAAATAAATATCTGGAATATCTGTGATAACTTTTGTGTGAAGTTATCTCTCAACCCTGTAAATCCCTATGATAACTTTTGTATGAAGCTATCTCTCAATTTGGTAATAGATTGGCTAATATCTCACAACCTCTGAATCACACACACTGAAGAGTGGACGTTCTCCAATGCAAATGGAATCTTGGAACCCTTGGCTCAGTCTTCATAGAAGAATTCTTCAAAATCAATAGTCAATAATCAAATCATAATCTCTAATGGCCTCCCATGAGAAACCCTTATACCCTCAAAAATATGTTCTTGCCCTAATTAGGGTTTCATAATTAAAAATATGCTAAATAATTAATATTTGATTAAATCAATCAAATATTAATATCTCCCTCAATATATATCTGATCCTCAAACCGACTGAAGCTGGTGAATCAGGGAGTGATTTTGCACATGAGCATACTAAAACAAGGGTGCTCTTCTGCATGTCAAAAGTCCCTAATTAATAAGAGCTCAGGCCAAATGTGTCTGAAAGAACCTGAATGAAAACCAACTATAGAAATTTTGTGAATCGAAGCCAAGCCAAGCTCCATCATGACCCTCTATCCATCGTATTAGCCTACGAAGGTCGCATAATAGGCTGATCCTCAACTTTGAAGATGTCAACTAAAAAGGGGACATGACAATCTGCCCCTCCTAAAATTGCTTGTCCCAAATCAATCCACTTGGATCCCATATGTAGTTTTGATTTGCACTACTATTAATCAATGCAAGCTCCTATAATATCCTCTGAAATAGAATAATGCCAAGTGTGGAGAATCCATGCAATGTACCCCTACTATGATCTATATATATCTGCAAATCACCACTACCCTAGATGTGTCAATACTACAGGCTGTGTAACTTGCAACTACCAATTCCATCTATAAAAGATGGTGCCAATCCATCCCATAACTGATCCCTCTATAAAGGTGGCATGACCAACTGTACCACACTATCATCGGTGTGAGAAGAATCAATCTATAAACTCAGCTCCACTGGTATGCCAAACTCATCAGGAATAGGTACTCCTAAATCTTGAACATGTGTGTCACCTCCAACAACATGTTCCTTAGGAACCACTGCAGGAATGTACTCACCAATAACACTCAATGTACTAACCTCTGAGTATACCTCCACACTCTGAATGCAAGCATCATACTCATCCTGATTTAACTCTAAAGAAACTGCTACTGAAACTATCTCATCATCACAATCTCCAGCCCCCTCATCCTCTGCAACTAATTGAGAATCCAAATCCTCATGACTAAGCTCAACCACATGTCTCTCAAAATCTTGGTTAGCCACCTTCATTACCTCTACCTTAGGCTCTGAAGCCTCTACCTCTGACTCCTCAAAACTATCTTGCTATTCAAAATCTTCTAATTTTGAATCCTTACAATATGCCCATATTAAATGATTTGCCTTGCCCTTAGGCCTCAAATGACAATTGTGATTGGCATTATATGGATAGTTGCAGTATAAGCAAAGCTTTTTCCTGCATAGACCGTTAAGAACCTCTTGATCCAAAGGTGGTGTTGCTAGGTTGGCCTTTGAATCATTCTTAACAAATGTAGGCCGTGTAGGCCTATCAGCTATCTTGGAATGGGTTTTCCATAGTCTCTGATTAACAATAGCACTCCTATTATCCCCTTGCTCCCCATTCTGTCGAACAGGTGTGTTCATCCTCTCTACCATAGTAGTGAGTTCCTGTAGTGCCTGAATCATCTATTGCTGGCTTATAGCCATAACCTAGAAGAATTATTTGGTGTCCTGATTACTTGTAGTAATCATGGTTACTTAGCTGATTCAATGACCAATCTACACAAACTACCCAATAAGATGGTAGGAATTTGGCTCTGATACCACTGTAATGTCCCCTTTTGATACCAGAACAAAAGCTCTGATACCACTGTAATGTCCCTTTCTTAGGGGCTCCTTTCTGTCAAAAGCACTGATACCACTGTAATGTCCCTTTCTTAGGGTCTCCTTTTTACATCAAAAGCTCTGATACCACTGTAACATCCCTTTCTTAGGGTATCCTATTTTTAACTAAAGCTCTGAATTGCTTTTCTGATTATTCTAAAATTTTGTATGAAATAAGAACAAATTGTGAATTTTTCAAAATATCTTCAAATAAATAAATCAACCACAATATAATCTCTCAATAGCAAATCAAAGATCTTATCACTTGTTCAGATGATTAAAATTATAGTCCTCTCTTATGCATATAAAAGAATATGAAAATATAGTCTTGAAAACCTGGGCTCTTGCAAATTTGGGAATAAAATCTGGTTCTTGTCCATCTCAAGTTGTTGTGTTGACACACAATCACCATCATTGGTTAATATACTATCGATGTTAGTCACTATCTGGCTTCTTTACCGACATTGGTCCTTAGTCGGCTGATGTCGATCACTGGGGTGCCGATGTCGGCTCTTGTGTCCCCTATGGCTCTGTTCTTCTCATGGCAGACATCAGCTAACTGAGAACTAACATCAGTAGGATAACTGACTAATAGTGACTGATAATGACATTTTATCGACTGATGATGGCCTTATAATTGACGTCAGTGACTGTGTGTCGACACAGCAACCCGAGAGCAATTCCAGATTTAAAAAAGGATCAGGTTTTTAGGCAATATTTGTATTAATTTATATGCATGCTAGAGAACTTCTATTGTAACCATCTAAGTGAATAAATAAGATATTATATTGTGGTTTTATTTATCTATTTGAATATATTTTGCAAATATAGCAATTTATTCTTGTTTCATACAAAAAATTAGAATATCAAAAAAGTAATTCAAGGCTTTTATTTTTCTATATTCCCTATTAGTAGGGGATATTACAGTGGTATCAGAGCTTTTGTTTTGGTATCCAAAGGGATATTACAGTGGTATCAGAGCTCTTTTGTTTGTCTAGAGTCCCTATTGATTGGGGATATTATAGTGGTATCAGAGCCTTTATTAAAAATAGGAAACCCTAAGCAAGGGACATTACAGTGGTATCAGAGCTTTTGTTTTGGTATCTGAAGGGATATTACAGTGGTATCAAAGATCTTTTGTTTGTCTAGAGTCCCTATTGATTGGGGATATTATAGTGGTATCAGAGCCTTTGTTAAAAACAAGAGACCCTAAGCAAGGGACATTATAATGGATTATCATTTGCAGTCTTCACCAGCCCCAGACCCAGTTCATTTGTATAGTGAGGTGGTTAGTGGTGAGTACATTCTTGTAGTTGTTGCTGAGGAACATATTGTTGGGGCTGACACACATGTGCAAGATTTTGGAGTACCCAATCTTGATGAGTTTGGGATACCAGTGGAGTCGAGTCTCCAGATTGATTCTTCTCACACAGATGACAGTGTGGTACAGTTGATTGTGCCACCTTTATAGAGAGATCAGTTGTGGTGTGTGGGGGAGTATGTTGATGCTTCCTCATATAATTTTTACTATCGATGTCGGTCACTATGGATCTCTACCTACCGATGTCAGTCTTTGTACAAATTTGTACAAATCTGTATAGATTTCATACGACTGCCAATAAAGCACAACTTATTTGTTGGACCCCTGATCTAAAGATATATGGCTCTAATATAGAAGATCTCTATCTGTATAAATTATTGAAGCAAAACATAAAGAAATAAATACCTAGAATATCTGTGATAACTTCTGTGTGAAGTTATCTCTCAACCCTGTAAATCTCTGTGATAACTTTTGTATGAAGCTATCTCTCAATTGGCAATAGATCAGCTGATATCTCATAACCTCTAAATCACATACACTGAAGAGTGGACGTTCTCCAATGCAAATGGAAACCTAAAACCCTTGGCTCAGTCTTCACAGAAGAATTCTTCAAAATCAATAGTCAATAATCAAATCATAATCTCTAATAGCCTCCCATGAGAAACCCTTATACCCTCAAAAAGATGTGCTTGCCCTAATTATGGTTTCTTAAATTAGAATTAGGGTTTAAAAATTAAAAATATGCTAAATAATTAATATTTGATTAACTCAATCAAATATTAATATCTCCCTCAATATATGTCCTATCCTCGAACCGACTGAAGCTGGTGAATTAGGGAGTGATTCTACACATGACCATACTAAAACAAGGGTGCTCTGATGCATGTTAGAAGTCCCTAATTAATAGGAGCTCAGGCCGAATGTGTTTGAAAGAACCTGAATGAAAGCCAACTATAGAAATTCTATGAATCGAAGACAAGCCAAGCTCCATCATGACCCTCTATCCATCCTATCAGCCTACGAAGGTCACATAATAGGCTAATCCTTAACTTTGAAGATGTTAACTGAAAAGGGGACATGACAAGTTGGCACCATGGCCTTTTATAAAACCAAAAACATTATCAATAGATTTAGTTGCTACAAAAATTTCCCCATAATTCTTTGATTGAACCTGTATTATGTAGTCTCAAATTCTATTTATCCTTATACCATTAAATTGGTTACATAGACATCAATTATAGTCCTCATCCAATAATATATTTCTTGAGACCAATTTGTATCTAGGTTGTGTAGTCTATTTAATTTTTATTCTATCCAAACTATAAGCTCTATCCTCCTTAGGCTAAATCAATAGTATTCCAACCTAGCTTACCATGCAACTAGTAATCTAGGAAACTCAAACTAGAATATTTCATATATTTCACCATAAATGTGCTCTTTGATAGTTTCCCTCACATTTTTTCCAACTCTCATTGCTTATTCTTTCATAATATTATGGATTCTCTCATCCAACCATATCTCTATCTAGGCAAAAATCTCAATATATTTCATCCAAATAAGGTCCACACTCACTACACCATTTTTAGCATAAGTTCCTATAAATACTTAAGAACATGTTAATTATAGAGATAACTTCTAGAGTGAGGTGCCAGTAGAAACCATAATTATCTAAATAGACTTAAAATTCATCACTTACATACAAAACTACACATATAGGTTAGGAAGAACACAACTATAATAAAAGGTAGAACATAAATGGCATAGCATAATATGTTAACAGATTAAGGAAAAATAGAGTGTTTAATATGCACTAAACATACGTAAAATAAGATATGGAAAACCATGTCATAATGATTCTATTAATATCTATCAACACATAAAAACCATATTCTATTATAACAAAACACTATATATAAATGTTTACAATCATCTATCTCTCACATTCTAGCCTTTTGAGATACAAAAGGAAATACTCTTTGCATTGTTCTATTAGCCAAATAAGATTATCAATCTAAATACATATAAAATTTTATACAAAATGAAAAACTATATACTTATCACATATAATGTATCATACTTTATTTTTTTACCATTTTCTATTCCATGTTCAACACCGTGAGATTCTGGCGGTAGTGGATAATATGTTAATTCAGTTGTATTATGTCGAAACTATTGAAGAAATATGGTGCTACAAATTGTAGCCAAATTGTTTATATCAAAATTGAGATGTTGACAATATAACCCATCAATATTATTAGTTATATTTATATCTTCATGTCTTGGTCACTTTGAAGGATATATTTTTTTAAGTATTATGTCCTTTTTATTTATTCGGCACAATTTATACATGATTCACTCTTATATTTTTGAATTTGGTTTTGAAATGTCTCACATTTTTTTTATTATTTACAATGATATGATGGTAGTTAAAGTATATTAATCCCTATTTAGGAATAAGTCTATTGCTTTCTGTATGTTTATTAACAGGTAAACATATTATCTAATGTTCAAGTAATATAGAAAATATTGTATCTAGTGTATCTTGGTTTGCTATGATCTATAAAACCTATTTTTGAATCTTATGAGAGACCTCCTCAATATTTACATGATGTATCTACATTTTTCCATTGTAAGGTTGACTCAATCTTTGTAATCAAGAAGGATATATGGAATAACAAGCATTTACATGCTCATCTTTTATTTTTTCTTTGCCCTTATCTTGATTTGGCTTTGTGCCCTCTTAAGGTGGATTTAGCTTATATGTATTAGGATCTTTAGGTGTGAATAGGTTATGTGACAAATTCTCATGTAGATAAAAACTTATTTTTTTCAATTTCTCATCTATCATATTATGGGATACATCATCATCACTGTCATAGTAATATGAAACATGACCATCCTTTTGTTTGTAATTAACCACTAAAGTAAGCTCAAATGTATGCTTTTATATTGGTTTTGGTATTATTTATTCCTTATGTGTTTTTTCTTGTTTTTGATGTGCATTCATGTTCACCTTAGTGGTTAGTTCTTTATTTTTATTTGAAGGTAAATGAGCCATTGTGATTGACTCACCTATGTCATAGGTTTGTATATTGTCAAGTGGAATACAATGTTTATGTGGTATCACTTTAGGTAACCCTTATATGTCATAATGTAACATTTCAAAAAAATTTAAGGGTTCATCATTAGCATACATGGTGAATAAGGTCCCATCATGTATAAATTCCACACATCAATGTAATGTAGATGGGACCAATTTCATGGTATGTATCCATGATCTACCAAAAATTAAGTTATAGTGAAATTATTGAGACATTACTTGGAATGTAGTGGGAACCTATTTTGGTTCCAATGACACATCTAATGTGATTTGGCCAACTAGAGGACTACATGCATTATCAAATCATTTGATATGCATATATGATTTTTTAAGAAGATTAATATTAATTTCCATGGTGTTTAAGAAATATATGATAAAAATTTTTAGGACTGATCCATTATAAATTATCACCCTCTTTATTCCTTTTTATGCATAGTCACTTGTATGAACAAAATAAAAACATGGTTAATAATATATGATGTAGTGGTTCAAAGGAAGATCTTCTTTTCACTAGGATTACATGCTTATTGAATTAATTTTGGGACTAAAATAATATTTTTTATGATTTCAAGAGGTTATTTAACTCCATTTCATATTATATAACCCAATAAACTCATCTTTATCTTTCTTGAAATCTAATTCTTACAAGATATTGAAAACATATTTTGCTACACCTTATTTCAAGGTCTGTAGACTAAGTTTATTTAATAATTTTTTTAGGTATTAAAAAATCTTTAAAGCAAAATTAAAACATAAAATTTACCTTCTTTAAAATTTGTACAAAATTTCATTGCATTTTCTTGTCTATTTTATCAAGTTATGACAATTTTAGTGTTTCTAGTGCTCTAAATATGCCTTGTTTTAGACTTATAATCTAATATTTTTTTAACATATTAAGTTTTAAGCCTAAAAAATAATTAAAAAAAAATTAAACCTTAAAAAACACATTAACCTATCTATCTGCAAAAATTTATGCAATTTTAATGGTTCATTTTAAAGTTATGATTATTTTAGTACTCTAAAACTCTAGTTAACTATGCATAGGTTTAGAGAATAAAATGTATATAAATTTAAGTTTTAAATCATGTTTTGAATATTTTTTAATTTAAAATAATATCCATGCATATATAATACTAAAAAAAATTATTTTAGTACTTAAACGACCACAAAAATGGTGAAAAACATTTTGTATTGACTATTATAACCCTCTTTCTTGACCATAACAAACCTATACTTGGTTTTCCATCCCACAACATGAATGAAAACTCATAAAAAATAATAAATATTATTAAAATATAATAACATTAAATTAAATGAATTATCAAATTTAAATTTAAGAAAAGAATTCATTATTGCATTCTTTTAGTGTTTTAGGTATAAATATGCTACTACAACATTGTGAAAAAGATCTAATTTTTAGACCCTTTTTAAAAAATATTTGAACTATTGGGATTTATTTTCCCTCTTATTATCTTGTCTTATACATTCACTCTTATACTTCCTCTTAATCATTATTTATAAACTGCTAAAATTGTCTAACTTAGTAAACCCAACTTAAGACTTAAGCTTAATTGAGTTTGACATAATCACAAATGAGTTCAAAAATTTAACTATTATAAAACATTTATACAACATTAATTTACCCCTAAAATAATTATAATTATCTTTTGTTTCACTATAATTGAGAAATACTCTTCATATGTTCTTTACAAATTGAAATTTTTAAATAGATAGTTTTAATGAAAAAATCGTTACTAAGTCCATAAAACCAAATATTGGAATGCTAATGATTTGAAAAACTCCCTAATAAATAAACAAGTCATCCTAACATACACAAAACAAAAAGTTTAAAAAAAAAAAAAAATAACAACTAAAACCTCATGCTCTTACATCATGCTTCCTGATTTTTAAAAGTATTCATGAGTTCTTGCTCATGAGGTCTTTAATGTTGCTCATAGTTAATGACCCCATTCATCAACATTTATAGATTTTTCTGTTATGTCTTATTTCCTCTATAAATATATAGGTATACCACATTAAAATAATTAATTCATAATCTTTACAATCTAGATCACTTTGCTTCTCATATATATGAACATGTTGAATTGAACCACACATCTTTTTTTTGCCCTTTTATCCATTATTTTGTATATACATAGATCAAACACATTAACGTATAAAAAATATCCCAAAAATTATCCTTTAATTACTTCATCATACCTCAAATACATGTTGTTTATCTCTTATCCACTTCTAACATGATGTTCACTCTTTACACTAACAATATGGGTTCTCTAATGCTCCATATCAACCATCTCCAAGGTTGTCTTTTCCTCATCTATATATTTGATTTCAGATCCTTTGCATAGTTGATATTCCACTATAATCTTCTTGTGTACACTAGCTTGTAATAATTCTATCTCCCATGTTTCCTTCAAAAAATTACAACACTACTTGGCTAATCATTTCATTCATTTTCAACTCTTCATAGCTTCCATCTTCTTTCTCTAACTCTATCAATCTATCTTATTATTCATTATAACTCCTTCCTCTATGGGATGCTCCCAATTTTATTACTCCCTTATATTTTTAAAATAAGCTTTGGGATATTCAATGAGAACCTCACTCTCTTATTATCATTAAAGACAATCTTTTTCTTCTCATTCACATGCTTTCATTAGCTACTATTTAAAATATATTTTAGTTGCTCACAAGGAAACTTCCCTCTCATATTGTCTTTTATGGTAACTTAATTTGATTGGAAATTTTTATCTAATAATTATTGTACATGAATTTTAATCTCTATAATCTCTTTAAGTGTCATTCTATAGGATACTTTGTTTGACAAAATAGGTCCTAAAATGAAATATACTCTTGATTGGTGTAAACTCATTATGAAAGTTATCAACAACTATATTTGTATCTTAGGAGTCTGAAGAGCACATAGATGTTGATTAGTTACTTATTAGTAAAAATGATAAAAATATATGAATAATAATACACTAGAACTAAACACACTTGCCTAAGAACTAGGGGATAATAACATAATGAATAAGACCACAAAATAGATATAAAAAGAACATAAGTAATTTACCTCTTTTGTCAAATTTGATGTCCACTTATTGGCATAAAGATGTTTGTGCTTATTTTATGATAATACAAACTCTTTCCAATGGTTATCCATGGTGGTATCACTTCTCCAATGGTCACTTATAGCTTGGTGTTAAAATTTGTATAAAATGGGCATTATAACACTACTCTCAAAGGCTTCTTAAAGGTATTTCTATATAATAACCTTACACACAAATTCTTGTTGGCATATGGTGTGGGAACTTGTATTTATAGCTCTAATAACTAACTCTAACCCTAGGGGTTAGGTTTAATTTTAACTTTAGTTGAGTCTCAAATAATCTAGGTTGAGTCAAACTAACCCTGGGTTGGGATAAAACACTCCTAAAATCTTGACACCTCAATTTTAGTTATTTATGAAGCATGACAAATCACTTTGGATATTTGTGAGGTTGTGACTCACTTTTTTGGAATATTTAGGAATTAATAAATCAAGTTTTATCTCCTTTGACCTTGACTTCATATTTGGATAAAATATCCATTTTTGATAAATGAGATTCACTAATTTAACTTGAAATTTTTACGTAGGCAAGTTAATTAGGATTTTCAATGTAATTAATCTTATTTACTTCCTTTTAAATTTTTTAAATTGTTTTAAATGTTTTGAATTAATAGTTTGACAAGACAAAAGTGTTAAATTACTAGGTCCTCATTTGACTAGGGTTGAAATTGAACTAAGTTATTGGTGCATATAGGTTAATACCCCAAATAAGCAAGCCTCACAATGTCTCTAAGTAATTAAATCCCTTATGTAGATAAATTTGGCATTCAAATGTATTCTAGGCTTAAATTATGTCATGTTTTATAAATTTAATTGAATCCTGGTTTAGGCATGAAAGTGGCTAAATTTGAGTTTCTATAGTTTTCTTATTTTTGAGGTGTTGCGAAACATATGCACAATAACATATTTTCAAATATTGAAAAAATTGTTAAGAATAAAAATCCATTTAATGATGGAATGATGCTCCAAATTTTTTTTGGGAAGCCTATGATGCCCTTCAAGGAAGTGGATGACACATATGATTGATGAATGGTCCCTAGAAAAGAAACAAGTAGAATAATGAAATGAACCCATTGTTGAGATTCATCCAATAGAGGTTATGCTTTCATGCATTGATTAAAATATTTATTTGTCTAAAGGTGGTTATAATTAGTAACAAAGGTTGAGACGTCAATTTTACTAGAGGTGGTTATAATCAATGGTATATGCATTGAGACACTAATTTGTGCAAATTCAATTATAATCAGTGGTATAGGGGTTGAGATATTGATTTGGTCAAAGATAGTTATATTCAGTGGCATAGGGGTTGAGACACTAATTTTCCCGAAGGTATTTATAATAAATGGCATAGGTATGAACCCTAGTAGGGTAGATGGGTTGAAATAATTATTTTTCCAATGTTGGTTATAATCATTAGTATAACTTAAATTAGGTTATGCCCTAATAGGGTAGATTTGATTGTGATAAAATGGTTATGTTCTAGTAGGGAAGATTGGCAAGAATAACTCAGGGATTTAACCTATCATAGATATTAAATATGAGTAAGTGTAAATGTAGGTATGATGTTATCATAAGTGAATAATCCAAAAAAAACCAAGTACATGATGATGCAAAAAGTGATGAAAGAGATGGTTAGAATATAAATGGTGGTGGTGATGATAGATGAGCTAACTTGAGATACTTCATGTATCCAAGTGCTACCTACATAGTCCAAATAGACTTGAAGATAATGTAAGTCACCCAAGATTTGGTATAAAATTGAATTAGGGATGAAATACAAAAATGATAATTGATCAATGTAAATTATTTGATTGTACTTGCCAATGTAGAGAGGTTTGTTCTTATTAACATTGATACACCAAGAATGGACAATGAGTTGATTTGATCAGGGAACAAGGGATAACTATTAATTTTAAACAATGCATCCAAGGAAGTTCATGTAATGAACCCATAATCATGGATTTATAGTGAACTATCACAAAAATATATGTATTAATTTAGGCTACCTACTAGTATGGAGATGGACATCATAACTAGCAAGGACTACAATTCATTTATTTTATTTAATTACTCTACATTTGGGTGATGTCTGGGATATGCTAGTTTTTTTATCTCAGATAAGTACTTCCATCGCATTGATATCATAGTCTCTATATGCCTATTTTGTTTTTTCTATTATGATATTATGCATCATAGTTATGAACAATCATAATGACAATATATACCCTAAGTATGGAAAACTTAGTTTAAATGCTAATAAACAAACTAGGAATAAGATATGAACAATCAAATCTCAGGTGTAAATATAAGAAATAAACCAAGTATAGGACTCAATATAGACATTCAACACATAGATAAAAGATATATAAAATCAATACTTAAAGTTGAGTAAAACATAATAGCTCTATGGCAATTGAGGAAAACACAAAAAGATAAAAAGGCAAATAAAAATAAATAAAGAGATTATAATTTTTTTTTTAAAATAAACAAAACACCAATAAACAAAATAAAAAACAAACACAAAAAAACTAGAGAAAATAAAATTTCACTAAACAAACTATTTTAAACATACAAAGGAAAACAAACAAACTAATCTAAACCAATGACAATATAAAAATAATGGTTAGTTAGTACAAATAGAAAACAAATTATCCATGCATTTGTAATAGAGGTGTTACTCTTGATGATAGGGTGACCCTTAATCTGAGTATCAATGACACATTTAAAACAAAAAAATAAAAAATGGCACAAGGTTTCCCCTAGGATATAGGGAATAATGAAACAAACAAGATGATAAATAAGCATTGTACATAGGCTATAGGAGACAATGATGCAAAAAAAAAAAGGTGGAATAGAAGAAAAAGGAAGGGATAGTTGAGCTGAATTAAGATACACTAGGAAAGTGGACATTACCTACATAAGTACATGGAGACAAGATCCAACATGAACTTCAAGATAAATCTAGTTCTCTTAGGATATGGGATAAAATAAAAATGATGATAAGAAAATGTGAATGGTCTCATAAAATGGCAAGTGTGTAATAAAAGAGAGAGATGATGTTCAAAATAATGAAAATGTAAACACAAATAAATAGTGTAAACATGGTCTATGCTAAAACCACGCTAAAAATCAAGAGATGAGTATCCACAAATGGAAATTAATTGGTAATTCATAGTGTTGACTGCATCTATGATTTGGAATGAGAATGAGCTCTCAAAATATTGAAATTGTTGGAAATGGTTTATTTTAAAATGGTGAGAGTTTTGAAACAAAAATTACTCATAAAATGATGAGAGCATAAGAAAATTCACGTGCTCATCAGTACATCAAAATTTGAACACAATGCAAACAACATGAACTCACTAAATGGAAAGAGCGTAGGTCTATGGCCAATAAGGATGGAACTAAAGGACAAGTGGTTACTTTTGAAATAACTAGGAGTACCATAGTCCTTAATTCAAATAACATGGTCTAGAGAGAAAGGAAGGTGATTGAGCTAATCCAAGATACCCCATGTATCTATGCATTTCCTACATATTTTTTGTAGACCTCAGACTAATGTAGTTCTCCTAGAAATAGGAATGAAAAGAACAAGATGGTTTATAAATTATAGTAATTTAATAATATGGCCCATCCTAGAAAAAATTTATATCTTATATTTCATATGGAAATTATAAGCCAATTTTCATCATTTTTGTGATTTTTACGATTTTCCTAGGTCTTTTCAAATGTTTAAGGATTTTTAAGCTATTTCAAAAGTTTTTTGAATTTCTTAGGCATCTCAACTAGATAGAGAATTATGAGATATAAAATGGTCCAAATTTTTAAATGGGAAAATCATGTCTTAGGTTTCTCACAAAATTATGAGAGCATTCAAACTTCAAATGCTCATAAAATAGTGAGAGAATGATGTAGGTTTATTTTTAAAATGGCAATAACATGAATAAAGGGTGAGTGATCTGACCTCAATGTAAATCAAGCACTACCTATATAGTCCAATAGGACCTCAAGTCATTATAGTTTTTCCTATAATGGTGAAATATGGGGAATGTTTCTAATGTTTTGGTGTTTTTGGTATCTCAACTCAAATGTAGAATTATGAGAAATAACATGGTCCAAACTCATAAAATGGATAGAGTGTATGAATTAAAAATTATCATAAAATAATGAGAGTGTGGTAAAGGGGTGGTCATGCTAACCTCAAAAAACACTAACCACTACCTACATAGTTAAAATGGACCTCAAACCACTATAGTTGTGCCTACATAAAAAACATCCAAATTAGTACCAGTAATTTTAGGTATAGGTAAATGGAAATGTATAGTAATAGTGATGGAAAGGTGATGCAAAAATGCATATTAAAGGTGTTGCTCTTAATTTTCTGAAAGGTAGTTATAATTAGGAAATAATGGAAAAGGGTGAGTGGTACTAATTCAATTATAGGTAGTTATAATTAGTAGAATGAGTATAGAAGGAAAAAACAAATGAAAGATGTAATTTATAGGACCACTATCATACTACTTTCATATACTACCATTTAAATGTTTGATTCTAAAACAATTATTGGAACTAAATCTATCATCAACCATTGAATGTACATGAAGTACAAATGAATTGAAACCAAATACAAACATGATAGGATGGGTTATGTAAACTTTTTTGATAGTAAAGGGTTAATGGCATGGTAGAATGGTATGGGGTATGAAATAATGACAACAATAAGGAAAGGTAAATAATTCTATTATTCCTATTAATGTAGAGATGCACACCATGATTATCATATGATACAAAAAGAATAATCAATGGAATTTTATGGTAATAGGGTTTCTCCTAAGTGATAAGGTAAGGTAAATGGTTGGGTATGAAATAACATTAAGGTCAAGGCAAAGTAAATGATTTTCTTATTCTTTTTAATGTGGAGATGCATATCTTGATCAACATATGATATAATTAGAATAGTCAATTATTTAAATTACTAGCCCATAGCTATTCTGAATAATTTCTATGTCAATAACTGTTAATTTGGAATCCAATATGACTATTGTGATCTTTGTTGATCATTGATTCTATTTCCTTGAAAATTTTAGACAAGATGTCTTCATAGCCTCTATAAAGGAAAATACAACTAGGGATGGTGAATAATGATAATCATTGACTAAAAGGTCTAATTTGGAAATTTGTAAATAGATCATAATGGAATGTATAATTGTTGGGAAACAAATGAAGATTTGGATTTTTAGGCACTCACAATGTTGTTAATTCTAGATTTGACATAATTTTTCTTATGGTAGGGTTCTATACTTTGGAATATGCTCTCAATAGGACCACCATATGTTTTTGTTGTTTGATCTTGAAAGATGGTACCATATGATCATGATATATATTGGAAGTTGTATTGATGTTATATTTAATAATGTCTTCATCAAGCATTAAATAACTATTATGTTCATATATTGGTGCCTCAAAGAGGTTTTCACTAATAAATTTATATTAATTATCCTATAACACCTTTGATAAGGTTTCACTAAGGAACATTAACTTCTAAATTTGATTGTCTTATATTCCCTCTAGTAAGAATTTACTAGAAGATTTTGAGTTTGGACTTTAACATTGATAATGGATAAGTTTATATGAAGCCATTTTATATGAATGTGGTCTTTATCCCCCTAATATTATATAACTGATATGTTACCATGGATTCTATTCAATAATGTGTTATTATATCAGTCCTAATAAACAATTTTGGGATGTGTAATGTTAATATAATGGCTAAGTTTGTTGGTGTTAATGGCAAATGGAATGGTAATGGAATGTGAAGAGGTAACTATTGACTATTTTAACCACAAGTAAAACTAGGTCAACCCCTATAATATAAAACTTGATATATGGATATATTAGGATGTAATAGGGTGAGTCATGGTCGTATTTAATGTTATTTAATGAGATATTAACCTTGGTAATATTTAATTTTAGTCCTTGTACCATTTCATGTCACTTAGGGGTCATATTTGAGTCATTAATGGAGGTTGTATAGTTTTCCTTGGTAGGTAAGTGTTCCAAACTATACCCAATGGCCAATATGTCATATTGATATCATTCATATCAGTAATAATAGAAAAACTTGAAGGTATTAAGTCAGATCAATAAAATAGTTAGAAAAGGAGGATTTTTGGTAGTTGTATAGCCTTCAAAGGAATGTGGCACATGTCAAAATATTATACAGTGTCTCTTCAAATTCCTTGAATTCATATTGATACTTGGTCAGCCTGTAAATATGCAAAAATGGCCCAAAACCATTTCTATTCTCCATTGCTCCACTAGTCATACAAAAATGGTCAACATGTTTATTTATGGTATGGACAACAAGATTTATTTCATGTCAAATAAATTTTAGGGTTATTATCACACTTGGTCCAATTTAATTTCATGGTATGAGATCAAATATCTTTTACCTATGATTTATAAACCATTTCTAAGAAGTTGACTATCTCTTTTTGTAGGCTAAGCCCCACACCCTATAGGTTCTCTCCTTGCTTGAATTAGTTCATGTAAGCCAATGGATGAAATTACTTCTATAAGGCATGGAAATATTTATCTCATGTTTTAAATATTTTTTTTAATTTTTGGAGGTGAGTGGATTAGCCAAACATCTCAAATTATTAGTTGTGTACATTAATGGAGTTGTAGGCTTGTTAATTAACTATAGAGGTTTTCATTTCATGCAGTGGTTCCAAGCAGAGGTATATTGATGTTTCATATTTCAAAAAATTCATATCAATCACCTTTCCTTGAAAATATAAATCTCACAAGATATAATCAATTAAGTTGTATTCAATAAAGTCCAACACAATCAAGTTTATGCATGACTATCATACACAGTTAAGTAAATGAATATCTTAAGCACATTCATGAAAATGTAATAAAGAGTGTTAAGATGTTGAAAAAACTCTTCAATAATTAGAAATAAATACAAGCTATGTAAATGATATGTGATAGACTATGATAGCTAGTTTAGACTCTATACGCAATCTTGAACCATTGGTAGACACCTGCATGTGCCCCATAGTTTAGCCAAACACATTGAAATAAGGAATTTGAAATGGTTTTAAGTCCTTAAAGGTTTAAAGGGTTAATTGTAGTATTGGTATAAGGTTTTTTTATGAGTCATATAACCATACACAATTCACATTATCCATAGCTCTATTCACTACCCTATGACCTACATGTGCACCTATAGGTGGCTCTAACAAGGTTTGAAGATGTTTCATAAAGATTGTGAACATGTTTTGATACCTTAATTGAAGATTGAGAAGTTTTAGAATGACATAATATTCAATAGTGGATACTTTTAGTGGCAAACAAACATGAATCATGTTCATAGTTGGAGAAACAAGGTTTAGGAAATTGTTACCTTAAAAACTCTAAAACAAGGCTTTGTTCACATTTGATGATATCATGTAATGAGATGACATGAAGTTAAAATGAGTTTGAGTTCCTCCATATTATATCATTCATTTAGGTTTAATAATTTTGAAAATAACATGGATTTTTGGCTCCCAAGAGTTGTTGCTAGAGGGCTCCCAATTCATAAATTCTTTCACTACAACTGTTCAATGTCTTCTATAGGATATTGAACTTTAAAATGGTCTAATAGTCTAAGGTGGTATGATATGGATGTATATTCATGTTAATTGATCTTATTGGGTTTAATAAGACACTAATTATTCAAGTACAATGATAAGAGTGGAGGTACATGGTCTTGACCTATACCATCACCTATAGGTGTACTCTTGTTTCCAAAAAGGTCATCTATAGTTTGACTGTAGGTACCTACAAGCTCATGAGATAAAACATGGTTATTAAAACCTCAAAAACATAAATAATTTTCAATTGGATTTGGTTCCAATATTAAAAATATATCCTTTTAGGTGTATCATAGGTTTCAGAGGTTGTAAATCATTTACAGGACTTGTTTGCTCCAAGAATGGTCAACTATAGTTGATTTTAGTATGGTAGTTCTCTAAGGTATGATTGTCTTGATATTGGAATAAAATGTGCATGGATAGTGAAAATTAAAAATGATTTTTAAGTAACAATGAGGATTTAAAGAGGGTATTAGAGAAATAACATAGGGTCTAATAGTACAATATATACCTACAGGTATTTCTTTGTGACCAAAAACACTATAAACAATCTATTTACCTTGTCTAGTTAAGAGAAAGGTATACCTTAAAGAGTTTGGTAAAGGTTGGAATGAGGAAAATTATTTCTATGAGTTCAAAAATTATAATGGACATATTACATGATTTTCAAGACAATGGAAAATAGGTAAATAGTTGTTTTTCAAGAACACCTACAATCAGTATACAAAAACTTTGCACACAGTGAGTTCTACATAATCTTCCTTGTGTTTAAAGACATTTGAAGGGGCTATTGATGTGATAAAATGATAATTTTTTTATAAATTATCCCCATCACTTTTATAATCCTCTCATACCTTTATTTTTTATGATATAATAGGGTAAGTGTCCTATGTTCTATCTTAAATAGAGGATACTCCTAAAAGGATATATCCTACAAGATTAGCATGAAAAGGTTAAAGAGATGAGTTGAGGACTATGAGAACCTTGAAAGGATATGTATAAAACAAATTTGGACATGGAAGAACATGAATAAGGCCTCATAGGTGATAGAGGCTAAACTTGATAGCCTAAACCCACATAGGTGTAGTAAAGTCCACTAGGCCTAATGCCCTCAAATGAGTTTGATATCACTTATAACACTAGAAGAGACTTATAGATAATTAGAGGAACTCCATATCAATTTATAAGGTGAATTGTAACCTTTAACATGAAGAAAATTTCATAAAAAGTCATTTCTTGACTTGAGAACATGACAAACTATGCAAAATGTTGAGGAGAATATGAAAAACAACTTTGGAAAATCATTTATGTAAAAATACTTAGCATACAAGTCCAAGGAGCTAGGATATGTTGAAGAGGGTCCTAAACAAGGATTTAGTGGAATTTGTGTGAATAATTAATGTCACTATTTTATTAACAATCCTTAATGTGTAAAACTACTCAAAACCCTCTAAAACCCTTGTTAATGACTCGATTAAGAAGAAGTTGAGGAAAAGGAATCCATATGAGCTAGTTTGGGTAGGAAAAAATTTGAACTTGTAGTGTACTCTTATATCTCATTCCCACCAAATTGACTTGGACTTTGTTTGTATGGATAGGGTATATAATTGGTTTTATTGATAATTTTTGGTGTTTTACAGGTATAGAGGAGTTTCAAAGGATGAGGATCACTTTGTAAAATAGAATGAGACCTAACCTAGCTCCTCATATACATTGATTTCTTTAAAAACTCACACAAGTACCTTCGTAAATACCTTAACTTTAGCTAATCCAAAATATCATAATGAATGAAGAGTGATCACCAAGTGAGAAGGTTACACCTTAATTACCTTTGTAAACACCTTCTCTTAGTTTGACACTTGTTCTTGTGGATCTTGAACTTAATTATCATTTCTCCTCTCTCACATTCTATAAGTACTAGCCATTTTGGCTATTGTATCTAATTCTACCCATGTAGGGAAAAGCCCTTTTAGTTTTATGTTATTCTTTGATTTTTAATAATGTATGCAATCCTTTTTTATGTTCATAAACATTTGTATTAGTGTCCAACATGATGAATGGTGAGGCCTAGTGATAGAATTTTATCCTTTCAATTCTAGTGCAATAAGTTCTCATTATAATAGGCCATTTAGAGTGTATCTAGTGTGTTTGACTCAATTAAAGTATACACGTATCCTTATAGTATGCAATCTGATCTCTAGTACACTTACTTTGAGTTTTCTAAGGCATATCACCTCTATATTGAAATAATAATTTTAGAACATCTTAGGACTTTGAAGCTAGTTTGTAGGTCTTGTTCTTTAGTAAAATAATTATGATATCATATTGGATATCTTCATGATGTATCACCTCCTTATAATAGCTTTATTTCATGCATGTTTCTTCCCCCTTTTCCCTTAAGAAATCAATTAACATAGGTGACAAGAAATTTAAGATCAATTTAGGGAGCTAGCACTTAAACCTAGAGGTCTATCTCTACTATATTCAACCCACAAGCCTATAGGTATTCCCATGCTTCCAAAATATTAGATTAAGATTAAACAAAATCCTTTAGGGTGAAATATGTGGTGATAATTGTTTTGGCATGCCTAGTGGTACCATTTTCCTAAACACAACTTATCAAGGTGAATGTTGGTCTTGATAACATCAAATGCATAATTATTGTGCTACTCAACATTTGGTGAATACATTAAAGGTAATGTATGGTTGTAAACCATTATTTTGTCATATATTTATGGACATACTTCATAGTCCTTACTATGTCATCTTCTAGAAGAGTATTCAATCCTATCAATCCTCCTCTTCAACCTAAACATCGCCTTGAAGTTCAACACCCTTAGCCTATTTTACCATTTAAAGAGAGAGAGGAGTTTTATAGCCAATAAATCCAAGAGAATGAATAAGAAATTTAGTAAAACATGGATAGGAAACATGCCTTTCTAACCTTTAATACTAAAAAACTTAATCCATCTTGATGCCTATGATTACATTACCCATAATGCAATAAAGAATGTTCATAAATTAAATGGTGAATTCCATGTCACTCTTAGCGATCACATTACAGATACATCAAACTTCTACAGTTTTCAAAATGTTACTATGGTCAATATTACTATTAGACTCCTTACTATGTCCCTAAGAGTGACCACACTTCACTCATACATCATCTAAATGTGATTCAAAGAGCCCCTAAGGAAATAATGTATGAATTAAATTAGAGGTTCCAAAAGACATGGAATAGGTTGCCTCCTCCCATGAGATAACCTGATAGCTTTATCTTTCCTATAAATTTGAGAGCCATTTGTATTGATATTTCCATCATGTTTCAATCTATAGGTGGTTTCAATCTACCTGAAGCATATGACCTTACCATTAGATTTGAGAATGGCCTCATTCAAGAAGGAAAGTTTCCTCCAAAAGTTAAGCAATAAATAATTCAAAAAGGTGTGATTCAAAATACATATCCATATAAACAACAATATGGTCAAAAATATGGGCAAGGGAGAGATCAAGGGTAGCTTAATTTTAACAAGACTACCAATGCATATAATCCTACTTCAACATCCATCATAAGAGCAATGGTACTAGTGAATAACAATATGATTCAAGGAAATGAGTGGAAATAAGGCCAATTCATGGATGCAAATGAAGGTGGAGAAAAATATCTAGTTTCTCAATGAGGAGTCACTCCTCTACTATCAACAAAAGATGAGGTCTTAATGCAAACAAGGGAAGGTTGGTAGTCTTAAGGATAAAGATTCACCAAATTCATAGTTTAAGACACTTATGTGCTTAAAAAAGAATATTTTATTATATAAAATACAATATCTAAGAGGAAGGATTTATGAGGTGATAATAGTATACCTAAAATCTCATCTAATCCTCATACAAGGCAGCAAGGCATGGCTGCAAGCATGGTAATTCCTATTACTCCTAGACCTCCTCCAAATCAGAATGTGGGAAGGTATATTAAAATTGATTCAATTACTCAAGTTTAAATCACTTATTTACCTCAAAGGACTCAATATAAGGTGATCATTTTAGATATAAACATAATAGATTCTTTTAAGACCGAAAATTCATCTATTTCCCTTTGGGATGTCCTTCATATGCCTAGCCAAAAAGAGATATTTCAAAAATAGTTGTTCAATATCCATGATAGTATTCCATCACCAAGCCATGGTCATGGTCATGTATATATTATTAATTCCCATAATAAAATTGTGTAACCATCTATCTTGAGAAGCCTCCACCATTATACCTCACTCTCATTGTGAGTGATTAACTAGTTGATAATTGCATAGTTGGTAGTGGAGCCTCTACATAAGTGATGCCCAAGGTTGTAACTAATAAAATGGTCCTAAAAGATGAACCACATATAAATATAGTGATTTAGATATATGGTAATACTTTTAATTTAGTAGGACTGATCAAGGGATTGAAGGTTTTCTTACATGATTGTCCTAGTTTCCCCATTCTTTAAGATATTATGGTTGTTAACTTGCCTACTCATTTTGCAATATGCCTTTCAAGAGATTTCATAGCTAATATAAGAGGTTATCTCTCACCTAATTAGTCCTTCTTATCCTTATGGACAAGATATTGAATAAAAGTGACAATAAGAACTGAACCACCTATTAGATTCCACATTGATCCATATATTGAAGAAAGCTCCAACTTGAATTGTGTCATCAATGAGAAATAAGAGTCTATTATGGATGATGGTGCTTATTCAAAACTTGAAGGTTTATATGACTTATTTCTATATTATTATGGTGTAGATGATTGTGAACATGATCTATATACATATCTTGAACAAACTAACTTTGGCACCTATATCATCCATGAAGGAGAATTTGAGCAAGTTGAGGTAAGTGTTGAGCATTATTTCTCACAAGCTATTGAAGGTAATTAGATGATTTCTATGTATGATGATGATAATTTCAAGAAATTTATAGATCACCATGGTGATAATAGTAATGTCTTTCTACCTACAATTGATGAAGTTACTCTTAATTATGACATTCATGAGGAAGATGAAGATGATTTATGGCAAAGGTCCAATTCCATATATCAAGAATTTGATTAGTTAGGTAATAGTAATTTTCCTCTTAAGAATTTCATATCTAATCTCAAGATTAATAATTATCCTAATGAGAAGGTTGTTGAGTGCCTGATAAAACATGAAAATGAGGGTCATGTTATGAATGAAGATGAACATTAGTTTATTATCCAAGGATCTATAGTCATAGAGAAGCCTAGTAAATTCAAAATAGGATTTTTTGAGTTTGAACAATAGTCAAAAATTAAACCTAAAGATTAATCATATATAGATGGGTTAGAGAATTAAGAAGATGATCTTGATGGTATCATGCATCAATATCACTATGTTAATGAATGGAGTGAAGGTGAGATAGTCTTAATCACTTCTAGTTTGTAGTTTGAAAAATAAAAATTGGTTATGATAGAGATAAAGTTAGTTACATATCCAAAAAAATTATTTAGAAGTCAAGAGAGAACATTCATGAAATCTCAAAGTATGACACTTGCAAGCATGAGAACATGTAGGGATGGTAAGTCATTTCACCATTTACCTAGTCAATTATTTAATGAAATCATGCCTCACACGACAATTTGATTTCATGGAGGAGTAAAGATGCAAGAGGAACCATATTTGACCTTGGTTAAAATATGGTAAATTTTTTTTCACCTCAAGAGTGAGGTATTGTAAATAGTAGGTTAGGTGTGTGTATTTGTTTCAATTGTGTGTGTTCCATAAGTGTTCTTGAGAACACATTCTTGTTTACTTTGATGTGTCTTATTTTTTGTGTCTTTCCTTATTATTTTGTGTGGTTTCAAAGTCAAATTGATTTAAAAATTGTGTATAGGTGACTCCATAACCCCATGGATATTATTAGGCTATTGGTCATTAGTATAGAAAGCATACCACCCCTAGGAAATTGCCAAGAATGTGGACTATTTTTACCATAAGTCAAAATAGGTCAACCCCCTATAGTATAAAACTTGATATAGGGGTCTATTATTATGTATTAGTGTGTGTCATGGTCCTATTTAATTTTATTTAATGAGATATTAACCTTGGCCATAGTCAATTTTAGTCCTTATACCATTTCATGTTACTTAGGGCTCATATTTGAGCCATTAATGAAGGTTGTACAGTTTTCCTTGGTAGAAAAGTGGTCTAAACTATCCCTCAAAATCAAATATGTAATATTTATATCATTCATGTTATCAATAATTGAAAAACTTGCATGTATTAATTCAGTTAAAGAAAATAGTTAGAAAAGGAATTTTGGTAGTTATACAACCTCTAAAGAATTTTGGCACATGTGGAAGGATTATAAAGTGTCTATTCAATTTCCTTAAACTTATATTAATATTTTATTATATTTTAAATAATAAAAAAGGTCCCAAAACCATTTATCTTCTATATCACTCCACTAGGCATGCATAAATAGTCAAAATGTTTCTTCAAGATACAAAAAACTAGAGTTGTTTCAAGTCAAATGCCTTTGAGTTATGTTATCACACTTGTTATAATTCAATTTCATGGTAGTAATTCAAATATTGGATGTGTATTCTTTATAAAATGATTTTAAGAAACTATTTGTCTCTTTTTACATGGTAATCCCCACACCCTAAAGGTTTTCCCCTTGTTTGAGTTGGTTCATACAAAAAAATGGATGAAATTGCTTATATAATGCATGGACATATTTATCTCATGGTTTCCATCTTTTTTTTCATATTTGGAGGTGAGTTGATGAAATAAACATATTAAGTTGTAGGTTGAGTACATTAATGGAATTGTAGGCTTATTCATCAACTGTAGATGTTTTCATTTTCTATAGTGGTTATAAGTATAAGTATATTAATTTTTCATGTTTCTTAGAATTCATATCAATCACTTTTCCTTACAAAGATCAGTATCACAAGCTAGCATCAATGAAGTTATAGTCAATAAAGTCTAACATAGTCAATGTTTTAAATGATTATCATACATAATCAATTAAATGAATATCCTCAACACATTCATGAATATTTAATAAAGAGTGTTAGGAGGTTTAAAACATTCTTGAATAATTATAAATCAATAAAAGCTAAACAAATGATATGTGATAGAATGTGATAGCTAGTTTAGACTTTATAGATAATCTTACAACATTGATGGACACCTAAAAGTGTGCCATAATTTAGCCAAGCACATTTAAATAAGGCATATGAACTAGTTTGAGGTCCTTTAATGTTGAAAGAGTCAATTAGAATATTTATATAATGTCTAATATGGATCATAGAACCATACACTATGTACACTATTCATATCTTTATTCACTACCCTATGACCTACATGTGCACCTATAGGTGGCTCTCACAGAGGCTTGAAGATGTTTCATAGAGAGTTTGAACATGTTTTTAGACCTTCATAGAATAGTGATTAGTTATATAATACCATAAAAGTCAATAGTGGAGATTTTGAGTGGAAAATATACTTGAATCATGTTCATAGTTGGAGAATGAAGGTTTAGGGACTTGTTATCTTAAAAACTCAAAAACAAGGGTTTGTTCACATTTGATGTTATCCTATAACAAGGTGACATGAATTCTAGATGAGTTTTAAGGCCTCCATATTGTATCTTTCATGTAGGGGTAATAACTTGAGAAAGAACATGGATGTTTGAATCCTAAGAGTTGATGCTAAAGGGATATAAAATTCATACATTCTTTCACTACACTTTTTTAGTGTTTTCTATAGTAGCTTGAACTTTCAAATGGTCACATAGTCCAAGGTGGTATGACAGGGGTGTTTGTTCATGGGAAGTGACATTATTGGTGTAAGGAAGACACTAGTGATTCAAGGACATTCATAATAATGGAGGTATAGGGTCTTGAATTGTACCATAACCTATAAGTGTACTCTTACTCCCAAAGAAGTTACCTACTATCTGGCTGTCGGTACCTACAAGCTCTTGAGATGAACCTTGGTGATTAGAAACTTGGAAAAAAAATTGTAAATTGGAGTTGGTTCCAAGATTCCAAATAGATACTTTGAGGTCTATCATAGATTTTAGAGGTTGTAGATCATCTATAGGACTAGTTTGCTATAAGAATGGTCAACTATAGTTGACTATATTATGATAGTTCTCTAAATTATGACTGTCTTGATATTGGAATAACATGTGCATGGGAAGTGACAATTCCAAATGATTTTGAAGTGACCTTGAAGATTGAATATAGGTTCTTAGATCAATAACATAGGGTTTAATAGTATAGTATATACCTAAATGCATTTTTTAAGCAAGAACACAATACACAGTTTGTCAACTCTGCCTAGTCAAGAGAAAGTTATAAATTAAAGAGTTTGGTAAAGGTTAAAATAAGGAACATTCTTTTATTGCCTTATCAAATGATAATGGCCATATTACATGTTTCCTAATACAATGTAAAAAAGGGCAAGAGTTGCTTTTCAAGAATACATACAGTCAATATACAAAAACCCTACACATAGTGAGTTCTACATAGTCTACCTTGGGTTTCATGATGTTTTAAAAGTCTATTGATGAAATCCAACACTTAAAATTTTTACATAGGATCTCCATCACTTATATAACTATCTCATACCTTTTTTTCTAAAATGATAGGATACGTTCCCTCTATTATATCATAAATAGAAGGCAATGTTAAAAGGATGTATCCTATAGGCTTAACATGAAAAGGTTAGAGATATAATTTGAGGAATATGAGAACCTTTCAAGGAGATGTATAAAATAATTTTGGATATGTATGAACATGTATAAGGACTCATAGGTGATAGAGGCCAAAACTAATGGCCAAAACCCATATAGGTGCAATCTAGTCCACTAGCTCTAATGCCCTCAAAGGATTATAATATCACTTCTAACACTAGAAGATCTTAGCATATCAATGGATGACCTCTATATGGAGTTATAAGGTGAATTGGAGCCTTTATGACGTAGAAAAGGTCATAAATAAGTTATTTCTTGACATTTAAACATGATAGGCTATGCATAATATAGGGGAGAATGCAATAAGACAACTTTGGAAGCTCATATATGTATAGATAGTTAGCATGGAGGTATAATGAGATAGGATAAGTTTAATAGGGTCCTCAATAAGGATTTAGTTGAGTTTTTTTTAATGTTGAATTTCATAGTTTTTTTAACAATCCTTAAGGGGTAAAACTACTCAAAACCCTCTAAAACCCTTATTAACAACCCAACTAGGAAGAACTTCAAGAAAAGGCATCTATATGCACTAGTTTAGGAAGGAAACCAATTTGAACTTGTAGATGACTTCGTAAAAATAATTCCCATTAGATTGACTTCTACCCTATTTATACAAATAGGGTATAGAACTAGTTTTTAAAACATTTTTTGATGTTTTAGAGGTACATAGGAGTTTCAAAGGATTATGATCACTATTGGAGATAGAATGAAACCCTAATATAAATACTTGTATATATTTATTGATTCAAAAATCACACAAGTACCTCTACAAACACCTTCACTTTAGCTAGTCTAAAATCGCATAATGAATGAAGAGTGATCACCATGTGAAAAGGTGTTAACTATAATTATAATTATATTTAAGGTATTATTGACGAAGATAAGAACTTGAGGACTCTTTATAAGTGTCACATAACCTCATTTATATATTTGTATGAGAAACTAAAGACCATATTGTTGTCAAGTGTGAAGGATGAGGGAAAGAAGGGTGATTATGACTGTAGATAGTGAGAACACTTATCTAGAAGAATATTGATGATTAGGGACATATCAAATCAATATTTGGGCCTATTTATAACCCTAAATTCATAATTAAATTATTACATCTATTCATCATTTGTTGAAGAGTGCTCAGGAAAAGCTAATGATGAAGGTAGTTTCCAAACAAGTAGTTAAAGAGTCATAAATTAGAATTGAAGAGTTTCATTCCTTGCAGGGATATTTGTCTAAATATACATTTCATAGTATATATAATACATCATTCCCATATAAACTGTAACTCCTTATCTCATCTTGACACTTGTTATTGTGGCTCTTGAACTTCATTTTCCTCTTTCTTCTCTCACATTTTATAAGTATTAACCATTTTGGCTCTTGTATCTAATTTTACACCATGTATGGTTAAGCCCTGATGGTTTGATGTTGTAATTTTACTTTTAATAATATATGAAATATTTATTTTATTTCATAGACATCTTGTCTAAGTGTTCAAATTGATGAATAATGAGGCCTAGTGATAAACTTCTATCCTTGCTTCCCCTTATACTTTCATGTCTAATGCAAGAAGTTCTAATTCTATCAGGTCATATAGAGTGTAAATAGTGTTTTTGATTACCTTAAAGTATTCAAGTGTCTTTAGAGTATGAAATATAATCTATAGTCTACTTTCCTTAAGTTTTCTTTATGCATATCACCTCTATATTAAAATACTAATGTTTGAACATCTTATGACTTTGAATCTAGTTTGTAAGTCTTATTTCTTAGTGAAAAAAGTATGATAGAATAGTGGATATATTCATGGTGCATCACACACTTATAATATATTTATTTAATGCATATTTATACCCCATTTTTCCTCAAAGAATTAGTTAACAAAGGTGATAAGCACTTCAAGATCAATTTAGGGAGCTAGCCCTTAAACCTAAAGGTCTACCTCTACTATAGGCAACCCACAGGCCTAGAGGTATTCCCATGATGCCCAAATATTAGAATATGGTTTAAAAACCTTCTCTAGGGTTCAATATTTGGTGATAAAAACATAATCCTCATAGAAGATACCAGGAGAACTTATGTCAATATTAAGGTAATCATCCTCTAAGACCATAGAAGGATCACAAATGTATTCAAATTGATATGAAAGGAATATGTAACCAATATAACATTTCCACAAATTTATTCTAAATCTAAAGAAAATTTTGACCCAAGTGACTCTAAATATGATGTTGAGAATATTGTTGATTCTACTTTTAATTTTAAATCTGATATCAGTTCAAAAATAAAACCTAGCTTTAATGTTAATTATTCATTTAGTGCATTAAAAAATATGATATGTTAAATGTTTGGTAATGGAAAAGTAATATCCTATATCTAAACATTTCTATATTCAAAAATAGGCTTAGCTATGAAGTACTCCACAAATATTGGCTTGTCAAAGTGAGGCTTCTCAGTAAAAGGGAAATGGTTAAAATACAACTCCAAAGAGAGTGGCTTGTCAAAGTGAGTATTCTTAGAAATAAGGAAATGATCAAAATAATGATTTTTAAAAAGGTATTTATAATCATTACAATGTGACTCAACAAATACTAGCTTGTCAAAGTGACACTCCTCATCCAAAGGGAAAGGTTTATTAGGCAACTCCATAGAGACCAGCTTATCAAAGTAAGCTCCTTAAAAATGTGAAAATTGGTAGCTTGAGTGTGTCTTATGATACCCAACCCATAAGCCCCTCTTTCTTTTTATAATGATCCTTCTAAGAACCTTTTTGCTGATTCCCAATCATCTGTAACCTTCTAGCCAAGTTATATTTCCTTTGATAATTCCATCCCCCTAGGTCCTATACCTTCAAGACAATAGTACCCAACTTGGACTATACCACTGGACCCTAGGGTATCTATTTCTAGCACTCTTATCCAAATGCATTTTTATATCCAATGGTCACTTTATTATGGTTCTTATATTTATTCTTGTTAGCCTAATGTAAATACATTCGACCCATGACCAATAAATCTATATAAAATCCCATTCAAAGTTCATTTATAATGGGTTGGAAAATATCACAGCATAAGCAAGACAACTCAAGCATATTTCCCTATTCTCTAAATACAACCATCCAATATAGACACAATATTATTCAAAACATCACACTAGTCACTAGCTACCTCAAACACACCCAGTTTAGCATTCTGCATCTTCATATACACTATTCACAAAGCACATCAAGTGGGATGACTAAATATGGCTTGATCCCTCTTCAAAGTATGGTATGTAGGTAGAATTCCCACACAAGGGGTGTGGATACATGTCTAGTGCATATTACACACACTAACCACACTTCTTTCTCAAAGTTTATAAAATAATAATGGAATACAGGGTTTGAAGAATAAATTAGATTTACATGGAGTTCCATAGATATTCAACATCTAGAATTTCATAGGTAGGCTCACATAGAGATAATAAACAAAACTTAAGAAACTCAAGTCTCTAAGATAACAAAGGTAGAAGATGAACATAACACCAAACCCCATGATGTCTTATTTTGGCACTCCTATCCTTTCATAAAATTAAGGCTAGATCTTGATTCATGACACTATCACAGTCCTGCATAATAGATTCTAGACCCTACCTTAGTTGTCTCAGTCTATTTTAAGCTAAGTTACATTTCTCCTCACTTATTACTATTTTTAAAAAGGTTAAATTATAGTTAAATTATACAAATTAGTATTTAAAATATTGAAATATTATTTACTAGTTTCCTAATCTATACCTTTAACTATATTAGGAATAATACTCTAATATTCCCAAAACTGTTAAATCATTTAGTGAACCTGACTTACTTCATTTGCACACAAAAACCATAAAATCCCTAGAGTAAATTCCTTTCTAATTTTTCCAATAATTTTTTGATTTTCTACTTGCGTATTTAAATCAAAAATTCAATATAATTTTTAATATTCCATAATAATCTAAAAAAATTATTATTTTCTAAAAAACCCTAGTTGCATATCTATATCCCTCTAAATCAAGAGATTTTAAATATTTTATAATTTGTTTTCTACATATTTAAATAATAAATTCATGATAAATTTTAAAATTTCTTAATAATTTTAAAATAAATAATTTTTATAAACTTTAGTTACATATACTAGGTCCCATTGCTTTTGAGGTATTACCTTACATTTAAAATCAGATTTTACATAATAACAAAAAAGGATCTCACTTATTTACACATATTTCTTTAATTTATTGTAAATAATAAGGAGACTATACTTAGTCCTATCATGTACATGGATGATGAAGTTTACCATATTTTAGTATAATGTTTCATTCTTTGCACTTCATGCTTAATTTTCATAATATGGAATTATATTAAGAAAATTATTATTAAACATGTTAAGATACCTCTTTCATCACCTCCCTTGGATCCTTTATCCAATGCCTAGTTATGTTGCATGGTCCATTTTACACTTCCCAAAGTCACTACCCATCACCAAAGATCCTAGTTGACACCATTTGTCCCTCAACCACCTTGACCTATCAATTATCATCACTCTCCTCTCGTAGCTACTACTAGTCATATATGAATAGTAGATAATACAGTTAGAGATGTTACTCGATGTGATACCATGCCTCCCCCACCTAGTCAAGAGCCCCACCATCCTCCTATTCCTTCCCATCCTAGGCCCAACCCACATGTATAGTTAGATCCACATAAGGTATATGATATTGTTGATCAATTGAGAAACACACCAACAAAGATTTCCATGTTAGAATTGCTTCAAATATCGAATGTGTTGAAAGACATTCTTTATTAGGCACTCACTCAGAATTCTATTCCCATTAATATAGAGCCTTCTTATTTTGCATCAGTGGTCAACATGTTAAAAACTATATAAGACAATATTTATTTTGTTCATGAGGACATGCCATCTTAGATAGTTATTGATCAAAATGTACCACTATTCAATAAAAACTCAAGTCAAAAATTGTGTAGTTAAGAGAGTTCTAGTTGATAGTGGTTTTGGACTCAATATATGAAATATTACATTCTTAAAGACCATGGGTGTAGATATGGAATCCATGAAAAAATCATATAATAATATATAGGGTTTGATGATATACCATGATAGACACTAGATACCATTGATTTAGATATCATGGTAAGGCCTAAAACCCTTTCTACATAGTTTAAGGTAATGTTTATTCACATTCATTATAATATTTTACTTGTATGACCTTGGATACATGTTATGGGGGTAGTTCATTCTACTCTTCATTGATGTGTTAAGGTTTTCCATGAAGGATATCTATACATATGCCTAGTAAAATAGCCATCCATTTAGATATTATCAAATTATAGATTCATCTTTGACTATTTTGCCAGATGGGACACCTCATATCATAGTTCAGTCACCACCTCATTATATTTTTCTTGATCAGATACATACATATGAGTTAGGAGAGACTATCACATATTGTACTCCTCCACATATAATTGTGTCCTTAGCTTTAGATACTCATCTAGTCATAGTAGCTTTAGTCATTCTAGCTACTCTATCAATCATAGTTCCTACACCTATTACAATTATATAATCATTTAAATTAGTTTTAGAAGTACTAATTGATTCTATAGATATAGCTCCTCCGATAGTTATAGATACTCTCATAGCATCATTGTCTTCTACTACTACAATTGATGAGACTCCTATATCACATTTACCCCTTGTCATAAATTCTGAGTTATCATTTATACATGATGTTGATATAGATTCTAAGGATTCTTTAGATGATGATATGACATCGACACTCATATATTACTATTTGTGTGGATTGAGATTTACACCAATTAGCCAAAGAGAGTATTGAGATGACTCTAGATCTCTCATTAGACATCCTACATTTCTCTTAGCATCTCTCACTACACTCTCAGGATATACTCCACATTTTCAACCACATATAGATCACCTAGAACATATAGTTCACATGGTTACCTCTATCGATATAGATCCAATCATTTAGATTTAAGAAGGTAGCACACAACATCAACCATAGATTATAATATAAATGTTACTTGATCATGGATTAATCACACTACCTATAATATGACATATCTATTATCAAGTTATCATGGTAAGATGGTTGCCCATTTTACCTTTTTCATAGGATCATAGGTCATGATATAAACAGATGTACTAATTTATAGTAGAGATTGGATAAACTATAGGTTCATGGTATTATTCAAACTACACCACCACCACCACTAGTTTCACCACTTCCACCAGATACATTTACTAATAGAGATAAACATCCCATAAGAGACTTAACATCTTCACCACTAGAGCAACCTTTAGTTCACCATCAATAGTTAGACACCATTTTGAGTGATAGATCTCTAACTACACAAAGATCACAAAAATCTTACTAAAACCTAAGGAGATAGACACCATGCATACATAATCCATGGCATATGATGATTCTTATAATGATGATCTTGAGGCATTTGATGATGGTCATTATACCTTCCTCCATCTCTATCCTTAGTGAAATCCATCCTTGGACCCTTTACCCCCTCCATCCTAGTCTTTTACATCATTGTGTGCATATTTCTTATTTCACATTACTTATACATAGATCCTTTTTAATTTGTTATGCATAGTCTCATCATGATTGATTGTACATAACTTATATCAAAAATACAAAAAGAAAAAAAATTTTAAAATAGCAAAAAAATATCACATTTAAAAATACAAAAGCATTCAAATAACTCAAAAACACAAAAACATTTCAATCATATGCATCATCCATGCTTTATATTTCTACTACCATGCTAGACTTACATTTGTTGTTTTATGCTATTATTTATCAATTTATCTAAATTTCCATGCTTCACTTGATCTTCTTTGAGTGTGTGTGGTGACATCTACATTCATGATAGATTCACTCTACCCATTGAGGGGGAATTTCACTTTTACATTAGAGACATACATCGATATATCTACTCCATAAGGTCATCTTCTACATGACTACACCATTCAAGTTATGTCATTCCTACACTGCACACTTTAGTTATCATGTTGATGTACATTACTTACTAGCTTACATATATTAATTTATCAACACTTACTAGTATATAGAACTTGTGTATTTCTTAGCATATACCTAGTCTTTTACTACATGTATTGTATACTTTCATTTCTTGTTTTGATCAATTAGATGCAATTGTATCTCTAGTATTTACATGCTTTTCTTTCTTGCTTTACATAGCTAGATGTGATTACAGTTCTCAGTTATTAGTTTGTCTTATTTATGTGCCTTAGGACATTTTACAATGTCCTTTGATTTTATGCTTATGTGTGCCTTAGGACATTTTCCAATGCCCTTTTATTGTACTCTTCTATATGATTGTGGGCCTTGTGCCAACCTTGCTTGTTTCCAATTACATGAGTATGTGGAATTTTAACATTCCTTGTATGCTTATTTTCCAATTTGAGTGACATGTGCCCATGTCCCTTGTTTACTTGGCCCCTTGGCCACTCTTGTATGTTTTTTTATTCTTACCTTGCATGTTTATTTTCTTGTTTTCTTCTCATTGGTTACAATGCCATGATCCACATCATAGATTATCTTGCTTTCTTGGATGCCATGATGGAAATCATGCTCCATCCCTCCATGACAACTAACAACTAACATTTAAAGTTTTAATTTATTACATTACACATGATATTACATTGTTATATCTATCTATCCATACCCCTATTTGATCTAAAAATATCCAAAATAAACCATGTTATATCTTGAGATATCTTGTTGATTATCATTGTTATATCATGTATTTTGCACCACAACACACTTGTAGGGCTCTTCCTTATGAGGGTAGTCATTATAGGGTCTTCATTCCTACCCTAAAAAGAGGAGGAAATAAATATGGGTTTTTTCATAGAGATTAGAGCTCCTACCAATTGAAAAATCAGCTTTTAGAACACCCAAAACAATATCTAGACTTCAAATTAGGTAGAACAAACTAGGTAGACAATGTCAATCATAGAACAATCATAAAAATCAGCTCAAGAAAATGGTGATAATATTAGACTACAACACCATATAGTAGGGTTTCCAATTTTTGTGCTCTTATCCAAAAAATGAACAAAATATATTTTCCAAAAATAAGTAGAAAGGTAAGCTCAACTATAGTTTTGTACACACAGACTAATTTAGATTTAATAGTTTCAGTAAATTTTTTCTTAGAGAATATAGATATAGGGAGCATCATGTATAACATTAATATTTATTCTAATTTTAGAATAGGTAATTGGTATAATTTCTATATTAGAATCCATGTTTTAGACACCAGTGATTAGGGGTAATGTGCATGGCACATTTGACTTCTTTTCTTTCCAAGTTTAGTTTATTACCTAGGCATTATTAGCAGTTGCATGACTTTTCCATTTGTAGGTGGTTGTCATTATTTTAAAGTGGCTTTCATACAAGTCTAACATTCATCATCTCTGAGTGGATTCCACATAAGTCCATAGCCTAGTTTTAGAGTGAATTTTATACAAGCCTAATCTTCTCCTTCTAAAGTTGGCCAAGATTGGCCTAGTATTCATTACACTTTTGGTTATTCATACCACATTGTTATATTTTAGATCATTCCTGGGCTTCATGAGCCATCTCATATGACACACATCAATACAAGTTTTAGTTTATAGCTTCACTTCATGGGGTAACAATGAATCCAAAGGATTAGCTAGCCTTTATATTCTTGAGCTACCTACTCAAAGGGATTGGACACATAGTCTAAACATAGATTATCACAAGCATGATCACAAAGATTCACTTAGTGGGAAATGATGGAACCAAAGGTCCAACCTTTAAATTTTTGAGACACTCTCAAGGAATTAATAACTTAGCTCCATTCATGATATTACTCTTGGTACATCACATAATCAACATTACTCAGCAGCATCTAACATCACTTAGCATCCCAATAGGTTTTGTATTAGTTTATGTACATGGTGATGTGTATTTTTCCCTTTCTCTTTCTCTCTCTTTTACCTAGATTTTTATGTTATTATTTTAGATATAGCATATCTAGTAAGAACTGATCTACTCTTTATTTTTCTCTTGCATATTTACACTTCATGACGTGTTCTCTCTACATACCCAACATCACACAACTTCATGAGCTTCAACCTTGTAAGTAAGTAAAGGTACACTTTCTATTTTTTCTTTATCCTCATATTTCACTTTGTTTCATCACTAATAAAGAGAGGTCAAATTTAGTCATATAAAATGTGAAAATTGGTAGTTTGGGTGTGGCTTCTGACACCCAAACCATAAGTCCCTCTTGCTTACTCTCATGACCCTTCTAGGCACCTTTTCACTAATTCCTAGTCATCCATAGCCTTCTAAACACTGATTCAATCTCAACTAGGTTGCATTTCCTATGATAATTCCATCCCCTAGGACCTATACCTTTAAGACAATATCACCCAAATTGGACAATAACATCATACCCTAATGTGTTTATTTCTAGTGTTCCTATCTAAGGGAATTTTTATCTCCAATGGTCACTTTCTTTTAGTTTATATCCTTCTTCTTGTCAACCTAATGTGAATACATTTGATGCATGACCAACA
Organism: Torreya grandis; assembly: GCA_037957365.1. NCBI lineage: Eukaryota > Viridiplantae > Streptophyta > Pinopsida > Cupressales > Taxaceae > Torreya > Torreya grandis. The sequence continues at coordinate 2,193,302 of JARHVA010000955.1, read as the reverse complement.
GATCTCTATAAAACCCATTCAAAGTTCATTTAGAAGGGGTTGGTAAATATCACAAAGTAATGAAGAATACAAGTAAAACCACTCAAGCATATTTCTCTATTCTCTACATACAACCATCTAATATAGCCACAACTTATTCAAACCCTCACACTATTCCCTAGCCACCTCAATCACACCTAGTTGAGCATTTTACATTTTCATATACACTTTCAAAAATCACATCAAGTGGAAAATTACATATGGCTTGATCCCTCTTTGAAGTATTGGTATGTAGGTAGCGTTCCAACACAAGTGGTGTGGATACACGTTCAATGCATCTTACACACATTAGCCCCCAAAACTCCCCCCCTCACCCCCCACCTCTTTATTAAATTTCATCAAATCGTAATGGAATATAGGTTTTGAAGAATAAATCAGCTTTATAAGGAGTTCTATAGACATCTAACATCCAAAATTTCACAAGTAGGCTCATACAGAGACAATGGACAAAACTCAAAAAATTCAAGCCTCAAAGATGATAGTGGTAGAAGAGGAATATAGAACCAAACCCTAGGGTGTCTTATTTTATTGCCCTTATCCTTTCATTAAATGAAGTCGAGATCTTGATTCATGATACTATCATAATCCTGCATAGTGGATTCTAGACCCTGCCTCAACTATCTCAGTCTTATTTAAGCTAAGTTACATTTATCCTCACTTATTATTATTTTTATAAAGGTTTTAATTAGATTTTAATTATATAAATCATTAGTTCAATTATTTAAATATTATTTATTTATTTCCTATTCTAGACCTTTAAATAAATTAGGAATAATACTCTAATATTCCCAAAACTATTAAATAAAGTTGCTAATGTAGGACAAAGGATGAGAGCTTAAAATGATAATCCTTGTGAATTGTGGAGATTGGTTGCTAATGTAAGCAAAAGGATGAGGGATTATATTAATAATACTTGGGTGTTATGGAGCTTGGTTGCTAATGTAGGTCAAAGGACAAGGGCTTAGAATGGTAATCCTTGGGCATTATAGATATTGGTTGCTAATGTAAGCAAAAGGATGAGGGATTATAATGGTAATAATTGGGTGTTATATAACTTGATTACTAATTTAGGCCAAAGGATTAGGGATTGTAATGGTAATCCTTGGGAGCTACAAAGCCTAGTTATTAACATAAGCCAAAGGAGAAGGGTTTGGAATGGTAATCCTTCAGCACTCTGGAGCTTGGTTTCTAATGTAGGCCATATGAAGAAGGCTTAGAATAATAATCCTTGAGAACTATAGATCTTGTTTGTTAACATAAGCCAAAGGAGGATTACTAACATAAGTAGGGGATAGGGTATTGTTATCATTGAAAGGGTGAACTTCATATTTTAATTGGCCCAAAGAAGGATGATATCAGCCTATGATAATTGACATGGTTGGGTTTGTCAATTAACCTAAAAAGGGTGGTCTTGGTCTATGAAAATAGTCTTAGTCTAGGTCTATTTGAACATGGAACTTGGCATTGGTCTAGGTAAAGTGAAATAAGTCTTGAAAATAGACATGGATTAGGTAGATGAAAACAAATTCAATTGAGGCATGTTTAGATATATGGTCAGGACTCATGAAAATAAGATGTCTGAAGGTAGTGATCAACCAAGATATATTATAAACAACCTTTGTCTATATAAAACAAGTCCACATGGTAAAATAACTAAACTAAGTAAAAGGTAGAATAAAAACATGAAATTGGTCTAATAAAAGGTACTAATTTACCTAAAGGTAGTTATAATCAGTGGAAAAGGTAACATAAAAGATTGAAAAAAGTCTATGAAAAAGCTACTAATTTTACCAAAGGTGGTTATAATTAATAATGAAAGTATCTAGACAAGGTATAACAAATGAAAAATATGATCAATGGATAATAATTATTTTCCCAAAGGTAGTTATAATAGTTTAATATAAAAAATAAGGCTAGACTCTTAAATAAAGAACTCAAATAATAACTTTAAAATAAACTAAACTAAGGCAATTGGCTTAGGTGACACTTGGTAATTGTCTCACTAAGACTTAATACTTGGTTCACAAGAGATTATTTAGATAATGGATCTAGGACATTTTCAAACTTATCACAAAAAAGTTCAAAAAGGGCATGTGGCAACAACTTAGCTTAAAGGATGCTCAAACAAGGCACAAGACAATAAACAACTACTAGGTCTAGGCAAGGGATATTTTAAATCAAATAGGAAATCAAACCAAGTAACACAATTTAAACATAAAAGGTAGACTACCTAAGCCCAAATTAGATGAGGCTTTGACATAAACCTAATTAGTTTAATATTTTTACCTCTAAATATTGATTTTCAAATTTAATGTAAAAGGACTCAAATGTTCTAAGGCAAATGGGCTAGATCAAAATGGGTAGCATAATTACACATTTGAAATAAAAGGTATAATAATGGTTGGGAAATTTTTTTCAACTATGACAAGTGTTTTGGAATGATTTAGAGAGCATAACAACACTCCTTCAAATAAATGGTATAACAATGGTTTTGGAATAAAACTCCAAGGAAAATGTCTGAGACAAAATGAATAGCATAATGCTTCCCCATTTAAACGAGTGATACATAATGTTATTTACATTAAACCTTTAAGGAGAAAAATGTGACACACAATAGACACAATAATACCTTTTAGGCTAAAGGAGTTTTAAAAAAAAGTGAGTATTTTGGACCCATTTTGACTTGACAACACAAAAAATAGTGTTAGTCTAAAACACACATGTAAATCAAAGAAAATATAAATAAAACTAATGTCTCATCCCATGCCTAAAAATGATATGGGTGTGTGTAGTTTTTTCCAAAGTTTCCATCAATATACTAATGCTTGTGAGGAATTAAGTGTTAATCTAAAAATTAAATAATAGGTGTAGTTAAATGTTTTACATCCCCCTCTATCTCTTAAGCATTAGTACATGTCATGAACATAGAGTGAGGAGCAACTGATATTTGGCATGAAATTCCATGACAAGTGGGGTTGACTAAAATCTATAAGTTTATAAATGCACTAAATGGTCCCAAGTGTGGTTAACATAAGGGTGAAATCATGTAAATTTAGTTCATACCTACTAAATTACTATAAAAAGGTCTATTCCTTTTCATAATGAATTTAGCTATGTACTATTTAGTTAATTCTAATGTTTATCAAACAAAAAAAAGTGTATGAGAGATTTAGAATTATTTAGGCCTCTCTCTCTCTCTACCTTGATTCCTATAAAAATGTTATGGGGTTTCTTGTATCTAGGTAAAAAATAAAATTAATAAATAAAATTCCATTTTGAGCTATCATGTTTTTGAAAACATAGAGTGAAGCTTCCATTTATACAACAGAGTAAAGTTGCCATTTTCAGTGAAGCCATTGTTTTCCTTATAACATGGACACAAAGATTGGAATTTGGTGAAGTCATCATTAAACAAGGCAAAACTAATAATTATATCTGGTGAAGTCATTTATTATAGGCTAAAAATAGGTGAAGCTATTGAAACTAAATGGAAAGTTACCTAGTGAAGTCATTATTTGGCAAGGTCAAGGCTACTGAATATAGATAGCGAAGATACCATTTAATAGGTCAAATACATTATTTTGAATCCATTTTTTTATTCAATAATAAATATCAAAAATAGAGCACATGATAGTGAAGCCACCATTATACAAGGAAAAGACACCAATTACAAAAAAATAAAATGACATGATTTCTAAGAACAAAAATCTAAACTTTAAGAATTAAATGCTTTTATTCAAAAAACTAAAGATTTCACATCATTCTCCTTGGCCATATAGGATGACTAGTCCCACTACGTGTGTTATTATGTATATTAGGAGTTCAAAGAGCACACAAAAATTTATTAGTTCCTTATTAGTCAAAATGATAAAAATATATGCATAATAATATACTAGAACTAAACACTCTTTGTTAAGAGCTAGGTGGAACAAAACATAATAGACAAGATCATAAAATAGAGATAAAAAAATGTGATTAATTTACCTCCTTTGTCCAATTTGATATCCACTTGTTGTCATAAGGATGTTCATTCTCAGTCTACGACATTAGAGACTCTTGTCAATGTTTCTTCATGGTGGTAGTACTTCTCCAATGGTCACTTGTGTCTTGATGTTGAGTTTGGCATAAAATGTGCATTATAAAACTACTCTTAAAGGCTTATTAAAGGTATTCCTATAAAATAACTTTACTCATAAAACATTATTGGCATATGGTGTGGTAAATTTTATTTATAACTCTAAGAACTAACTCTAACCCTAGGGAGGTTAGGTTAAATTCTAACTTTTGTTGAATCTAAAATAACCTAAGTTTAGTTAGGCTAACCTTAGGTTGGGTCAAATCACTCATGAAATCTTGACACCTCAGTTTCATATATTTATGAGGCATGATAACTCATTGTAGATATTTGTGAAGTTGTGACTCAATTTTTTGTAATATTTAGGAATTAATAAATCACTCTATTATCTCCTTTGAGCATGACTTCATATTTGGATAAAAAATCCTTTTTTGATAAATTAAATTCAGTAATTAAAATTAGAATTTTTACTTAGGAAGGTTAATTATTATTTGGAATGTAATTAACCTTTCTTAATGATTTTTAGATTTTGGAATTTTTTAAAAATGTTTTGAATTAATAACTAAATAGGCTAAAAGTGTCAAATTTCTAGGTCCTAATTTGACTAGGGTTGAAATTGAACTAGGTTAATGGTGTATATAGTGTAATTCCCAAAATAAGAAATCCTCAACATGTTTCTAAGTAACTAAATCCCTTATGTGGATGAATTGTGGCAATCAAATTATATATAGGCTTAAATTGCATCTTGTGATATAAATAAAACTAAATCTTAGTTTAGGCATCAACATGGCCAAAATTGAGTGTCTACAATATCCACAAAATCATCCATAAATTATAAATTTATAATTCCAAATCAATAAACTTAGTAGCTGTAATGACTATATTAGGATTAAAATCAATGCACAACTAACTTATTCTTCTTTTATCAGCTACAAGAATTTTTTTCCACTCATTAACACCTTAGTACTATTTTTAAGCTTCACTACCATCTTTTAGTGGTGTTAAATTATCATCCTTCTCTAATATATAGGTGTTACTCCTTCCATAAACTATGTACATCCTATCAAACTTCCAAGGTATACCCAAAAACACATTTCAAACATCCATAGACATAATGACACAAAATAATTCATCCTTATAACTACCAATCTTAAAATCAACTTTATATTACTCATTGACTAGTACATGATGTCCCTTTTAGAGCCATGATACTTTATATGGTGTAAGATGTGTACATATTTGAAGTTGTAGTTTTTCAATAATTTATGAAGAAACCAAACTTATTTGTATTACCACTATTAATGATATCTTTACAAAACTTACATTTTGATTTTCATGTAATCTTAAACAATATCTTTCTTTGGGTTGGTTCTTTTACCTCCTTATTCAGCTTTAGTATTACTTTCTTCATCAATAATGACTCTTCAATTTTAGGTTCTTTTAGATGTGATGGTGATCCCACACTTTCTTCCTTAGCTTGAATAACTTGAGTATTGCCTTTATCTCTTGTATGACTTGTTTGTGGATTCTCTAGACATTTATATAACCTATGTCCAACATATATGCTACATTTTAAATATTTTCTCCAAAATCCTTCTCCTCTACCTTTTTAATATGGTTTTATTCCTCTATATGAATAGCCTCCTCTTATACTATTATATTGAACTTGGGATGTGCTTGATTCTTCATTATGAACCTATAATTGACTTCTACCACCTCATTGTCATCTAACTCTAAAATTTCTACCTCTTCTAGATTGTTGAGTTTCTCTCCTAGCCAACTTTTCTTCTACCTTGAAAGTAGATTGATAATTTTATTATATTCATCTTAGGGATAATAAACTCACTTCATGCTAAATATTTAACCTCAAACCAATGATATACCTTTATTATTTACTCAACATTTTCTTATACATAATCAAATCTAATTTTAAGCTTGTAGAATTCTTTAGAGTAATATTTTACACTCATATATTTTTGTTACAAATTTTGGAATTTATTGAACAAATTTGTTTAATAGTCCATAGGCATGAATTTTTATTGGAGTTTTCCTATAATTTTATCCCATTTCTTTATTTTATATTTACCTCTTTTCCTTTATTCATATTAGACACCATCCTAACCAAGATATACATGTCCCTTGAACTTAGTACAAGTAAACCTAACTTTATTGTCTTTAGAAATTCCTTCACAATAAAATCATTTATCCATTGTAGTCATCCATTTCACAAGTTATTCAACATTTAGGTTGTCTCCATATACTAAAACCTCTAATTTAGGCTTTGAACCTACTCATATGGTTGATTTTAAGATTATTTATTATGTTCTTTCTTCCTCTTCTTATATTTATTCTTGTGGTTCTTCCTCCCCTTCACTCACGTCACCTATCATTACAAATATTCTTCTATCAATTTAGATTTCCTCAAAATGTGATTGTAAATTTCTCTTCTCTTCCAATAATACATCTCTTAGTTGTCTTCTTAAACCTATTATAACACCACCTTTAGCTACTCCTCTAAGTGTAATTTTTCATTTTTTACATGTTTATATTCAATAAAATACTCTTTACTCTTCCCAATTAAGTATCTTTCTTCTTAGGTCACTTTTGAAGTACAATCAAACCCTCCTCTAATACCAAAAATGATGTAGGGGTTTAAAATGACTTCTTTACACTATGATTACAACCATTGACTTGATTTTGTTACTAAAATAAGATTATTTATACTTTAAATAGGTTATTAAACTCCATTAAATTTTATATAACCCAATAGATTGATATTTACCTTTATTGAAATGTAATTATTATAAAAGATTAAAAATAGGATTTTCTAGACCTTATTTTAAGGTCTGCAAAATGAGTTTATTTAATAAATTAATTTTTAGGACTCCTAAAATATTTAAATAAAATTTAAAACCTAAAATTTACCTTAGTGTACCCTTTTAAAAAAAATATTTGCATTTGGATAGTTTGTTTTCAAGTTATGATGATTTTACTATATTTAGTGTTGTAAATAGGCCTTATTTCAAACCTGTAATCTAAAATTTATGAATATATTGAGATCTAAGCCTAAAAAATTATTTAAAAATATTTGTAAAAAATTAATAATATGGGGGGGGGGGGGGTGTGATTAATCATTATTAACAACATTTCTTATCAATTTTACTTAAACAATCATGAACCATTCAATCAAGTACATATATGTAGCAAGCATAAATGCCTATCCACATAAGCATAAAACATATGAACACATAACATATATGGGAAACCATAAATTGGAATAAAAATCACTTATATATTAAAATGGACTACATTCCTATAATACAAATAACAAATTTATTGAATCACCCACTTCACATGGAGCATCAACCCCAACTAGCCAATCACCCATTTACAAGGAGGCACCGATCCCCTAGATGACTCACAAAAAATCATCCACATTATTGGTTTTATAACCTTAATAAACCTTTTTTCTCAACCAATTTATTTTTACCACATTACTTTTCTCTTCTCATTGTTATATCCTTCTCAAGCTGCCTTTTAGGCTTCTTCGTTCATCTAGATTTCTTCAAGACTGATTAGGTCATATGAAATTGATCCTCACACATAAAATATATGTAAAATATTAATAATATATACTATATAATCATATTATGGTATAAAAAACCTCCTAATTTTAAATATTTTATTTTATTTGCCTACACTCTTCACACTCAAATAGACCTAAAACTGCCTTGTATTTATGCAAGTCTCTTGTTCATATCCCTATTAGTCAGACATATAAAATTGAAAAAATGGATTAAAATTAAATTATGTAATATAAAAAATTTAATACATGAATAAAAAAATGAAATATTTTATTCAAAACATATACGATAAAAACCTATTTGAGGCCTTAAGGAGACCTAATTCAATTAAGCCTTCAATAGACCATGTTACACTTTGTCTTTCTTCAAACACTTAAAAACTCCATATACAATAGGATAAATTCACATATAAATCAAAAATACATTATAAAACTTAAATTTAAATACAAAAAACCTTTTATACCAAACCATTACTTGAAACCCTTTTCAAAACTTTGTTTGTAATAGGCCTTCATACACATAGGAAGTCTATCTTGAATAATTGAACCATAAACATGATTTTGGAAACTAAACATGGAAAAAAATTATATATAAATAAGATAAATTACCTATATTTTATCATAATATGATTTATACTTCACCATTCATGCGAAAAGGACTCAAACCCTTCTCTGCAAATAGCCCACTCATAACTGCTAACTAGCCTCAAAACATAGTCATGGAAACTTGAACTTGTGACACTTGAAATAACACAATAAAGGACTGAAAATTCATTAAAATGATCATTATACCTATTTATAACAACATCCAATAAAAATATCATAAACTCTAATGGAAATTATTGGTCTTGTAGACCAATTTGTTGTCTTTAAAACACATAGTCAAACCAAAAATATTCAACCCATTTTGGATTCAATATTTCAATCACTTTTAATGACTACCAAACATTATAAAAATAATTTATAGGTCATAAAATTCCCAAATCTAAAAATAATGTACATTATATACTTTAACTTAGGGAAAAGATCCTCCAACTCATTACTATAACTTGCTTACCTAGATATGCTAGTTTCCCTTAAAGCACAATCATGATGAGAATGACTTTCAACACTTTTAGGACCAATTTAAAAGACTTAAAAATGATTTTATATAATCTTATGATATCATTATACCATTATAATATAGATAGATAATATGGTCAAATATCAATATTGGTCTTACAAACCAATCTCATAATCTTGTACTTCAATATCTCATATGAACCAGATAGGTCAACTTAATAGCAACATTTTCATCATATCCAATAATCTACAAAAAATATATCTAGAATTAACATGTATTAAAATTATTTAAAAATGTCTCCATGCACATGGATTCATCACTATTCCATGATAACACATTCCTAATCAAATTCTCACTGTTGTCTAGGTTCCTCACTATTGTCACTATTAGGCTTGTTAGTGACTAGTCGACTTGGATGACTGGTTTAGAACACTTTAGGGTTTTGGCTTATATATAGACCATAATTAAAATTAAAAATATATTCTCAAAATTCTCCATCCAATTAGTTTCATACTTTGACTTGGTCAACTCTAATTGCTACAATAAATCTATGTGAAATAAGCACTATAATGTAGGGTCTACTCAGACACCTAACAAACCAATCACACTTGGAGACATGTGGGAGATTTTAATACAACCTAAAATAACTTAAATATCTATACCAATACATTATGAGAAATTTATAATAAATTATTTCATAGCAAGTCACTATTAGGGTTTTTTGAGGGTGTAAACCATCTTTTAGTCTTAAAGATCATTCATAAAGCATAGCCCCTTAATCCAAAAAATAATTCCTAGAATTTTGAGATATGATAATTACCCATATAAAATTAATATTTTAGGTTCTCATAAAGAGGCTATACATTCTGATGAACACTTGAAAGTCCTTATCATATTGAGAACCCTTTATTTTATACACTTGAGAGACATTACAACCATTTTTCATGATTTTTTCTTGCAAACCATGACCTAAAACTTTGTGAAAAAACTTAAAAGATATACCATACATATTATAACACTCACCTATCCATACTATCCTTGGAAATAAAATCTCATACCCCATTTGGCCATGTTCTCTCTCTCTTTATTCTTTAGGCCTTGACCTATAAGTCACATTAGGCCTTTAAATTGACCTTTTGATTACTATCCAATATTTAAAATCTAATATAAAATATAATTAAGCATATATAATTATCAAACACTACTTTAAATCATTCATAGGCCTAGAAAACCCCTCATGACACCTCATTAGGTTAGGCAGGGTCTATAACTAGTCTAGTTGTAGACTTGGAATTAAGGTCTTACCCTTGTAGACTCACCTTGAAACTCTCTTGAGTGATATAATGATTCATATTCATTATAAATAAAACTTATAAAAACTCTTATGCATATATTCTTCCATATCACTAGGCCACCATGTTCCTTAATGCACAAGACTAGGCATCCTATGCACAAACCTTCTTGAGTCTGTTACAAGGTTCAAACACTTGACAGCTTTGAAAACTAATATTGAAAGCATATTTAAGGCTTATAAAAACTTCTCACATGTCTTAAATGTTCCTCAACCATTTTCATTCCTATACACAAACCTCTTCATGCTCATCATGCACATGATCACGATATGACTACGCTTTTTATGACTAAGCTTCTCAAGATACCTTGTTTTCAAGGATTAGCATTTAAACATGCTTACCTTGTTCTCCCCAAAAAAAATTGTCAAATAACTAAAATAACCTGTACATTAGCCAATTTAATAATCATTAGGTTTCCTTAAAATTATCTCTTAATAAAAAGACATTAGTTTGCCTTAAAATTCTCTCTCTAACCTACATAATGACATCAATGACATCAATCTTGACATTAAATGGCATTAACCTTGACATCAATGACAACACTTATCAATAAACTCCCCCTTTTCAATTTATATAAAAAAATTTCTTCAATCTGATCACTCTCATTTCACCTAGTCTAGTCAAACTCCCTTTTTGGACTTTCTTCCCTTTTGATATTAATGATAAAGGTCTTCCATAAACTTCCCTCTATAAACACACTTGATTTGAAATAAGAGTTCAACACATAAAATATGAACCATTATATCAACATGATCCCCATTACTCCATTCATACCTATTTCAAATGAACTTAGTTATAAGATCATTTCTCAACATAGATGAAGCTAAGTTAACAACCTGAATAGTTCCCCCTCAAACCAAGCATCTATATTGCTTCTACTAACTGAAAAGTGTCTCTATGAATCCTAATGGAGTCACATATTTGTATATATCATTACAAAAACATAATTTCATGATATTTATAGATATCCATGTTCTCACAAGATTGAATATCCTTCAATATATTTTTCAAGTTTGATTGGAAATATAGGCTTGAACTCTTCATCAATCATTTGATCATCAATGTGAGCTAGCAATAGTTATTCATGACTTCATTTCACATCTAAAGTATGATCGATTATAAAAATTAGTCTATTTGATCTTGTAGACTTATCAAGAGTAATCTTTAATATCTTTATCTTCCATACATTCATTTTCATTTCCTTTTACACTCTAGGGGATTTAAATCTCCTATTTTGACTAGATGACATTCTAACTCTATTAGGACAAAATCTTGCAATGTGTCCTACATCATGACAACTATATAAAACAACCTTATACATACCATTTTACTAATGTGAATTGTGACTCCTTACATGCTTCCATCAATACTCATTCTTGAAGGGTCCTCTACAATCTCTATCTCTATGACTAAATTGACTGGATACAAAATAGTAACCATTGAAAAAATTATCATACCTTATAGAATTATGTTGTCTGATTGGTTTCTTTATGTTTACTTTCTTATCTTCAATAACCTTCTCCTTGAATTGAGATCCCTCCTTTTGGTTTTCTTTGAAACTAAGTCTTATCATATCATTTTTAGATTTTTGACTACTTAAGATATCATCTAGAGCCTCAATGCTCTTTTCAAACTTCACAAAGGTATTCACATTGATAAGTGCTTGATATAAATTATATTTCAAGGATTCCACTTTAGTTTCATACCTAGAGCATTATTCTTCTTTAGACTTTAGGTTTGAATTGAATATCTTCATCCATACTTCAATCTTATTGATGATCTCATCACATTCTTTAGAAGTATTACTCAATCTCTTCTCAAATAAACCAATCTACTCTTCATAGTCCTTAACTAGTGATCTTAGTTTGTAATTATTCTTTATTTTAAAATTTAACTCCTCTATAGCATGTATAAATTCTACCTCAAGGTTCACTTTAGTTTTTTAATTATATCCATTTAATCAACCCTCATTATTATCAACCCTCATTAAATCTTGTGAGAACCCTCATTATCTATGTTTATGGCCATGAATAAATTTTCATTATTATCATGTTCATGTTCATTACTACCATCATCACTATTATATGTACTTGTGTCACTTACATTATATGATTTATCTTTTTTGGTTTAGAAAATTTTCTTGTTTTTGAATGATCCTTTCCTACCTTCATACTTCCTAAAAAGTCTCTTGTTCTTTTTAGGCTTGTATACCTTCCTATATTCTCCATAATGTTCATCATGTTCTTCATCATACTCAATATTATCACTTTTAGGACACTTTGATGAAAACTAACCAATCTTAACACAATTAAAACATTTGAAGGGAAACATACCATTATATTTACTAGATCCAATCATAAAATGTCTAACAATCATGAATATTAGTTCATCATCATCAACATATGAGCATACCTCATCCTTTACCTTCTTGGATTTTAAATTCTTCTCAACTTTGAAAGTTTCTTATTTTATAGGAGGTCTTCCTTCATTTGTTCTCATCTCATAGGTAGTCAAGATGCCATGAATCCCATCTATATCTAGTTTGTCCAAATCTTGCATCTATTCTACTATAGAGACCCTATAATCAAGCTTAGGAGTTAGTGATATCAATAACTTCTGAGATATTTTAGACTTTTTCACTTATTCTCCTAATCCTTTGATGACATTGACAAATTCATGAACCTTCAACAAGTAGGATGTAATGTTTTAATCTTCAAAATTTCAAACTATCTCTAATGGGTCTACAACTTGTACATCTTCACCTTGGTGTGTCCTTTATAGGTAGTCTTTAATTTTCCCAAATATCGTTGTCCAATACAAATTTCATCACCTTCACAAGATATTCCTTTGATAGGCCACAAATAATGACATTCATTTCCTTGCAGTTATTTTCACTATCATTCTTACTTGTTCCATTAGTTGGTGGAATAGGAGGAGCACTGTATCCATACAAAAATAAATAAAAAATATCATGACCTTGAGACATAAAATATATATTCAACTTGATTTTATAAAATTCATAATTAGATCCATTAAATAATGGAGCCTTAATTGTATAGAAACCACCTTGAGCTTGATGACTATCCATCCTTATTATTGTGATCTCCTTTAGACTTGTAGACTTGCTTTAAAGGACTAGGATCTATTATAAAATGTTTGGATAAAAATTAATGAGATGGAGGGCGGGGGGGATGGGGGGTGAATAATTCTGAAAAACCTTTCTTATCAATTTTACTTAAACAATCATGATCCATTCAATCAAACACATATATCTAACGAGCATATGAACCTATCCACATAAAAATGAAACACATGAAAACATCACATATGTGGGAAACACTAAAGGGATATAAAACCCAATTATGTATGAAAATAAACAATATTAATATAATAAAAAAACCAAATTTAGTGAATCACCCACTTCACATGGATCACCAACCCCAACTAGCCAATCACCCACTTGACTAGGCATTAGTAAGCACCCATTTTCAAGGAGACACTAACCCCCTAGATAAATCAACATAAAATTATCTACATATATTATTTTATCACCTTCAATATATTTTTTTTCTCAACCAATTTATTATGATCACCTTATTTTACTCTTGTCACTACTCTATCTTTCTCAAACTACCTTCTAATTTTCTTCACTCATCTAGGTCTTTTCAAGACTGATTAGGTCATATGAACTTGATCTTCATATACATAATCTATATAAATTATTCATCAAAAATTTTACATAATTTATTTATTTTCTATAAGACCTCTTTTTTCTCTGAAATATGTTATTTTATTAACTTACACTCTTCACACTCAAATAGGCCTAAAATTGCCTTGTATTTATACAAGTCTCTTGTGCATATCCTTCTTGGTTAGCCATATGCACTTGGAAAAATAGATTAACATTTAAATATGTCATATAAAACTTTTCATTTATTAATCACACATTTAAATATGTCAATCACAACATATAGGACCAAAACCTCTTTTAGACCTTAAGGAGACCTAATTCAATTAGGCCTTCATTAGAGCATGTTACACTTTGTCTTTCTTAGAATACTTCCAAACTCCACATACAGTAGGATAATTTAATAAATACAATAAAATATTCCTAATAAAACTTAAATTTAATTCCAAGACACATTTTTTTATCCAACCATTACTTGAACCCCTTTTCAAAACATTGTTCACAATAGGCTGCCATACACATAGAAAGTCTTTCTTGAATAACTAAAATATAAACACAATTTTGGAAAATATCCATGAAAAAAAATATCATATAAATATTATAAATTAAATTAGGTTAATCAAAATATTATGTATACTTCACCACTTAGATAAAAATGAATCAAACCCTTCTCTACAAATAGCCCACTCAGAATTGTCAACTAGCCTCAATATATAGTAATGGAAACTTGAACTTATGAAAAATAAAAGAACACAATAAAGGACTTAAAATGAATTAAAATTATCATAAAATATCCTCATAACAACATCCAAAAAATATATCATTAAATATAATTGAAATTATTGGTCTTGTAGACCAATTTGTTGTCTTTAGTACACACAGTCAAACTTAAACCAGTTACCCTATTTTGGATTCAATATTTCAGTCACTTTTACTTACTACCAAACCTTATAAAAAGAATTTATAGGTAACAAAATTAAAAAATATAAACACCATGTATATTATATACTTTAACTTATGTTAAATAGCCTCCAACTCATCACTATAACTTGCCTACCTAGATCCACTAGTTTCCCTTAAAGCACAGTCATGGTAACAATGACCTTCAACTCCTATAGGACCACTTTCAGATACTTCCAATGCATTTATATAATCCTATGAGATAATTAGACCATTATTAGTGTTTTATCTTCAATCATCACCCTTGAAGAGAGTTCTTCAATCTACCTCCAATTGAGCTACACAATGGGAATAACCCCAGGCTATAGGTCACTTATGATGGGCTTTGACCTTCGATGAAGGATGGATTCCTCTTGAAGCTCACCTAGACTAATGATAAACTAATGATTCATAGGGAAAAGATTTTAAAATATAAAAATGGATCCTAATAAGGCTAAAATGGTGATCCACAAAATTTAAATGGACACTCATATAAGCTTGAACACACACTAGATCAACATAAGATAACTATGGCTTACACAACCTCACAATCTCACTAGCTGCATAAGTATTTCATAGAATATGTTTTAAGTAGAACACTAATCTAGACCTATAATTTATCTTGAAAACATATTCAAAGAGACAAGAAAAAGGATAGTAAACTAGGAAGACTCTCCTTCATAAATTTACCATGCACAAGCATACTAAGCACTGATTGAAGACAAGATATAGGTAAGGAGTTGATCCAATTACTTTAAAAGATATTTCTTATAATATTTTGATAGGGTATAACCATATCAAATAGGAACACTTATTCAAGAGTCTTAATGAGTATCCTTTTCTAAGAAAAGAATGATAAATTATAAGAGTTGAGAACCCCCATAATGGGAATGAGACCAGGATATATATGAGGAGAGAGAGAGAGAGAGAGAGAGAGAGAGAGAGAGAGAGAGAGAGAGAGAGAGAGAGAGAGAGAGAGAGAGAGAATGTGGGAGCACATAATAAGAAAAGGAACACTTTGTCCTAGTTAATTAATTAAACCTAGGCTACCACACTTTTCTCCTTATCTAATGAAATTATTACCACCTTTTTGATAAATTAGGACACCACCCATGGATTATTGAGTGAGAAAGTCCCCAATGGTTCTAAGGATGCATTGAATGCCCCTAGCTACAATTCCTAACACTAGACCTTTTATTTGATCCTTCACACCATCTCTCAATTGAAGACAAAAATTCATGCTCATGGATCTAAAAAAATCATGGATTTATGCATTTAAGGTGGTCACTTGTCAAAAATATGGACATGTTGAAGGATGAGGACCCTTTGCATTAATCACATATCTGTTCTATCTCAATGTTTGGATCATAGGTCTATCTTATAGATAGAAAACCAATATAATATATCTACCATATTAATATATAGCTATAGACTATATATCCCCATTTTCTAGATATAATAGGTCTAAACATACCCATTCTATCTTTATAACAACCAAGAGTTCATATATACATAGGTCCTCTTTTAAGAATGGCATACCCAATCATAAATGAACCCTAAAAGGTATAAAATATCAAACTAAAGGTCTATATTAAGCTCCATTGGTGGAATATTTATGTTATTTTTACCTTAATTCATGTCTATGGCATGTTAATGTCATTGGATCGAGCTTTAATGGTGGCAAGATATCCCTATAATACCTATGTTTTCTTCTATCAAAACCTAGCCTTAGGTTCTCAACCTTTATTTTAATTGGTCATTGATACTAAATCAGATTGTTGACATTTTGACCTTCTCTCACACTATTGATCTTGATTTTTATGATCGATTGCGATCCATCTATCTTGATCTTGACTTGTCAACTCTAACCAAGTTGGTTCCACTTGGTAGCCCCTTTTTTGTACTCAAGATCCATTTTTAGTCTACTAATTTACTAATTTATACCACATGGTAGATTATTGAGCTCCTTGTATTTTTGACTCATATTTTTCTTTCAATCTTGCTTGGTACAAAGGAATGCCAATTGTTGGATCTACTTTGGTTTGAAAATAAATGGCTATTTACTAGGTCTTAAAAATGACATCTGCATGATTGTCATTTGATATATACATGGACATTTTTAACGTCCCAAAAACTATCAAATTTAAGCTCCAATATATTTTTTTAGTGTCTTAAATTCAACTTATACATGATCATATCCCATTATTTGACCAACCTTGAAGATTTATATCTTGAAGTGCAAAAATCATGGAGGAACCAAATATATTGGAGATGTTATTGAGACCAAAAACATTGTACCCACTTGATCTACTAGCTCTAGGAGATTTTTAAATATATTTAAAAAATGTTTAAGTGAGCTAACCTATGTGTTTTTACATGATGTCTATGTGCCTATCGTGGGAAAAAGTAGCTAAGTATGGAAACTAAACAAATTATATCCAAGGAGCCAAAATTGAACATGCATAAATTTTTTTTCACTTAGATACATGGCATAAAATTTGGTGCATAAAAACTAGGATAAAAAATGAACATACCCATGTGACCATTTTATCTTGATACTACCACATGTGCAATATATATCATTGTGAGACTTCCCACTTAGAATTTCTGCCACTAGATCTAAAATTTCAAGATGAACATAATGAAGAACCAAATGAATACCATGCACTTCCATATTCATTTAAAGCACTCTTGATACCCCATAGTGCCTTTAAAACATGTGCTTATCATAAATACCATTTATTATTTACCTTGGATAAATCATTTACAAAACTCCAACATTGCTTGAATCCTTCTCTATAATTCTAGACATATCCTTTAGAAATTAACAATTTACACTTTAAGTGAACTATTATCACTCTAGAGTGAACCCTATTTGAAGATGTGTAAAGCACACCCTCACTCTAGATAATACTATTGGAATGTATTATACTATGGGTGAATTTATACTAAGAATAACCTCTAGAGAGGGCTAGTTCCCTTAAGATCTAATACTAAAACTAATCTACTTTTGATTTTTTGGGATGAAAAGGGAGAAGGAAACTAAAATGGCAAATCCTATCTAATGGGGCGATGCACCTGAATGATTGGTATTCTATGAAATATTTTTGAAACTAATTAAGACACATATATGAATTTGAAGCAAAACTCTGCATTCAATCTTGAAAATCAGTGTTTCAAAAGAAGGCCTGACATAAGTTTGCAAAGTAAATCCTATTCCTAGATCTTCAAATGATCATGTAGAGGATGAGATTTTCATAGTAGGTATGGAAAGGACCTATAAAAGGCTAATTATATACTAATTTTATGATGTTACATAGTCAAAATACACTCTATTTTTCTATCAACTCATATTCAAAAGATTTTTTGTATTGATAAATGATGGTGTTAATTATAATTTCTTCTCCACCTTAGGAATTATTGAAAAATGGCTTGAAAAGCCAATATATATGTCTCAAAACCTAACTACAGAAAATGTGGCATTTATTTTTCATAAGGAATGGCCTTGGTTAGTTAAAAAAAGACTTAAACCTCTTATAATATTTAATAAACTCTTTAAAAATCTTCAAACTTCATAAAAATTACATGGTCTTCAAAATTGGCATAAAAAGGAGCTGGTGGGCCCATGTTTGATAAGTCAATAATTATGAATTATGATAGACCAATCCTTAGATTATTTATCTCCAATTGAGTCTAATTTTTAGTTTTTTGAAAGGATTAGATGACAAGTTAACCAAGAATAGATGCATGAGTTGTCAACTAATCAACCAAAGTGCAAGACTAGTCAACTCCAAATAGCCTTCACTTGCATGAAAAGAGAATTTAAAGATTCAATTTTTCATTAAATATCCATGTAACATCATAAAAAATGAATTTAAATCCATTTTTATCTCTTTGATGGCCAATTCCAATGTCATATCAAATTTCACCATTTGCACAATTAGGCCAACTAAGTCAAATAGGCCTATTAGCCAACTTGTGCACTTGGAATCCATAAAACCTATAAAAATACACCATGAAACCTAAAAAATAATTAAATTATAATTAAAAAAACTTTTATCTTCACAATATATGTGATTTTGATGAGAAAATTCTCACCATTCAGTCAATAGGGTTGACTAGGCCTAATTTGCTCCATTTTCTAGCAGACTAGCAATTTTGATTGAACTAGTAGGAGAAATAATGGAATTATTTATGCCCAAATTAATATTTTATGATGAATAAAAATTCTTAATATTATATCTCCATTGATTATATTTTATTGAAATATCCATTATTTCATTTTACATGTTTTTCCACATAAAACATGATTTTTGACCTCATCCGTACATACCCATGTATAAAAATGACATTTATGGAATAATATTTAAGTTTAATTTATGTTTTAAAATTTTTTAGGTTGATACATGATGATTTGATAGTAATAAAATCCACTTTTCTCAAAACTTGTTTTTTAGGGGTTTAGGAGGGTTTAAAAGATAAATTTAAAAAATGATGATTAATGAAGTAAATACCTTAAAATAATTAAATATTTCCATTTATATGTATAAAAATTACCCCTCTAACATCCCTAAATATATTGGGTTCCCATGCAAAAGATATGAAAAGTTACCATGTGAAATTAATTTGCCTATAGGGTTTAACTTACATTCTGAGTTGCCTATGCTCATACCAATTTTTCATAAAGCACATCCCATAAAATTATCTTAATTTTTAATTAACTTTAATTATATATGTGTCATAAAAACATAATAATATAATTCATCCAAACACCACACGTGGTGAACAATATGAGTATCTAAACAGGAGGCTTGGAAGGATGTCTAAAACTGCAAGAAGAGAAAAACTTAACCATAATAAAACTAACTCTTTAACTAATTTAAAAGTCATGAAAAAATAATTATTATACCTGTACCATACTATCCAAACACTTTTAAATTACATTTTTCTTGAAAATTCAAAAAAACCCCTTTTGGCCTATATGCTTATTTGCTTGCATAAGCCTTAATGAGCATGGTTTGCATAAAATTTGGAGTTTTTACTCTATTTAATGATTAATTTATTACTTAAAAAATAATCTCATGCTTTTTAAACTTTCATCTAGGCCTAGAAACCTTCGTGGCACTCTTAAATGATGTTTGCTCCAATGGTGATCTCAAATGGATAGGCTAAGGTTTGAGACAAAAAAGTGAGTATCTCCACTCATAAAATTGAAATTGAAATTTTTTATAAGTTTATTAAACTAATTATGACCCTATTTAAAAAAATTTATGTCCTAAATCCACTTGTAGCTCCTAGAAAACTCAATTTTCTCTCAAAATTGACCCCTATGCATGGTCTGTCTACTTTTTTTAATGGATTTTTGCATATTTGAGAGTTTTTTTTATGGTTTTTTTGAGTTATATAAGGTAAAAAACATATAAGAAATGATTAATAGTCTTTTCAAGAGTTTTTAAAACTCCTCTACCCTTGTTTCAAGCATATCAAGACCCTTTTACAAGGCATTTCTAGGCTTAATGACTATCTTTTATTGTTATAGGTAGATATTGATGTGATTTTAATATTATTGGCATCCATTTAATCTTAAATATGTTTATTAATACTATTTATACTATTTTATAATCTCAATTCATCTCTTTGTAGCTATTTGACTCCCTTATATAAGGTTTAAGGCCTCTCTTATGCATAATTCCATACATGTCTGATGTACCTGACTGTAGATGGTCCTTTGAAAGTTCCTTCATAAACCATTTATTATCATGTCATCATTTTATTTCTAAAAATCTTCATCCACTATACATGGAATAACCTATAAGCCACTACCTACTTATGTTCCTAGGTCTCTCAACAATTTAAGACATGTTTTGAGCTTTCTTAAAAAACCCTGAGTTTGTGCATCTTACCACCTGTAGGTAACTCCTATAGACATGTAAGGATTTTATACCTTAATTTTAATGTACCTTTTTATTCCAAAAATTAATTTAAACCTATCTTAAAAACTTGGTTGCTTGAGCCCTGTATAGGATTTCTAGGCCAAGTAGGCCAAAGTTGTGCTTTGGATGTTTTAGACACCTGAAGGTGTTCTTAAAGTATCTTTATTTAAGTCCATTTAGGCCTAAAAGAACTTATAATAATAATATTTATATCTCATTAATACCTATACTATTTTAATCTTTGGAGCTCTTAGACTCCTTGACTAACCTAAGGTAGCAAAATCTTCATTTGCTTGAGCCTAAATGAGAACCTACAGGTACAAAACTATAAGTTACTCCTTCTTTATGGATATAGTTATATTTTATTGAATTATTGATCATAATGAGATTTAAAACCTTTTCTTAGTCGTTTTTAAAGATTAAAAATCATTTGGAATGAACTATTTCAAGTTTGCACCTTCCATTAGATAATTGATTATGCCTAAGTTTGTTTGTACAGAAAGATGGTTGAAGTGGGGGTCACCTTTTCCATTAAGGTTTTCCATATATGATTAAAAAGTGTCTTTTTCCATTTTAACATTCATGAGATATGTTATATTATACTTTATTACCCCTTGAAGTGATATTGGTTCTCTGTAACTATAGGTGGACGTTTTCAATGACACAGACTTGTAGAATGAGGATGTACTTGGGATTTAAGGTTTTGATTCTTAGATTGAAGGTTTTATTTCTTTGATATCATGAATTTGACTTATATCAACCTTTCCAATTCAAAAACCCTCTAAATACTTCAAAACTCCTAGTGAGTACTCTTAAGTGCTAATTTCTTTCTTATAATATTTAGAACCTTCATTTTAGTTACAGGTGTAATGTATTGCTATAGGTGTTTTTCATCCCTTGTAAAACTTCTCTAAACCCTAGTATGCATTTTACCTTTTGATTATCTTTATAAAATGATAGTATCAATTTTATTTTTTCCTTGATGTTATATATAACCTCCTTTCATGGAAATTTTATCGTTACTGCCAAAAAGGTCCTCACACAATTACAACACAAGCCTGTAGGGTTCTTAAGGCTATAAGTGCATGTTTAGGTTGTATTTAATGTGGTTTATGATGAAACGTAAGAATGAATTCAATTTCCTTTTATATATTTACCTTCCATTAAAATCTCATATAACTCTTAAACCCAAAGCCTACTGAGAAGGATGTTAAAACCCTGCTAGATTGCTAAACCACTACTATGCCACTTGATTGTAGGTCCTTAGGGATGCCTTTAGGTTATCTTCATCCATTTGTGTGTGATATTAAAGGATAAATTTATTATTTTAACCTAATAATAGTCCAATACCTAAATTCACTTCCTCATTAAACAAAAATCCTCTCCAAACCATACCCCTCCTTTTGTCACAATCTTTGTATTAAGCTTGACTGTGTTTCATGTTTATTTATACATACTATGATTTTGATTTAGGCCTTAAAAAGGTTTGAAATATTTTATGGAATAATAATGAAGGTATCCTATCTAAATGTGCTAGAACTATATCCATAACATCATCCTTTATGTTTTAAACCGAATAATTATCATGAAACCCTCAATAAATCCCTGCCCTCTAGAATGCTTGACTGTAGGGTTAAATTATTGATGAATGTAGGTCTCTTGGACTTCTCTCTTAAACATTTATTGAAAACTATCATTTACCCTTAATTATATTCATGTCTTCAATACTCCTCATGCCTATTTTATGACCAAATAAACCCTTTGAGTCCTAAGAAAAACTATCTTTGGTATCAAGTAGGTCTTCTTTAGAATGGCATAGGCTTGTTGGTGAACATTGGGGCTATAGGTATCATTTTAGGGGGAATAATATATGTTGATTACTCTATTTTTTTAATAATTTCATGTCTTATTTTATTTATTCTTGATGATTAGTCTTCATGATCTTATAAATACCTCTTCTTTGCCAAGCCACTGTAGGTTACCCCAAAGCAAGCTTGCAGGGTTACATAGTGGGTTGTAGGTGAGGATTTACATTATGATCAAAGTGAACTCTTTTTTGTTGAATTTCCTCTCATACAAGACTTAGTTATATTACCATATAATACCATTCTCATTAATTCAAAACACCATGGAGATAAAATTCCCATACTCCATACACTTTATTGTGCTTTAAGGTAACTTGCACTTGTATGGATAGGGGACTATAGGTGCATGTCTAGCTTAGTCATGACCATACAAAGTGATTTTGACTTAAATAATATTGACTCCAAATATGTCTTGATTATGACTTAAATAATATTGACTTCAAATATAACTCTTTATGAGACCTTTATGAACATTAATTCCCTAACAAATATCAAAAGTGCTTGAAAATCCTCATAAATGGCTAGTGAGCTGACATGTGAGATGGAATTGACTGTAGGGTACCATAATATGATGGTTATAGGTACATAGCTTTATAAAACTCCTTGGAACCTATTATTCCCTTTATGCCTTATGATAATTTCATGTATAGGTCTTAAAATATAAACTAACCATGTTTTTCTTCCAACCATATCACCATAATACTAACTATGAAGACATACCTTCCTTGACTAAAAGTTGACTGTACTTGAAGTGGCCTGTAAAGTGTGCATCATGAGTAATCATTTGATTATCTAAGGGTGGTTTCATGATCATGAGTGAATTCATGATATGAAAAATATTACTTCCTATTGAAAATGAGACCTTCAATTATATGTCCAACTAACAATGTCATCTTTCAAAGGCTTTGCTCTTGGTGGACTCATGACAATGATAGACTGCTATAGATCCTTTACTCATAAAATTATGCCCTTGATTAGCCTACAACCTATTTTTTCATTATCATATTGATATTTATTCAACTTTATCTCTTTGATGGTGGTACTGGGAGATGGATATGAGTCTGAGGGTGTAAAAAAGTGAAGATATGTATGAAAACAACATGGAGGGTTGGATAAAAGGTAGAAAACATAGTGAAAAGACTGAGTATGGCAGTGGTATGAAGTGAGTGAGGTGGAGGTATGAAAGAAGCATGAAAGAACATGACAAGTCTAAGTTAAAGATAAATATGAAAATAAGTACACATCATCACAACTTCATATAAATTTTAAGACCATTGAAGGATGGCATTAGGCCAAAAATGAATCATGATTTTCTTCAAAAACCTCAAAACTTGTAAAGAAACCTCAATTTATGCTTAAAAACTCCATTGTGACACCTTTAATCATATATATGGGAATTATTAGACATGAAACAAGAATAAACTCTAATGATTATTCTTGGAAACCATGAAAACTTGATGTAAACCTAAAAAACACAAAACTCTTGAAAATTTAAGACTACCTTTCTCCTCCAAAACTATAATATTCACCTTTTGCAAGCATGTTACACTACATATTTGACTGGATAGCTTTGATGGATTTTTATGACCTTAAATTTCATTAGTAAAATATTAAGGAGACCATAGAAAGGTATAAAAAGTCATAAATATTCTATAACAAGTTAATTTCCCTTGAAACTTTGCCTAGGTGAGGAGAAAATGGAGAAAAATAGTTTCCTTTCTAGTTGCAAGGCAACATAATTTGACCTAAATTAAAATGGATGGTTCATGAGCCTATAGAAGATAACTTAGGAGAAACTTAGACCATTAGTAATCCCTATAATTCTAGTTTCTTCACCCAAAATTTCAGACCTTCCCTCTCCTCCATCAAACTATATCATTAGAAAACTTGTAGGCAAGTCCCTTTATGCTAATTGAGCAAGTGCCAAAGAATGATTGGTTTTGGGCTTGTATTGCCATGATTTATCATGGAATTTTTTTTATGAATATTTTATATACCCTTAAAAATATAAACACTACCTTGTATGTATGGAATCCATACCAAATTTGTACTTTGTAAAATGAGAGAAATAAGCCCCCTTTTTCCTTTTAAAGCCAAATTAAGACTTAAACCACCACAAATAGAAACTTTTAGGTGAAATACATGTTGTATAATGAAAAAATACAAATTTTACAACATTTTACATGTTTTATCATGGAAATTTAGCACGTGTGAGGGGTTTTGGGGAGCTTTTAGGCTTATAAGACATACAAAAACACCTTTTCATGATTTAAAACTTTAGACTTAGGATATTTTCATACTTTTTAACATATTAAAATATATTTTGAGATATTTCAATGAATTTTGAAACTATGCTTTGAAAATTTTGACCAAAATTAATGCTTTTATGCCAAAAATGTTTGGTTTGACCAGCTACAAAGAGCTAATGACCAGTTTTAGGAAAGTTTCATATGATAGGCATAGTAATTTGACCTTGATAGGTCACATTACTAGCATGAAATTAAAGTGTTTAAAAATATTTTCATGTTGCATGACCTCTTTGGTCTGCTCATTTCATCCAAAACATATATTCATATGCTCATCCACTAGCAACCTGATCCATCTAGGCACAAGCTTGTTATGTGGTCCAAAAGTGTCCAACATCTTTGGTGACTCCTAGGGAAGCATGCCTTCTATGCTTGAGAACCTAGTCCATTTTTATTTGAATATTACATTGGGCATATGGAGTCTCTAGTCTTATCTCAACTAATCATGAAGATAACATAAAGGTATCCCTATTTAGAATCCTTCTTAAAGCAATAAGAACAAAATAAAAATAACAACAAAGTACATAAGGCACTTTAAAAAGAAAAAAACATAGAAGAAAATAAATGTACACACATCACTTAGAGGAAAGCATAAAATCTAACCTAACATGTATAATATATTACAATGGATGTAATTCTTCTAATAATAAGGATTCAAATTAATGCCATTGACTAGGACGGGCAATACCTCTCCATCCAATTGGGTAAGCTAAAAAGCATTATGTTCCTTAAATCTATGAATCAAATAAAGACCACTCCAAAATATGTAAAAATTGGTATGTTTTCTTTGTTTGGCCTTATTTGAGTTCCATTTGAGGACTAGGTCCTCATAATTGAATCTCCTTACTGTAGCTTTTTTGTCAAAGGATTTTTTAACCTGAGCTTGATGTGCTTCCAAATTTTTCATAACAAGGTCTCTGGTTCCTTCCAGCTCTATGATCTCTATCATCCTCACATTCATGGGCTCATCCTTCATCAAATCAAGTTGATGGGCTAACTCTAATGCAGGTAGCTCAAGGGAGATAGGAAATTTAGATTATCTTCCATACATAAGAACATATAGATAATTTCCAATGTAAAGTTTAGGAGTCACCTTAGCAACCCATAAGTCTATCCTTACCTTGGTGTGTCATGTTTTATAATTCTCTTACATGGTCCTCCTAATTATCCTTATCAAATTATTGTTTGTGGACTTTGTTAGTCCATTTAATGGATGATAGTATTTGGAAGAGGTACTGAGGTATATGCCTAATTTTGTGATCCAACTCACTTGTATTCATAGAAAGGATTACTAATGCATTATCTAAAATCATGGTGGTTGGGACACAAAATATTTTCATAAGGCTATCATAGAAGTCCAAAAATGCACCTTCACTAGCTTCCTTCAAAGCAATGTTTTCCACCCATCTGGTGAAGTAGTTAGTTATAGTGAACACCCAATTATACCATATACTTGATGGTGGATTGATCATCCCTATGAAGTGTTGGCATAAAATTGTGCACCCTAGGATCATTGATTCATCTCCTATAATTTCATTGAACATGGAATCATCTCTCAATCTTGTGGGAACTTGTGAGAGAGATGAGTCTAGAGTATTATAAGGGCTAGCTCCCTAGATCTTCTTTGTACTTCTTATAAACTACTCTAATAAATTAGTAATGGATAGATTTTAAGAAATACAACTAAAAAAACTAATAG
The DNA here is from genome assembly GCA_037957365.1 of Torreya grandis. Classification (NCBI taxonomy): domain Eukaryota; kingdom Viridiplantae; phylum Streptophyta; class Pinopsida; order Cupressales; family Taxaceae; genus Torreya; species Torreya grandis. The sequence goes on along the minus strand of JARHVA010000955.1, from coordinate 2,166,760 downwards.
GTGATATACCAATGTAAATTATCCTCACACTTGACTAAAAATACTACTTGAAGATGAACAATGTTCTTTTTACATAAGACTCACAACCTTATATCTATCATTGCATCAATGTTTCACAAACTAGATTCAACAAGGTGAATGACTCTTATGAATGAAATGAATGAAACCAAAGGATTAAATTCATTTATCACTTATAATATCTCTAAAATTGAAAATAACACTAGTAAGGACCTGCAACAATCATCTATCTACGTCCTGGTAGACCATCAAGAGTATAAGCTAGCAAAGACAACTTTTACTAAAGTAAACCAATATGATTCAAGTAATAACACAATATTGTTAGTGTATGAGTGGAAATAGAACTTTTATTATTTCTTCAATAGTTTTTCATGAATAAATTTGGCTAGAATTTACCCATGAACCAAATGAGGCTACTAAAATAAGCCAAAATAATGTATATTTATAGCCTAGAGAGAGAGAGAGAAATCAAGATGGAGTCCAAGGGTCACTTGGACATGTGTCCATATAGTAAATGGAGTTACATTTTCATGTGAAATATTTGTGAGGCAAACCATGCCAATTTAGGAGGCACACTTGTCAAAATAGATCACAAGGAAGGTGAAAAGTGGCACAAAATTGACAATTTTACATAAGAAACTACCCACTTGAGTTGCCTTCCAAAAATCATATTTTATCTATAAAAAATGAATTCTGATGGTTTTTTAGGATAGGATGGGTTACAATAAACCTCATCCATGCATTCATCTAGCCTCTGATCATTCTTATTATTGTGGACATGCACAATCATCTCAAGTAGTTTCAAAAGAGTTCATTCCCATGCACCCTTACCATTTGCCACACAAAACCTTCCAAATATGCAAAAAAATTTGTAAAAAATGGGAAATTACACTTTTCAAATTCTCCCAAATCATCATTTTCAATAAAAACCCTTTAAAAGGCTTCCTTGATCACTTATCACCACTTTACCCCAAAGTTCATTATTTGGCTCACTACAGTGGCCAAAAGTGAAGGAATTTTGGGACACTAAGAATTATTTTCAAGATTTAAAATTAACTTTTTGAGTTATCTAAAGTGTATATAGTCCCCTCAAAATTTGTTTCACCTTCTAACTCTTTCTAAAATTTTCACACCATAAAAAATGGTGAAAATAAGATCTTATTTTCCCTATTTTATATGGATCCATGCAATAAAAACACATTATTGAACCTTGAGAAGGTCCTATACAACTTTTATTTTATAATTATGGTACAATTTATCCATTTTATTACACTTTTGTCTTGATTTCTACCATCAAGTCTTTCCAAAGGCTTTAGGAGGGTTTAAAGGATTTTCAAGTCTTAATGATTATTCATAACATTGTGATGTTGAACACTCCTAAAAATTGAAAATTTTTCACCTAAAATACCTCCTCCAAATGTAATAATATCCTTAAGGCCCCATTCAATAGTTTAGGAAAGATATAACCAAAAGAAGATGACACTCGAATAGGATTCTTGCATTGTGTGAGGGTTCTAGCATGATTGAGGCTCAAACTAACTTATCTAGATGTTTATATGCCAAAAAATGCACCTAAATATCTATAATTTATCCATGAACATGTAAAATTACCTTTGGGGGATCACTAAGAAGCTAAACTATAATTTGCCCCTATTTTGAAAGAAGGATCATGCTTTGCCAAGCAAATTGCCTACCCTTTGTGAATTAATGTATGATGTACTTATCTTTAAATGGAATCCTAGAGAATTAAAAAAACCCTATTCAACCCTATAATAATTAATCAAATAATTAAAAGAATTTTAGGAGTATATAATTTGAGTTGACACCTTGTTTGGGGCCGGGAAAGTATCTTTTCCCATTAGACCTTCATGAAAATCTTCTTATGTGAACCAAAGACTTGACATAAATACCCTATATCTTGGTTTTTTATGTCCCCATAGGTGTCTATAAATTTTATACATATAATTTAGTGGTAAAACTTAGTTCAGGTCTCTCATTTGTAAGATTTATCAAAATTGGTCCTTTTCCTGCATGCATGGACTGAGGTAGGTCTGAGACAAAATAGTTAGTATCAAGCCTATTTTACAATGAAAATTGAAAATTTTGGGAGATATAGGAGGTAATTATAGTCATTTTTTCTGAATGATTTGATTTTATTCTATTTCTAGGTGGTCTAATCAACTCAATTTTCCCAAAAAGAGGCCACAAAAACCCTATGTTTGCATGTTTTTGCCCAAACTGGGCCATAGCTCATATCTTTATTAATTGTACATGTTTGGGGGATATTTAAATTTTATTATAATATCAAATTCAATATTTTAAATCTTTTTTAACCCTTTTAAATCTTGTTTGCAATTGGAATGCTCCTTTAACCCTTTGAAACAAGGCTTTTGCATGCTAATTATACACACTGAGACAAGTAGGATTATATGGAAAGGTGTTTGAGCATTGAAATGGTATTTTAATCATTTAAAAACATTTTTGTGATGTTTTTTAAGAATTTAACATTTATTTACAACTCCTTACTACTCCCCTCATGCTTTTCATCAAACTCTCACATGCTCTTTCCTTCCTTATGACCCTTTTTGAATGTGACAGTGGGCAGGGGACTCTTTCTTTGTTTTAGGTGTTTTCCCTTAGAGATTTGATAAAGGTTTCAAAAAATTACATATTATATTTTTTACTAACCTTTATATTATAATGTTAACCAACTTTAAAACTTATCATTTTTTATCCTTCCTAGGATTCTCCATTTGCTCATTGTCTGCCTATAGGTACCTATCACAGTCAAACCTATAGGTGATTTTTAGGGTGACATGGGGCATATAGGAAGGATTTAGATATTTATACTTATTAATTTAGTTTCTAATAATCCAAATAACCCTAATTCCCTCTTTTAACCTCTTCAAACAAATGAAAACCTAGTCAATTAGCAAACCTTACCCTCATTGTACCCTCTTGCCCCTGTTGTACTTACAGGGTGTGACCTCTAAAGGTCATTTCAAATGCCATTCATTTGGTCATCAAATAAAGTGATCAAAACTTATTGGTATGAACTTTTATATTGTTTCCTCCACTTAGACAAGTCGTATCACATTCACACATAGTGCAAACATCAAAATTCTCTTGGAATCTTATAGATATTACTGCCCTATTGTAGTGGTTTTTTAGCCATCTTTATGCTTTGCAACATCCAATCTCCACTCATCTTTGGATTATAAAAATTGTTATAAATATTTTAGGTGGATAAGGCTACACATATATCTAATTTTAAAACTTGGATCATCTATCAAGTGACTTTTTTGAGGTCCTAAAAAACATTCAAGGCCTTTGATTAACATTTTTAAGGTAAAAGGGCCTGAGCACAATCCAAGGTTTAAATTGATGCTTTGACACTTACCTTGATAAACTAGGATGATCAATAGGCCTATATATGCCTTTCTATATAAAATATTCTGAAATTATATTGACCACTTTCTTAGAATACCTCCAAAAGGTTTTTCTATGCCCTTAGCTATAGATGGTCATCTCTTTTATGGAAGCGGGACTGAGAATAGTCTCTAAACATGCAAATTTTAAGTGATTATATGCATCCATTAAACATTTATATGGACATTATTGGTCCCAATATATTAATAATCATGTCAAACTTTTAAACTTACACTTGTGATGTTAGCATTCTCTTGTAGGTGGAGTTTTATGACTAAGACATGCAAAGAAGTCATGAAATAATAAGAATCATGTAAGGAATGCTCTCAAAACACCTCAAAATAAATTTTAAACACTTTAATTCTTGTAATACACTAGTATTATTTCAATCAAAACATCATCTCTAGTGTGAAGGAATCATTTTCAAAGCAATGAGATGATAATGAATACAAACTAGTCATTTTACAATCCTAGAAGAGGTTCTCTCACAAAAATAAACTCTCCAAAACAATAATAATCATTTAAATATCATTAAAATAATTTATATACACCTAAAACACACAAATCCATGAATCCAAAATAATAAATTCTTAGACAAGCTCAAATAGTGACCCCGCCATGGTTGATCATGTGTAAAAAGTTGCCTAGGATCAAACTAATGGTTCATAAAGGAGGATGAACCAAATTACAAATTATTATTATGGATTTATATTATAATAATATCCCTATCCACCCCCAAAATAATTTCCTCTAAATTTAATTGTACGGCTCATGGTGAGCACTTAAATTTGAGCCCTCTTTGTATGCCAAAAGAAGAAAACAAGCAAAATGAGTTGTAGAGCTAGTTTTTTGCATCGTATTTAAAGTATAGGAATTTAAATGGATTTTTTTTGGTTAATATACCCCCCACCCATGGTTTTATTTGGAGATCAAATAACAGTGGCCATACAAGTGCCCAAAAGGGCATAAAATGAGGAAAAACTGCCTTTTTGACTCTAACTAAATATTAGCCTACTACACATCTGTAAATGGCCCCCTCTAACCTTCTCTATATTTATTCCCTACTTTTAGCTGACTTTATACCATTTTTCATCTAGAGAAGTCCTAGAATCTAGCCCAAAGTAGGCCCACAAGCTCTTTTTTTTTCACATTGAAAGTTGAAAATGAAAAGACATTACATGAAAAGAGCTTAGAATATATTAAAAACCACATTATGACTAAATACACATATTTAAATCCTTTTAATTAGTTTTACCTTATTTGATCAAGGTTGACATTCCTTGACTTGACTAGTTCTAAGGCCTAAACTTTGGACAAGGGTTAGACTATGGAAAAGTGGATGTTTAGACTAAAAGACAACCATATAAGACATGGATAAAATTATATAAAGTTCAAAATAAATTAAGGATTGGCCAATTTTGACAAATAATGTCATTTGGACAACATTTTTGGTAACTCTTGGGGTAAACATGCCTGACTATGTTTTGACACTAGTAGCCTTATCCAACTAAGGGCTAATGGAGTCAATGAACACCTAAAGATGAATAACAAGGTTGTTACACAACAAAACACAAATATAACACACCAAAAAAACACAACAAGACCAAGCAAAGATAAAATAAAAATAAAACAAAGACTAAACACAACTGTGCATAGGCACTTAAGGAATACAAGGAAAATAAAAGACTATGTACAAGGGTAGAGGACAACCTTAGTAGCAATGTTTGATGTGTATCCCATTGAATGGGATATAAAGCTCCTTTCCATCCAAACTTTTATGTTGGAAATCATTGTGTGGCATGTATTTAGTAATCACATATGGTCCACTCCACAAAGCATCAAACTTGGTGTGTTTTTTAGCTTTGGCCCTATCTTCATCCCATTTTAGAACTATGTCTCCTTTGAACACTATAGTACTTTCTCTCTTATCAAAAAAATTCTTCATGAGCACTTGGTGGTGTTTCATAGTCTTATGGGCATTGTCTCTTATCTCTTTCAGTTACATAAATTCATTCAATCTCACTTACATTGGAGTATTTTCAAGTAATTCTAGCATTTGTGCAAGTCCTAGAGTAGGTAGTTCTTGTGAGATAGACATCCTAGTTTCCCTTCCATACACAAGCACAAAGGGATAATTGCCAATTTCCCATTTTGGAGTAATCCTATTAGCCCATTGGTCTATCTTCAACTTCATGTGCCATACTCTTTGATTGGTTTGTAAGGTTTTCTTGATGATTTTGATAAGATTATTATTAGTAGATTCAACCAATCCATTACCTTGTGGGTAATAATTTGATAAAGTAATCAAGTAAACTCCATTCTTGTTTGCCCAATAAATAGTTTTAACACTCATGAAAGCTAGTTCATTATGAAAAATGATGGTATAAAGAGCTCCAAACCTTGTTTTGATGCTCTCATGGAACTCTAATATGACATTTTCAGTTGCCTATTTCAATTCCATAGCCTCTACCCCCCTTGTAAAGTAATCCATTGTAGTCAATATCCATTTGTGTCCAGAACTAGAAGGAGGGTTAATCATACCAATGAAATCAAGCCCCCATTATATGAAAGGTTGGTCTACTTATATGGAGTTTAATGGAAGAGCTGCAAGCTTTTGTTTTCCCACAAAGAAAGAACATTGAGGACATGTCCTACACCAAGAGTAGCAATCCTTGAATAGACTAGGCCAATAATACCCAGCTCTCATTATCTTTGTAATTGTTGTCTTGGGAGATAATGGCCTCCATCTATGTCATTATAAAACTTTACAAATAGGGTACTAAATTGATCATTGTAGACACACCATAAGATCACACCACTCCCATATTTTTGAAAAATAATACCATCTAAAATATAATAAATAATGGGTTGTAATATAAAATACCTTCTTTGTGACTTATTCAAGCTATTGGACACTCACCATTTTGGAGAAAATTGATGATATCTTGTGTCTAGGATTGAATTGGTGTGTGACTAGGTAATTATGGATGAGTTTGATTAACCAATACTTCCTCTTTAGGTCATTGAAAATCTAAAGCTAGATGTTCACTTAGCCCTCTACCTCTCACCAAATTTTTTACCTTGATGTTGACATCATACTCCATTACTTTGGTTATCCATCCAACCCTCTTCTCACTTAGGTGTTTGCTTAGAAGAAATTCTTTGGTAATAGGATGAGAGACCATGACATGTATTTTATTGTTAGAAACCAAACCCCTGAGCTTTTTCAATCCTCTTATCATAGCTAAATCTTGCTTCTCAACAAAAGTATATTTGACCCCATAGTCATCCAATCCTTAGCTAAAGAATGTAATAGGTTGTTTAATCTCTTCATCATTTCTTTACATAAGCATATCTAAGATTGTGTTAAGATTGGAAAATGCATAGAGCATGAAATCTTTGTTAAAATCTAGATTTAGGAGAGTAGGATATTTGACAATTGTTTGCTTGATTGACTCAAAACTATCCTTACCTTCTTTTGTCCATGTCAAAACTTGGTTCCTCTTGAGAATGGATGTGAAAGCCTTCACCAAGTTGAAAATCCTAGAATAAACATTCTTACAAAGTTGATCTTGGCCAAGAAATCTTTTAAACCTTTCTTGTGTAGAGTCAAATTTAAGCCTAACATGGCTTCAATCCTTTTGGGGTTGATAGACAAGCCTACTTTTGGCACAATATGACCCAATATCCTACCTTCATGAATAGAAAAAATACACTTTTTTAGATTAAGAGAAACTCTAAAATCTCTACACTTATTAAATAATTGCTTTAGATGCTTCATATGGTTATTAGCATCTTTGGAGAAAATAGTTATATCATCAAGATAGACAAGTAAAAACTCATTGATCAAACATTTGAAGGCCATGTCCATTGCCCTTTGGAAAGTAGTTCCAGCATTAGACAAACTAAAAGGCATCTTTATATAGGAAAATTTGCCCCATTTTATATTAAAAACTATCTTGAATTGATATTATTCATTGACCAATATTTTATTATATCCTGAATATCTATCAAGAACTAAAACATGTTGAGAACTTGAAACCACTTGCAATATTTGCTCCATGGAGGGTAGTAGATAGTGGTCTTTGAGTGATACTCTATTAAGTTCTCTAAAGTCCACATAAAGTCTAATATTTCCACTCTTATTTAAAAAAGGTACAATAATGTCTACTCGAGTTGAATGCTTGATAGGAAAAATGATCCTTGATTTAATAAATTTGGTGAGCTCCTTCTTCATGAGTTCCTCAATCTTGGGATTAATGGGCCTTTATGTTTGTCTAACCAGTTTAGCTCTAGGTTCTAACTTAATAGTGTGAGGAGATATACTTGGATCAAACCCTAAAAATCCTTGTATTCCTAAGAGAAAGCATCATGAAACTCTTTGCACAACTCAATGAAATCTTACCTTTCAAAAGGAGAACATATCTTAGCAATATTTAGAAGCTTTCCTTTGAATATTAAAAATATCTCATAGTTATCTTCTTTTGTGGACATGCTTACTCTTTACTTTCTCTTTTTATCATCCTCATTGAAAATACTCTCTAAAGTGACCAAACATTTAGGTATTTTATTTGTTCTCAGCTAAATTATTTGTTCTCTATATTGATCATGAAGTTTCTTTTGATTCTTTGAAGAGAATTTTGCCTCATTTTGTAAGAAGAGTGAAATTTGTTTATCACTTTCAAACACTTGACATGACACCTCATTGTCTAGAATGGAGCGTCTCATAATGAATTTTATGTGAGATTAATACTTATCTTTACTTACATCAACAAGCACATCAAATTGTGCCCCTATCACAGACAACCTATTAGCATGTTTGTTTGAATCTCTTGGTATAGGTTGGATATTGAAATCCTCAAAGTCTTAAACTAGATCCCACACTCTATGTTTGTGGGATTTGAGAAAAGCATTATTAGTTTTCACTTGGTTCCTCACTTGATGAATGTTCAACTCACTATCTCCATAGACTTTCAAAATTTTGATTCCCTTTCTCTTTGCCCATTGAAGGACATGAACCAAGACTTCATATTCTACCATGTTGTAAGTATAACTAAAAAGGAGTCTATATGAAGAATATTACTTGTTTTTTGAAGGAGAAACCAACATGACACCAGATCCTACCCCTACCATACTCTTAGAGCCATCAAAAAACATTTCCCACATTCCTTTAAGCTCATGATCTTCAGTAGTGAGTGATGGCATACAAGTTATTTTTTCATGCATACAATATACTCCCAAATTAGTTTCTTCTATGAATGCTACATAAGGATCATGTTGATAATTTTTAGTACCATATTCATCAAGGAATAGGTCAGAGATACCTTCAAGTGGAATGGATGTTTAAACACCAATAGCACCTTCTTCTTACTCACTAATTAGACAATTATGATTTGAATTGGTCTCCATATATGGTTCAATATGGAACCTTGCCAAGGGTTGTGTTCTTATGATCATCTTTGCTCCATATCTTGTTCTAAAAGATATAAAATACCAATCAGCTGTAAGGTATCCTCCAATTTTGGTTGTGAAATATCTTGACAAGAAAATGGAAAAATGAGTTGGAAGATCCACCACCACAATGTCTAATAAAATTGGAAAACTTGGGCAGTCAGTAAGAAAACTTTCAAGCCTTTAACCAACCCCACCATATTGGCTAGAGTTACATAAAGTTACAACACACCTTTGCTATGGGTTTCATATTTCAACCTAAAATTATTAGTAACCACCTTAGGCATGACAATGGTGCTAGCTCCATTATCCACAATACAATTGTGGACTAGTTTGTCTCCCATAATGAGTGTAAGGTAAAAGGGTGAAGTTTTTTAAGATTTAGTGGATGGTTATAAGACACAATCAGGTGTGTTGGTGATGGATATACCATGGTATTTTGGGGCTTGAGAGGATACATGGATATTAGCAAGTTACTCTTGTAGGATTTCCTTTTGGCCAGGCATATGCAAGATTTCCCAAAGGAAAATGTTTTTTTTTTTGGTGTGTTCTTAAATTAATCAACAATATTTAGAGAGGATGTGCTCACCTTTTCTTGTGTTCTTGAAGTAAATGAGAATGCCTAAACTTATCTTGTTGGAGACTTGGTATCCTTACTCATATTTTTCCCTTGAGGAGTATTATGACTAGTAGAGGATACTATATTAGTATTCATACCTTGTGTCTTTGGAGAGGCATTATTAGGACTTACTTGTGCTGATGATGTATCTCCCAAATCTCTCTTTTTTGATCTTATATTGGATATTAATGAATTTTTTTGATTCAACACATAATTTTCTTCCACTTGGAAGTTCATGAAACTAGTGCTTTGGCTGCCACCTTCTTCTTAAACATCCCCTTGCACAAGAGTTTCTTCTTCTACTTTCATATAAGGAGTAGCCCCTCCTTGAACTACCAAAGCTTGGCTATTTTCTCCACCATCATATGTAAACTTCGCTTGGGATTTTCCCCAATGCTGCACATGATCTTCTCTTTAAACTAGATTGGTAGGGATTGTAACAATAAATCTTGTGGAGGTAGTAGCATTTGGATTGTATGAATTGGGTGGTCTATTGAAACCTTGTTGACCTTCGTTTCTTCCTTGATTATTGTATTGAGGAGGAGGTCTATAACGTTGTTGGGGACAGTATGGGGGATTAGGTGGAGATCTCATTTATTGGTTTTGATTTTACTTGAGCTAAGCTTGTAAAGACCAAATCATTTCATCCTTATCTATAACATTATCCATCTTTTGGGGAGCTACCCTAGATTTGGTATTAACATTAGGAACTTGTACAATTATTGGAGATTCAAGTGAATTATGAGATAGAAAAGGCATGGACACTCTTGGAGGTAATCTTCTAGCTTGATTTAAGTTATTCTTAGCTATCATGGATATCTCATATACCTTCGATAAAGTGAATCCTCCCATTGATTGCAACATCATTGCTATATCGGTACCAATAGCTTTGAGATATGTAGGAAACACAAAGGTTTATAGAGGTCTCATAATAAGTGGAAATATATAGCATGTTCTTTAAAACCTTTCATTGAAATCTTCCATAGACTCATTTAGACCTCTCTTTATCACATTCAATTGGTGAATTAAAGAAGTGTGATCACTTTTATTTTTAAACCTATTCACCAACAACTCTCTAAAAGTATCCCAATTAGTAATGCAACCACCTTCCAATGTCCTATACCAATAAAGTGCCTTATCTTTGAGGGACATTACAAGTAGCCTAATAGATATATTGGCTTGTGTAATGTTGTAAAAGTTAAAAAAAAATTGAGATGTCTCTAATGTGTTCACATGGAGTAGTGGGGCCTTATCCATTGAAGGTAGGGAGATTCATGGAAGCATTGGTAGACATAGTATCATATGTATTAAGGAGGATTGGATTTTGTGTATTGAATGTAGGAAAGGCCTATCATCTAGCCCTATCTTCAACCTCTTCTTCCTCTTCTTTAAAACCTTACTATGTATCTCCAAAGGCTAATAAAGGTTTAGGATGTTGTATATTAAGAGGTGTTTCAAGTTGAGGGGCTTGGTTAAAAGCTATACTAAATAATGATCTAGTGAATACCATAGAGTATAATGCAAGGAGCTTGATCTAAAACAAGAAATCTTACCCTTTAGGAGTCACCAAATGCTGAATGAAGTATACTTTTGTAATTTTGAGCATGTTAAGACTAGAATTCACCTTGACATAGAAAAATTAGGACCAACTATCCCACCAGGCATGCCAAAATTGTTGGCATCAAATTGTGTACCCTAGGATCATTGATTCATCTCCTAAAAATTTATGCAACATGGAATCATCTCTCAAGCTAGTGAGAACTTGTGAGAGAGATGAATCTCTAGTATTATAAGGGCTAGCTCCCTAGATCTTCTTTGTATTACTTTTGAGCTACTCTAATAACTTGGTAATGGAAAGAGTTTAAGAAAGACAAATAAAACAACTAAAAAGTGATATACCAATGTAAAATGTCCTCACACTTGACTAAAAATACTAATTGAAGATGAAAAATGTGCTTTTTACACAAGACTCACAACCTTAGATCTATTATTGCATCAATGTTTCAAAAACTAGATTCAACAGGGTGATTGAAATCTGTTGTTCGTAAAATCCATCACTTGCTTTTGTGGATAACATACTGACCATTTTGGTCTTGCAAACCAAAAATATCTCTTTTATTTCTCAAAAATGATTTAAGCATTTGAGTTTTTTAATTATTCAAGCATTTTCAGCTAAAGAACTCACAAGTTCCACAAGTTCAACCAGTGGGCTTTCACAAAGAAACAAGTCTTTCTTTGAAAACTTAGGCATTTCAAGGATGGTTCAATGTTGAGGTTCAATCAAAATACTTAATGGTGTGATTTAAACAAATGGAATGAATTATTAAACCAATGAACCGTTGAACTAAAATAGTTCAAAGGTTCAAATGTTCAAAAAGAGTTAAGTGCTTCAAAGAGTTCAATGAGTTTGAAGACTTTGGCAAGTTCAAAGGTTCAAAAGCTTTAGTGGAATTAAAAGAATAAATAAAAGGATTTGAAGAGTTAAGATTGAATTGTTGAACCATTAAACCTTGAAATTATAAAGGTTTAAAGGTTCAAAGGTTCAATGAGTTTGACAAAAAAGGAAAGAATCTAGAAAGTTCAAAGCTTCAAAGAAATATATTGAACTGTTGAATCGTTGAATCTTGAACCAAAATGGTTCAAAGGTTAAAATGTTCAAAGAAGTTCAAAGTGTGAAAAAAAGCTTTGAGAAAATCAAAGAAGTGGAAGATTCTAGAAATAAGTTCAACTAGATGGTTCAAAGAAATGGTTCAACTGAAGAAGAAAAAAGAGAGTGAACACGGCCCTTTACAAAACATTGAATCGATGAACCATTGAGCCATTAAACCATTGAACCTTTGAACCAAAAGTGTTTAAGGTTCAAAGTGGTTCAAGTGACCAAGTGACCAATGACATCCCCATGGATGTCAAATTTAGAGTAATGAAATAATTGTTGATTTTCAAATATGGCACAGACCTGAGAACAAATCAACACCCAAACTAAGAAGGAGCTGAAAGACCCAACTGAAAGTGAGAAGATAGCCCTGAGAGCTCAGATTGCCAAGGAAGGACAAAATGTGGAAAGGAAAGAGAGAAAAACTATAGGAAATTTAGAAATATCTATAGGAGAGTTATTTCTAGTAGGTGGAATAGTCCACCAGGTGGACATCAGAGAGCACGAATATTCAAAGGCATGACCTATTTTTATACATTAAGTAAAGGTGAATGGATAAATGTGTAAGCATCATAAAGAAGACTAGACAAACCATGCTTAGGAGGAGAAATTTGAGATGATTTAGAATGCCAAAGTCAAGGCTGATGACCTATTCCAGCATGGTCCTTTCATAGATATTTAAGGTATTCAATTTATCATGGGCCATTTTCATGAAAACAAGTGCCTAAGTCTTTCTTAAGATGCTATATATTGTAATCTCCTATTTTATGTGAAGGAGATCTCTCTATTATTAGAAGTGAAACTCTACCCAAATTGAATGGCATTCTTGAGACTTTAATCTTAGACTGTTAATCATATTTTGTTATTTGAATGAGGAAGCAAGTGACATTTTAGACTTTGTGTTGAAATAGCTTGTATTATCTAGGGAATTGTTCTTATGTATATTTCCTAAATATAGTCTTGTCCATTTAATAAAATAAGTAGAATTATTGGAAGTAATCTGGAAGGTACCCTAAAGCCAACTATTGGAGACTTTGTGCTGCCATCATTGTCTTTAGTCTATTTGTTTTCTCTTTCAGTTTAAAGGATATTGGTGAGACTTTGAGCTCCCATTACTCTTCATAATCTTTCACTCTATTGTACTTGAGGTGGAGACTTTGTGCTACATTTCATCCTACTATGTTCCTATATCTTATTCAGTGAGAGAAGCAATGAAAGACTATGCTTTCATGGGTTTCTTGTGGTTACAGTTACTACTAGGAAGTCTTCCTCTAGTTTTTTTAACATCATTTCTAAAAGAAGAGAAATGCCTTCAATAATTACCCAAGATTTCTCCTTGTCTTTGTGAACATCATCTCTAAAAAAAGAGAGATGGATGGTGTTATCCTACCCCTAATGTGTATTTTTAGCATATATTAGTTATAGTAGTTTACAGGGAACCTCTCTTGCCTTGTAGGAAACCTCCCCTTGATGAGAGGAGAGATTTATCTCATTTTGTTGTGGTAAACCTACACAAATTGCCGTATAAATATTCTTATGATGTGGTTGATGTAACCATTTTACTGTCAGTCACCTAGTGACAAAATATTCACCCAATAGTTTTTTGGCGACTTCGCTAGGGAAAGAATGCATAGTTTGAAGCCTCAAGCTTCAAATTGAAGCAGTTCTAATTCTTTTCAATTTCCATTTTACACTCTAGTAGATCCACCATACGCACAAATATAGAGAGATAAAAGTATTGTTGACCCTATATTTGAGTTTGTACAACAAATACATTTTGATCTATTTCCTTCACCATCTCTCCTTCAGTGAACCAAGAGTTTTCCTCCTACAAAAGTTAGGTCTCCATTACCAAGCAAAGCTTATTCTTCTGTTGTTAGTAGAGCTTTGTCAATACTTACCCCTTAGAGATTTGTTATCCCTCCCTTCAATAGTCATATAATGGCATCTCAAGGCCCTTGGGGTAACACTTTTGGTCCCCTAAATCTAACTCCACCTCTACATGAACTACCTCATAGTTCAAGGAAGAATTTACCCAAGTTCTTTGGTGATGGGAGAGCTCATCTTGATGAAAATATTATAGCCTTTTGCATAGCATGTGGTGTGATAGGTGTGGAGGATGAGGACACAGTAGTCAGGATATTTATAGAAACATTACAAGGTGCTACTACAATTTGGTTTTATCATCTACAAGCTCAGACTGTGATTGACTGGACACCCTCAAAGTCAAATTTGAAGCAAGGTTCAAGCATGTAGAATATGCACATGCCCTGTTGGCTCAGATCACACAAATGAAGAAAGATCCTTATGAACCTATGAGGGACTTCATAGCTAAATTTGACAAGTTAAGGAATAGGATTCCCATAATTGCTCAGTCAACACCAAAAAATATCAAATGCTTCTTCATAAACTCTCAATTTCCTAAAGTGAGTTCCTTATTGAGGTAAGATGGCCACATAGACCTTGCTATAGCTCAATATTTGGCCATTGAGTTTGAAGATGACCTTATATTGGTAGGAAAGATAAGAAGAGATCCTAACAAGAGTAAATCTTCTTCATCTCCTAAAAATTCTTCTACAGGCACCACTGATCCTGTGGTGTAGAAGCTAGTAAATGAGTTGCTATCTCTCAAGAAGCAAATTGCACAAGGGATGTCTGCTCCTCCTTTGTACTAATATATACCAAGGAGGATGTTTCCAAATAAGTCATATCAAGGAAATGCTACTAGAAATCAAGGGTAGCCAAATCATCTTCCTCCCCCACCAGGCAAACTTGCCATTGAAGCAGCACCAGCTAACTCAATAGTTGGTTATCTTGAAATTGAATTTGATTTCTCTTTCCAACCTGGGTTAAACCAAGAAGATGACACTAATATCTTTGTATAAAACTAAGAAGAATTAGCTGGTGACTCCAACATTGGTTTCTTGAATTACCAAGATGAACTTAGAAGTAAAGGTGAAGCATTTAATGGATCATACGTAGTATTTACCAGGTCCCAGAACTAGTTAGCTCAACAAGTGG
Organism: Torreya grandis; assembly: GCA_037957365.1. Taxonomy (NCBI): domain Eukaryota; kingdom Viridiplantae; phylum Streptophyta; class Pinopsida; order Cupressales; family Taxaceae; genus Torreya; species Torreya grandis. The sequence goes on along the minus strand of JARHVA010000955.1, from coordinate 2,151,569 downwards.
ATAAAGGAAAAAGAGGGGAAGAATATCAACCAAAAATTTTAATTACTAAATGAGGAAATTCACTACCTTTCCAATGAAAGGACCTAGTGATCAACAAAAAAGTAAGTACCTCAAATATTCCTTCACGTCCTACTTCAAATTTATAGACCAGTCCTAAACCCAATAAAAACTAGATTGATGGATTGCCTTCCTCTATTTCTAATTTATTTTAGTCATTTGATATAATTTACCATGTTAAGAATACCAAAATTCAAATGCTTGAGTTTGAATTCTTGCAATCTAACCCTGAGCAGTTGGATAGGCTAGTTCAATGCATAAAAAATAAAACCACCCCTGTAAGACAAGAAATTTTGAATGTAACTCCTGGTCTCCCCAAGAAAACATCCACATGAAATAATATTGTCATTACTCATACAACTACCTTTAGGAAAACAAAACCATTTTACATTTCCCTGTTGATAAATGGATATCAACTAAACAATTGCATTATAGATTTTGGCACCTCTAACAATGTCATGCCTGCCAAGGTGGCAAAATCTCTTGGTCTCATGCTGACCAAAACTTTTGGGAGATGTTTCTCCATGGAAAACAAATAAGTGCCTTTGCTAGGACAAATCAAAGATGCCCAATTTGCATTTGCAACTTTTCTAGATAAGAGAATTAAAATGAAAGTCCTGGTGGCCAATGTCCTAGCCTCATATGACATCCTTCTTAGGTGAAATTTTTGCAAGGATGTTGGTGGAGAATTGAGCATGGACCTATCTAAGGTGAGGATACCTATGAAAGTTGTCATGCAAATGTTTCCTCCTAATAAGGAGTCAAAATACATTATCACCCAAATATCAGCCCCTAAAGCTCAAATTCTGCTTGAGTCTTCAAGAATGGGTAATTACTTCCTATCCACAAAGGATGTTCCTATCTTATCTGATGAAATTTATAAATGTGACAATCTAAAAATTAATTTAGGAAAGATAGAAAAAGAAATGGTAGGGTGTATTACACATGAAAAGGGATCTTCCCTTCTTGATGAAGGAAAATCTGATAGAAAATCAAATTCTAATGATGTCTAGATTCTAGAATTTGATGGTAGCAATTCTTCTACCGGTTCTGGTGCTGGAGTAGTTTTGATATCTCCTTAAGGAGATATTTTCCCCTACACATATAAGTTGTAGTTTATCAACACTAACAACACTATTGAATATGAATCATTGTTGTTTAGATTAAAGGCTGCTCAAGATAAAGGTGTCAGACTGCTTCATGCCAAAGGAGATGTTGAGCTGGTAGTTTGTTAGGTGAGGAACCTATATCAAACCAAGAATGAAAGATTAAACCATTGTCACAATTTGGTGTCAAACTACATTGAAAGATTTTATTCTTTAGTATTTCTACCATGCCCAGAGAATTCAAAAATCATGTAGATGTATTAGCCATCTCTGTAACTCTCTTGGTCCTTCACCAAAATTTTAAAGGAAATAGTTACACTATCGAACTAGTCTTTCAAAAAAATGTGCTTGATAATGCCAACCATTGGAAGGTATTCAATGGCAACAAACAAATCATTGCCATTTTTGGAATAGATGGACAACTTTGAAAAGCTTCATTTTGAAGGCAGTGAGTCTCCACCATGGGAATCAACTCTTGAAACAAGTTCAAACATGGATAAATAATTCTTATAGCTAAAAATGAATAAAATCCCAAAAGGGTTGGTTTCCCTTAAGAAACTGTTTGATAATCATGATCGATTCATCAAGCAATAGCAAAAAGATTCAAAATCTTCCAAGGATTTTGATTAAATCAATTTGAGTATAGAGGAAAATCCCAAAATGGTTAATATTGGGAAGTGTTGCACTCCTAATGAGAAGCTAAAATTTATCACTCTGCTTCATCATTACATTGATGTTTTGGAATACTCTTATGATGATCTGAATTCTCTCAGATCTAAAGAAATCTAGCATGAAATTCCTCTCAAGATTAGGTCTTTGCCTCACAAATAGAAGCAAAGGTAGTATAACCCCAAGATATTAGACATGATTTTATTTGAGATACAAAAAATTTTGAATGCAAGAATTATTTTCCCAATCCATCATTCCACCTGATAATATAGTTCCCATGAGAAAGAAGAATGGATAAATTCACCTGTGTGTTGATTTAAAAAATTTGAATCAGTCATCTTTAAAGGACAACCATCCCTTACCCATCATGGATCAGCTGCTATAGATAGTGACTGATGCTAAAATATTATCAATGTTAGATAGTTTTTTGAGATATAATCAAGTAGAAATTGATAAAGTAGACCAGCATAAGACCACCTTCATAACACCTTGGGGGACCTTTGCATGTTATATAATGCCTTTTGGCTTGATCAATGATGGTGCCACCTTCTAGAGAGAAATGGACCTTGCTTTTAGAGATGAAATGGGGAAATTAATTATGGTATACCTTGATGACTTGAATATCTTTTCCAAGCATCATACCAATCATGTGCATCATCTACAGTAAGTGTTGGAGTGATGTAGGCAAAATGTTATTTCTCTTAATCCCAAGAAATCAATTTTTGGGGTTATTAAAGGGAAACTTCTCAATCACACTATGTCTTGAGAAATCATAAAGATCGACCCAAAAAGGGTCAAATCCATTCAAGAACTTGTTTTTCCTACTAGTAAGACCGTAGTCCAATCTTTGTTTGGAAAGGTAAATTTTCTATGAAGGTTCATTCTTGAATTCACAAAAAAGACTCACCACATTGTCAATATGATGAAAGGAAAATCCACTTTAAGCTAGATTGAAGAAGGCAAGTTGGCATTTCAAGACATGAAAGAAGCTATCACCCATGCCCCAATTCTATTTTGTCCTAATTATGCCAAAGACTTCATGATGTACATCTATGCTTTTGAACACATGCTTTCAGCCATTTTGGTTCAACAGAACAAAGAAGGTGTGGAATCTCCTATATCTTTCATGAGTTATCCTCTCAAATCTTATGAGCTGAAGTATTCAAACATGGAGAAGCATGCTTCTACTATGGTAAAAGTAGTAAATCACTTCCATTTTTACATCCTAAACTCATACACCATTGCTCTGGTCCTTAATACAACAATCAAGTCCATACTAACTTAGCAAGAGTTTAGAACCAAAAGGGGCAATTAGATTGCTAAAATCTAGGAGTTTTATCTAGTTAAGAAACTAATGAAGCTTGTGTGGGGAAGGGGTCTTTACCAATTAATTGCTGATAACATACCAGAAGAAACAAGGCATGAAGAAATAAAAGTTGAAGACATGCCATCAATTCTCTTTGTCACCACTATGAATAAATGGTATTCCAATATTGCTCATTTCCTTACCTATGGTGAGTGTCCTACTCAGCTATCTCATAAATAAAAGAAGACTATTAAGTTGAAAGCTGCCAACTTTGTCCTTTGGGACAATGGTCTATATAAGAGGAACCTTAATGGGGTATTCCTTCACTGTGTGGATAAAGTGCAATGGAACAAATTTTTAGAGTCCTTCCAAAATTTGGCTTGTGAAAGACATTTTTTTGCACCTATGACTACTCATAAGATTCTATGAAATAGGTATTATTGGCCTACTCTATTTTAAGATGCATACAGATGGGTACATAGATGTGAACTATGTCAATATTTCATTAGAAGACCAAAATTGGTTACATTACCTCTCAAGCTAGTAGTAATTGAAGAGCCATTTTAAAAGTGGGGAATTGATTTCATTGGTGCTATAAATATGTCTTCAAACACTGGAGATGATTATGTCCTCACAGCCACATATTACTTTACCAAGTGGGTGGAAGCCATCCCAACTAAGCATGCTTCTTTATAATTGGTATGTAATTTTCTCAAAGAAAATATCATCTCTCTCCTTCGAGTGCCAACTAAGATTGTAACAGACAATGCAGACTATTTATCTTCTCATGAGATTACCCAATTTTGCTATTATTATGGGATCATTCTCTCCCACTCTTCTAACTATTATCTATAAGAAAATGGCCAAGCAAATTCAAGCAACAAGAACCTGGTGACCATTATCAGGATGCTGGTAGATGTAAATCAAAGAACCTGGCATAAATCATTATTTTATGCTTTATGGGTAGACAAAATTACACCCAAGAAGGTGATAGGTATGTCACCATTCCAAATTTTTTATAGTCTCAATGCAGATATACCAATCAGCTTAGAAATACCATCATTAAAGTTAGCAAAGGCAATAGAGGATTCAACTTACAAAAGTTCCATTGACAAGAGGATCATGTGCTTGACTGAACTTAATGAGCAATGAACTATGGTGGTGGACCAAATTGTTGTGCATCAAATTCTAGTGAAGAGAATCTTCAACCAAAAATAAAATATCCATGATTTTTAGATTGGAGATCAAGTCTTATTATGGGACAAGAAGAGAGAACCAAAAGGAATGCATGGAAAATTGGATTCCTTGTGGAGAGGCCCATTTGTCATTCATCATTTAAATGGTGAAAATAGTTTTTTGCTAAAATATCAAGATGGAATGCCATTCACTCTACCTCATAGTGGGCAACATGTGAAGCACTTCAATCCTTGAAGTATTAGATAAGTCCAATTATACGTTTGTATATATGTAAGTCTTTCTTTGTTTTGTGTTTTTCATTTGTTTTTGGCACCTTTATTTTTGTGTAGCATGACTCCGTAGCCCAATGGCATAAATGAATGCACTAAGATTTTGGTTTCTACTCCTTTCAACTATTTCAAAATTTTAATCGATGGAAGTTCCCCAACTAGAGCCAGCTATTGCTCCCAAATTTATCACTTGATTTTGTGGACAAAATAATGAACATTTTGGTCTTATAGACCAAAACTCTCTCTTTTCTTTCTCAAAAATATTTTGAGCATCTATGTTTTTCAATTATTCTAGCATTTTTGGCTAAAGAACTCATAGGTTTCATAGGTTCCATAGGTTCAATTAGTGGGCTTTCACAAAGAATCAAGTCTTTCTTTGAACACTTAGGAATTTCAAGGATGGTTCAATGCCAAGGTTTAATCAAAATACTTAATATTGGGCTTCAAACAAATGGAATGAATCATTGAACCTTGACCCAAAATAGTTCAAAGGTTCAAAGTGGTTCAAAGGTTCAAATGCTCAAAAAGAGTTAAGCCCTTTAAAGAGTTCAATGAGTTTGAAGACTTTGGCAAGTTCAAAGGTTCAATAGATTCAGAGAACTTAAAAGAATAAATAAAAGGATTCAAAGAGTTAATATTGAACCGTTGAACCATTAAACCTTGAACTTTCAAAGGTTCAGAGGTTCAATGAGTTTGACGAATAAGGAAAGGATCCAGAAAGTTCAAAGCTTCAAAGAAATAGATTGAACCATTGAACCTTAAATTGAAATGGTTCAAAGGTTCAAAGGTTTAAATAAGTTAAAAGTGTAAATAAAAGCTTTGAGTGAATCAAAGAAGTATAATATTCTAGAAAGAATTTCAACTAGATGGTTCAAAGAAATGGTTCAACCAAAGAAGAAAAAAGAGAGTGAATGTGGCCCTTTACAAAACATTGAATCGATGAACTGTTGAACCATTAAACCATTGAACCTTTAAACCAAAAAATTTCAAGGTTAAAATTTCAAAGTGGTTCAAGTGATCAAGTGACCAATGACATCCCCATGGGTGTCAAATTTAGGGTAATGAAATAACTGTTGATTTTCAAATATGGCATGGACCTGAGAAAAAACTTAGTGACTAGCCAAAGAAGGAGCCAAAAGAGCTAGATGAAAGTGAGAAGATGGCCCTGAGATCTTAGATCACCAAGGAAGGAAAAAATGTGTCAACAAAAGAGGGAACAACTATAGGAAATTCAAAAATATCTATAAGAGAGTTATTTCTAGTAGGTGGAATAGTCCACCAAGAAGACATTAGAGAATGCGAACATTCAAAGGCATGGCCTATTTTTATACATTAAGTAAAGGTGAATGGATAGTCGTGTAAGAATCATAAAGAATACTAGATAACCCATGCTTAGGAGGAGACATTTGAGATTATTTAGAATGCCAAAGCGAAGGCCAATGACTTGTTCTAGCATGGCCCTTTCATAGATATTCAAGGCATTGAATTTAGCATGGGCTATTTTCATGAAAATATGTACCCAAGTCTTTCTTGGAATGCTATATATTGTAATCTCCCATTTTATGTGAAGGAGATCTCTCTATTATCAAAATCAAAACTCTACCCAAATTGAAAGTCATTCCTGAGACTTTGAGCTTAGACTGTTAATCATATTTTGTTATTTGAATGAGAAAGCAAGTGACATTTTAGATTTTGTGTTAAAATATCTTGTGTTATCTAGGGAATTATTCTTACATCTATTTCCTAAATATATTCTTGTCCATTTAATAAATTAATAAGAATTATTAGAAGTAATCTGGAAGGTGTCCTAAAGCTAATTATGGAAGATTTTGTGCAACCATCATTGTCTTTAGTTTGTTTGTTTTCTATTTCAATTTAAAGGATATTGGTGAGACTTGAGCTCCCATTAACCTTCATAATATTTCACTCTATTGTAGTTGAGGTGGAGACTTTGTGCTACACTTCATCATATTGTGTTCCTATGTCTTATTCAGTGAGAGAAGCAATGAAAGACTATGCTTTCATGGGTTTATTGTGGTTATAGTTACTACCAAGAAGTCTTCCTCTAGTTTTTTGAACATCATTTTTAAAATAAGATAAATTCCTTTAGAAATTACCTAGTATTTCTCCTTGTCTTTGTGAACATCATCTCTAAAAAAAAAGAGATGGATGGTGTTATCCTACCTTTGATGTGTATTTTCGGCTTATATTAGTTATAGTAGTTTATAGGGAACCTCCCCTACCTTGTAGGGAACCTCCCCTTGATGAGAGGAGATATTTTTCTCATTTTTCTATGGTAAACCTACACAAATTAAAATTTGAAATAATTTATGGACACCTTAATCACATAAATACATTAATCTAAAATAATAAATTCTAAGACAAGCTCAATCAGTGACCCCCTCATGTTGATCATGTGTAAAAAGCTGCCTGGGATGAAACTGATGGTTCATAAAGGAGGATGAACCAAATTTAAACTTATTTTTATATATTTATAGTATAATTATATCCCTATCCACAAAAAAAATAATTTCCTCGAAATTCAAATATACGGCTCATGGTGAGAACTTAAAGTTGAGCTTTCTTTATATGCCAAAAGAAGAAAATAAGAAAAAAGAGTTGTAGAGCTAATTTTTTGCATCCCATTTCAATTATGGAAATTTAAATGGATTTGGGGAGGTTAATATACTCCCCACCTACATTATTATCTAGAGATTATAAAATGGAGGTCGTACAAGTGCCCAAAAGGGCCTAAACATGAGGAAAACCTACCTTTTCTAACTCTAACTAAATCTTGGCATACCAAAAACCTAGCACTGACCCCCTCTAACCTTCTCCACATTTAATCCCTACTTTTACCTAAATTTTTTCCATCTATCATCTGTATAAGTCCTTGAATCTAGCCCAAAGTGGGGCCACAAGCTCTTTTTTGCACATTGAAAGTGGAAAATGTAAATAAATTACATGAAAAGAGATTAAAACATATTAGATACCAAATTAGGAATAAAAAAACATATTTCAATACTTTTATTAAGTTTTACCCTATTTGACCAAGGTTGACTTTCCTTGACTTGACTAGTTTTAAGGCCAAAACTTTGGGCCAAGGTTGGACTATGGACAAGTGGATATTTAGACTAAAATACATGCCTATAAGACATGGGTGAACTTATAAAAAATTCACCAAAAATTAGGGGTTGGCCAATTTTGACTAAAAATGTCAAAATTGGTCAACATGATGTCTAACCCCTATTGCAGGTTGCTCCACTTGATTAAGATTGAGTGGAAGGGCTACTAGTTTCTACTTTCCTATAAATAGGGAAAAATTTTGGCATTTTATAACCCATGCATTAACATCTTTGAAAATGTTGGGCCAGTAACAACTAGCCCTCATTACCTTTATTGTGGTGGTTCTAGGTTTAAAATGGTCTCCTATAGGTCTATCATGGAACTGATCCTTAGCTTAATTGGGAAGATGATCTTGGATTCTATGATCTTAGTCAATTATTTTCTGATGAGATCTTAAATCTTGGGGTTTATGGGCTTTTTATTCTACTTCACAAGCTTGGCATTAGCCTCTAGCTCTATAGTGTATTGGGCCAATTTAAGATCAAATTCCCTTAGGTCACTATATTACCAAGCAAAGATGCATTCATATTTCTTACAAATATTTATGAAAGCATGCCTTTGAGCTTTAGTTCTTACTTTTCCAAGCTTAAGGAGCTTATCATCAAAGCTAATAACTCTCTCATAGTTCTCTTTATTAATTGACATCACTGCTTTATCCTTCCTCATATGTTCCCCTTCATGAAAGAGATATTCTAGGGTGATTAGAGATTTAGGAAGCTTATTGGACCTTAATTAAACAATCTTATTCCCATACTAATGCTATAATTTTCCTTGGTTAATGGAGAAGAATTTTGATTCTTGCTGTAAGAAACATGCAATTTATTTATCATTTTCAAAGACTTGCCAATGAATTTCATTATTTAGCACTAATGTTATTATTACCACTTTGATATTTGGTTAAACCTTGTTCCTTTTCAATTCATTAGGTATATTAAAATATTCCCCCATAGCTTCTAGTATGTCAGCATGTTGATTTTAGCCTCTTGGCAATGATTATATGTTCAAGGCTTCAAAGTCCTCAATTAGGTCCCAGACTTTATGTTTGTAGGACTTCATTAAGGGGTTCCTAGTGTCATTCTAACCTCTAACTTGGTGTACAACCAATTCACTTTCCCTATAGACTTACAATTTTTCATTCCCTCTCTTATAATCCCATTGAAGGCCATGGATGAGACCTTCATATTTTGTTGCATTATAGGAGCCGCTGAATTGGAATGTATATGAAGAGAAGTACTTATCATTTAAAGGGGATATTATAATAAAACCTATACCCATTCCATGTTTTATCCTTAAACCATCAAAGAAAAACTTCCATATACCACTAGGATCCTCTTGAGGCCTCATGAGGGATGGCATGGGTTGGATTTCTTCATACAAATAGTAGACACCCAAGTTCCTTTCTTCCACACCTTCTAAGGGGTCTACCAACTCACTTTCATTCCATAGTTCATCCAATAACAACTCTAGTACCTCCTCTGAATGAGTGTTTAGATATTTATCCATTGAAAATTCATCTTCAATGATGATGGTATAATTTATGTTGACATTATCTAGTCCATAGGGATCTATGTGGAATTATGCAATGGGCTTATCTTTTATTGACACTTTGGCCCCATATCTTGTTTTGAATGGCCATATATGACCAATATGTTTTAAGATAGCCTCATATATTTACTGTGAACTCTCTAGATAAGTATAGTGTAAAGTAAGGAGGCACATCCAAGATCAATACACATTGAGCCCTTGAGACACTAGAATAGGCATGCAGGGTCATATTTAGGTCTCATATTATGCCAAATGGCTTGGTAAAAGAACCATCAAGTTGAGGTACCCCTTAAGACTATGGATCATATTTTAGACAAGATGATCAACTATGGGCTTTGAAATTACCAAGGTAATATCCCCACTATCCACTAGGTAATTATGCACCAAAGAGTTAACAATGATCACCGAGATATAAAACGGAGGAGGTTTGACCACCTTAATTGGTTGCCTTTAATTAGGCCCTTTAGTTATATTGCTGATAACTTCATTCACTTTTGTTTATGGCTTGTCTATAACTGTTGTAACACTAATCTTGGTCAAATATTCCTAAAGAATGTCCTCTTGACCAAGCATCAAGAGAATATCCCACATTGGCACACTCATATTAGATTTTTTCATTTATTTAACAATGTTGATGGGTGAACCACCAGCCTTTTTATATGCTTAGGGAGCCACCACTATTGTTTGTTTAACTTGTTAATCTTGAGGGAGCAAGTATATACACATAATATTTTTTAAAAATTATAGATTACTGACACTTTGTATCTTGTATAAACCTATCAAGTGTCAATATTTCTAAGTACATTACTTAAGGGGTGCACTGAGAAAGGGGTGGGTAGACCATCGATGCTTCATAATATTGTTGTCCCTTTTAACACTTTCCATCTACACACTTGTCTAATAAAATCATTAACCCTAAGCTTATTTTTCTCAGTTCTATGCATTCCAATCATTTTAATCTTTTCATCCTCTTTTACTTGCCTTAAAACCCTTTCTAAAATCTAGCTATACTAGGTCAACTAGGTTGACCTAGTATAGTTTAGGGGTATTTCTCACTTTCTTATCTTGTTAGCCTTTCGATCAACCTAGCTCAGACCTAGTGATTTGCCCCCAAAAACACACTAGGTCGACTAGGTTGAACCTATATAGCCAATGTTTCTAGGAAGATTTAAGGTAAGATCTACCTATATATATATAATTTCATTTCCCACCATTTCATAAGAGAAAAATTATTAGTAAAGAAGTGTGAGTGAACATCTACTTATTGACCATTCTACTTGAGGAATAAATCCTACAGTTCTATACTTTCTTTGGAGATATAGATATTGTCTTGTGGATAATTATATTATATACTTAGATAGGTCATGTATCCTAGAGCTGATTTATCTTCATTATCCTTACATACTAGAATAATCTCTTTCAAAGCACTTTGGCTAAGGGAGAGATTGAGGCTTGGCAAGTTCATCTTCAAAGGTAAGTATACCTAACTTTATTTATTCTTTGTAAGAGTACATAAATAATGAATTTGTATTCTTGTCCCATGTATTATGACTCCATATATATTAACATGAGTATATGTCTTTGAATACATGTTTAGCTTAGTTGCTTTATTGTTTCTAAACCCCACTTTGTGCCACAAGCTTTGGTGTGTACTAGATTAGATTTACTTTCTTGTCATTAGAATAGGTTAATATTTTTAACCTTAGGATGCTATTAGGGTTGTGAAAGTATATTAGATTGTAGGCTTTGGAACCCTTCCTAGCATGATATGTTATGACAAGTGATCCCCTAATCGGGTCTAGCAAATCCCCATATTGGCATACTCTTGCTTAACACGTGTATCCCCAATCAGAAGTGTAGCTATGCTCTATCTTCTTTGAGCCAAGATTGATTTATAGACATGGTATATTTTTGATTTCATACATTCTAGTGAACCTAATGTGAAACTAACCCTTTCAAAATTTATTTCACTTATTTCATTCTTTTATCATTTTTATCATATATCTTGACATATTGGATGGATTATGTCGACCCAATCATTTTTTATTTATGCATAGGTTTCTAGGAACAAGAAACTAAATCAAACCAATCAACCTAGTATAGGTTTCTAGCCTTTCAGACATCTAGTTTAGCCTACTAGGTTGACCCAATTGATTCTTTATAGTTTTAGTACTCTGTAGTAGGTTATTGCATAGCTTGATCAATCGTGTCAACCTAGTTTGCAAATTTTAACAACATACTTCAAGGTTATTCATCAACAATCTTCCTCAATTGCATCTCTGATCTACCAAGGTTTTTCCTTGCCTCTCTATCTCTTTATTTTCTATCTTTCCTTTCAAAGTTTATAGTCTTTAAAACTACCATTGCACTGTCAACTGGATCGACCCTGCTGATCTAGTTCTATGTTATATGTACTATTTGAAATAACTAGATCAACCCTACTGACCTTGTTCATTTTTTAGACCTTGATTCCATAGTATAGGTTTGATCCTATTGACCTTATTATATATTTTGTGCATAAAGTGTCAACACTATACCTTATTTTAAGTTAGAATTAAGCTTATATTTTTTAGTAATTATCTCACACATTTCTTTTCTTATTGCATGCATGCTTAGAATAGATCACATAGTTTAATTAGGGGATTTTTAATTAATCACTTAGTTTAACTATTTATATTCTATGCACACATGGTCAAATCACAAAAATATAAACAAGAACTTTCACATTTGTCTACCCTAAGCCAACCTACTTAGATTTCATCACCAATGGAGAAGCCGACTTGATGCTTTGGTCAAGTGTAAAGTGTGGTTAATGGTATATTATGGATAACTGCTTGACACCCTTATCACTATTTTGTGTGAAGTGAGGGGGTAGGCCCCAATATCGAGCATATATCATTGACATAGTTCCTTTCATCCCAAACTACCTAAAATCATCCTTAGATTACTATATCTTACCTTGCTTATATCCAACTTCTAATCACATTAAAAATTAAATCTCAATAATCTATTAAATATTTTGCTTGACCAATTAGTTAGCTATTTAATTTTCAAGCTAATTTCTTGATCTCTAATCTATTGTGTGTGCACAACCTTGTATTAGCTAGTGTTAGTGCAAGATTTTGTTTTATGTACTTCAATTGGATTGGCCAATATCAATCCAACTGACTATCTATTTGCTTTTAGTGCTTACTACTTGTAATTAATTTCAAAATTATCTTGTTTCATTTTTAAAATCTATTTTAAGCTCCTTGAATCCCCCATCTACTATACTATATTGACCTAGTTGACCCAATAGCTTTTCTACCTTTTGCACACTATACTGGATCAATCTAGTTAACCTTGTATAGTTTTAAAATCCCTATATATGTGTTAGGTTGATCCAGTCAACCCTGTACTATTTTAGTCACCTCTTTGTCCTTTGATTTCTCATCTCTCTTCTTCTCCCTTCATCATGGACTTTCTATTGGATTATGATACTGAGTTACACTCAATAGACATGATGAACTTTACCAATCCTAATAGGGTCTCCCATAGACAAAGTATGAATCCTCTTTTGGATGCTAGTAATGTTCATATTTCCACTTGCATAATGAAATATGGGACCCCTCCTAATATGTCTTTGTATCATAATCCTCCCCTTTTATTAGAGGATATACCTAAGTTAGAGTATACTCCCAAAATGATTTTCTTTATTTCCAAATTTCATCAACATAGAAGAAAGGATCCTTATACAATTTATAACCTCATGATTAGTGGTCAAATTCAAGAGCCTCATTCACCTAATAATACATTTTGAATGGGTTTTGGAGGTACCACTTTCTTTGTTTCTTAGCTTATTCCTTTAATTTTAACTCTTTCTTATGACATGACATCTTCTTTTCTAACCTCTTATACCTCCATGCCTAGTATCTCAACTAACATGGTAGGTTTTACATCTAGTGGGCCTCTCATAAAGTCCACTATCCTTAATACTTCCCCTAGTTTTTTTTATATCTACTCAAGGCAATCATGTTTCTAGTGATTCTTCCTCCCAACCATTCATTATTCCATATTTTGCCCCACATGAAAAATTTTCTACTAGTGCCTCACATTCTCACAATTATTCTCAAGCTCATATGAACACTAATAGTGGTACCCAACCCACTAATACTAACACAAATACTAATTATAATGATTCTAATGTTAATCAAACACACTAAATTTTATTGCAAACTCTCAATAAAATGAATAAATTTCAAGAACATAACACAAATCAAATTATAAGAATGGAAAACCACCTTTTTAATCTTTAATCTCATTTATAATCAATGGCTTGAGGTACACATAACCATAATGTTCACCCTCCTCCTCTTCAATATTCTCAATGAAATCTCATTCTACATCCTCCTTTAGAGAATAAAATTATCAAGCATCTACAAAATGAACCTCTCACTACTCAAATTTCCAACATTGATATAGGAGGTATAGCACCTACAATTTCTTATAATGGGTCAACCAATCCTACCCTTCACCTCAAAACCTTTAGAAATATTTAAAAGGATTGGGTCAAATTAGACACCTTTGTTGCTACTAAGCTCCCAGCCAAAACCCTCATGGGTGATGCCTTGGATTGGTATAATCAACTTAGATATCATTCCATTTATAGTTTGGACTTAGTAAATGATTTAGTCTAATAATTCCAAACTAATGATATTCTTGAAAACACTTTGGCCCATTTTATTAATTGCAAATAACATGAGAATGAAACTACCCAAGCCTTTGTTAAGAGATGGAAGACATTGTCAAAAAAATGTGAACATAACATGGTGGATGATAATATTTTTCATCTCTTTAAAAATGCTCTCTTTCCTAAATTATAATATCAAGTTTTCACTCTCTCTTTCCATGTAACTTGGAGGAGGCTATTGACTAAGATAAATGACAATATTTCCTAATGAATCAATTTGAGCCACCCCAACCTTCTAAGGGTCCTCATTTATTACTAAAGAAAAAAAACTACAATGTTACTAATGATGGTGTTATAGATTCTTATGACACCATTCAAAATGTTTAATCTATCATTCCTAACCATTCTTCAAAACCAATGCCTTATTCTCAACAATATACTAATCCTTATTTCTCTTTAGCCAACAACATTAATGCACATAAGCCTCTATCCTCAGCTAAAATTATTAAACATGTACCCAGTCCTCTTCCATGAGAGCTTGATCGTACTCATCCTATGAAATCATGGTATGATCCTAACAAATTTTGTTTGTTTCATGGTAGTTGGGGTCACTCTCATGAGACTTGTAGACAAATTCTTAATTTAGATATGGATTTTTCTTTTTGGCCCTAATTTCAATCATGATTCAATTACCTTTAAGTTTCAATAATCCTATGAGATTGATTTTGAGGACTATAAAACACATGACAAAACTCAATCCTTAAATCAAGAAAATATGCATTTGACTATCTACAAAGATCCTTTACCTAATCATCAACTGATATAAGAAACTCAAGACAAACCCACCCCTACTACCAATAATATATAAAGTTTTATTGAACCAAATTCTAAATTAAATGTAGTTAATATGAGTAACATGTGAAGGGTGGTGGCTTTTATTGATTCCTAACATATCTACACTCCTTCACATAAGAGATATCATGTTATCGAATATTCTTCTCCAACTCAATTAAATTACTTAGGGTAAGATGACCTTATTACTTTTGATGGTCTAATTTATGATTCTCCCTTAGATAACACATTCCATTATATTTTTACCACTCTTCCATCATCTTCCAAAACTAATAATAACCAAGCTTCTACTGACACTTCTTCTTCCAATTCTCAAAATCAATTTGAATAAACCAATTCATCATATGAGCATGATTTACCACCTTGTTCAAAATGTTCTTCTTCCTATCCACAAAAATTCCAATTCACTTTGGCTCTTCCTTCTGAGGAACTTCTTAACCACTATGCACCTATATCTAACAACCTTATTATGGGTTATGATGAGTGGGATCCCATTGTGGAGCTCATTAATCTCCCATCCCAAATTTTGATCCTTAATCTTATGAGGACTTCTCCACGTCATAGAAACCATCTCATGCACCTCCTATTTAAGATGAATGTCCCTCATCCTCCTTTAGCAGGATGAGAGGTAACTCTATATGGTTCCAAAGATAGTGTTTTATAATAATGTAAATAGATGTCTATCAATATTAATGAAACTATAGACACTTCTCTTTCCTTGAAATTTTCCATAGGTTATATGATTCCTAACAAGATTTGTCTTCATGCAAATGATCATCCCTTATTTATTAGCATCAAAATAGGTGATATCTAAGTCAAGAGTGCATTTATTTATGAAGGTTCTAGAATATGTGTCACTTCTCTTGATTTCATTAAGACTTTTGGGTATTCTAAATGTAATATTAAGTATACTCATAACACATGCAAAGGATATGATAGAAGGCAAATGCTTCCTCTAGGTTACATGTGGTTTCCCATTACCATCCCACTTATCACTATTTATGTGAAGGTGATGATCTTTAATTTCCCTCTTTACTATAACATCTTGCTTGGTAGCCCATGGACTCACTACCTAAGAGATATTGCTTCTTTCTCCTATCAATGCATTAAATTATGTCATAATGGAGCCATTTACAGGACTTAAGGTGACATTAACCCATATAATTTTGAACAATTCCAAGATTGGGGTTTTTTCTAGATTCTTACTCTTGAGCCTTTACCAATAATTCCATTTCATGAATCTCGACATCTCAAATTTCCTATTAAATCGACCTAAAGTTATAATGGGAATCCTAAGCTCATTGTCAACATTCCTCCTAACCTCTTAGATTTCAATGATGATGAGCTCAATGAGATTCACATAAAGATCAAAACTTATAATCTCTCACCCCATCTCATCTCATAGCTTTTTACTTGCTTATAACCTCATTATCATAAACCTCCTTGCAATGACATTATTGTAGTCTTAAGCAAAACTAGGCATTCTAGTCATCATGCTTCATTAAATGACAAGGTTATCCCTATCTATGTCATTGATTTTTACACCTTGGATTATATCGATGGTTATTCCTTAGATGATCCATTGTTAAGCGGTCTTGTAAAAGCTCATAATGCCAAAATTATCCATTATCTTTCTTCTTTGCTTAAGTCATTTTGTGCATTTAATCATTTTCCTTCACTTATAGTTCCTAATTTTTGTATTTTTCCTATTTATCATATGGTAGAGATGGTACTAACACCTCCAGTTTCTAAGGATCCATGTAGGACTATGTTCATCAATCATGCTATGATTGAGCCTTACCATTTTGCTAGGTACCTTGACCCTCATAGTTGTTTTACCCCTGAGGTTAGTTTAACTCTCTTTAGACCTTCTATAGATCCCATTCATCCATTATTAGAGCTAGATACAATTGAGCCTCTTCCCACTTTTGTTATAGTTGATCTTATTTTTGGTCCTAATATTACTGATACTACCCTTATTATCAATGTTACCACTCTTTGTGTTGATCCTAGTTCTAATCCTTACTCATTATCACCCTCCCTTGGTGATGGTTTGTTTTCTTTTCCTAAGATGGCTCCTCTACCACCAAATGGACCAATGAGTGCTCTCTGGATTCTTCCACTCTTGTTTTACCTCTTTTTGTGAGTCTTTCTCCTAAAACCACTCACAAGCATATCTATTTCTTTCATGGGATAAATAATCATTTCTCCACCCATCGTCATAAGTTACAACAATATATTGATACCTTGCATCCTTATTCCTCATCATTAGACAAAGCCATACCTCCGTCAAAGGTACTTACTATATATTTGCCTAAGTTTGGTGAGGTATATTATCCATGGCATCTATGTGGCACCCATCACATTGATTGTTGTTGCATCCTCTAAAAACATCTCAAAGATCATTTTATAATCATTCTTAGTCCTTATTCCATTCTTACCATAGGTTTTTCCCATGGGAAGGCTTATCCTTCTTCTCCCATGGCTCTACCTCAAATGCTTCCATCCCCTCCCATGTTCCCTTCACCACCTATTGTGTCTCCACCTATGATTACTTCACCTATGGACATTCCATTACCTTTGGATCCTTCTCTTCCCATGAGTCCCTCACCTATGGATCCTTCTTCACCAGTGATTCCTACATCTATAGTATGTACCACTCCCATGCATTATCCTAACCAACCTTTGCCTAATTTTCCTCCTTAGCATGATCCTTTGAGCATTCTTAATTTTTCAATTGAGGAGATAAGAAAATTATTATTTTCCTAGTATTCATTGAAGATTGATGAAACTTTAGTAGCAATTTGACTATAACTTCATAGAGTTTATCTAATGTATTAGATAATGTGTGTGGATAGATTTACTAGTATTTATGAGAACATGAATGGTGATTTCTCATTTATATTGGATTGGATGTGTTTTCCAATATTGTTTCTATCTATTATATATCATTTACCACTGTGCTAAATTTTTGCTTATCTGATATCATGATTTCTTACTTATTTTACTATATCTTACTTATATTATAATTTATATTCATATATGTTTATCTTTTATCATTTCTTTCTCTTTTCCCTTGGATTTTTTTATTAATACTCTCTTTCTTGTATCTTTATGATTATTTTGCTTTCTTATCCTTATTTATCAAAGATAATTTGTCATGGTGATTTGGTTATACAAACCCTATTCCCCTTGGTTATTATCTCCTTTTACCAAGTGACTAGTTAGCAAATAATATATCTCATTATCATCTCCTTTTACTAGTCCACTTTGGATCTCCTTTTTCGCTTTTCCCCTTTTTTGCAAACTAAGATTATACATAGATGCTTAATATCACATGCTAGTTCATTATCAAGCCTAAGTATTTGAGTCAATATTTGTCTTTGGTTACTTAGATACCTTTCTCCTTATCCTATAGCTCATTAATGTGTATCACTATCTCTCTCATGATTATTCATTCCAAGTCCATATGGAGGAGGAATATTAAAAATACTTAAAAAAATGTTAAAATCTAAATAATTTAAACAAAAGATAATGATATCAAAAGGTAAAAATATTATTAAAATTATAATCACACTAAAAGACATTATTCAAAGCATATATGCTTCTTATAATCAAATATTAAACTCCATGATTGGACTCAAAATAGATTTGAGGTAATTTGGGGTGTGGTAGGCTAGTAGATTAGAAGAGGACAATACAAAAAAAAATTAGTGCTAACTACTTTCTCACGTAACTACCCAATCTTCATAGTAGATCGATGAACCTGTAAAGGGTCATAAAGAATGTAAAACACATAATGGAAATGTAGGTACCTTTTACTTTTCCTTGTAAAAATTATGTTCATGAGTTTATCTTATTATCACACTTATTTTATTACAAAGTTTTGTGTATATAGATAATAGGTTTCCTTTCTACATAGACAACCACTAGTCACTTAATGTCTTCTCATGTCCTTAGTCCCCCTCTTGCTTCCTAAAGTATTCTCATAAGATTCCTAAGTATTTATTTTTACACTCCATTTTAACTCCTTTTTCCCCTTATATTTCCTCTTGAGAAATATTTTTTCCTACTGATCACTCCCTTTGGGATTTCATTTATGAGTTGCATTATAAGAACTTGTATAGGACTTGACCATCCTCACAAATTATCATATTTTCCTTCCTATTAACAACATACTTTATTACCCAATATTCCTATTTATTACACCTTAGTGGTTTTCTCTTTATATATTTTTAGTGTAAGACCATGGATAGGACCCAACACTCCTCATAAAATTTTCTAATACCCAAGTCACCATCCAAATTACATGTGTCAAATTTTAGATAAAGATTCAACTAATTATGAAGAGATGTGTCATTTTACATGCTTCCAATCTTGATTTATTATGTTTTATGATTACTTCATTTTTATTTCACCTTTTTATATTCTTATTTTTTGAGTGTGTGTAAGATTACAACCATTTTTTTTTAATTTTTCATACTTCCTAGCTTGAATTAGTGTGACCAATTTAAGACCAATCTTTTGTAATTTTTTCTTTCTTTCATACTTCTTGGAATGGTTTAGTATGATCTATTAACTTAATTAATTAGTTTTTTACCATTTTTTCCCTTTTACATACCTTCCATTTTATTAATTTATTTGTCATACTTCCCAATGTGATATTAGTATGATTTTACTTGTTTTATTTTGGTGCAAAATTTTTTCACATTGGTTTAAAAATGAATTCTTTTTTACCATCTTATTTTTCCATTTCTTGGTTCCTTTTACTTAGTCATTTGTTGTTATTACACATTTCCCAGCTTGAGATAGTGTGTAGTACATTTTATTGATTGATTATATTTTTCCAAGTCCTTTTTGCCTATTTCTTTTTAACCATGCATGTGTCTTTCATAATGATAGAAAATAAACCATATATCATATATTTCCTATAACATATATAACATTAATAAATACATGTGCTAGAAATAAATATATCCGAAGCATCCACAAACTCAACCATAATGAACAACTAGAATCAACCATAATGACAACATAAATATCCAATAATAATATGACAAAATGGTCTATATATATTTCTCATGAATTTGATACAACAAATACAACCATATATAATGTTTTACCTCTATAGTTGGGTCCCATCCTAACTATCACATGGCCTAGCCATGCTGAATATTAAGGCCTCAATCTAACTCCTCTAAATGGTATGCTATAAGGAGTCCATCTAAGATCTTAATCCCTCTACCTATCCTTATAGGTATGTTTCTCACATATGTGACTCTACCAGTTGGGTCCAAATCTCTGTCATCTATGCTACTATAGCTAGATGCAAAAATATTTCATCTATTAGGGACTACCATGCCTATAGCTTACCTACACTTATTAATACTAGTGGTTGCATCCTCTCTCTACACACCTATATCTTCTTCACTACCTCTCCAACTAATCTGAACTAGCTTGCCTAAGCTAGGGTAGATAGTACACTTAAATCCTCCAATGTCATGGGGTCATATGGATGTAAAGACTCATATAGGATGTCATAGAGTGATCCCCTCACCAGGGACACCCATATATCTTATGCATCCACACCTACACCTAAAAATTCCCATAAAATGGATATTAGATACTATTATATCTCAAAATATTGATCTGTCTGTCTTTCCTTCCAAACAAAATATAAGTAATAATTTAACCATATTTTTAAAACTATGTATGTCATAGCTACTATGGTTTCACCATCTATAACCACCTAGCATATTCTCCTCATTTGTTTAGACTCTTAACACCTTGTATATAGGTTGCTTCCCCATCTCAAACCTAGTTGTCATGGTTCATGTTAGTCTTAGCCTACATCTGAGTGGTCTCTTTATCATCTCCTCTAGCTCACCTATGGGATCATCTGGGATGATAATAGTCTCCAATATTTCCTCTTGCCACCATTGACATCATGCCCTTAATGGTTTTTTCTCATATTTCCATAGATTTTATAGTTGCACATTTAGTATCTCTACCTTTGTATCTATATCCTCTTGCTCAACTCCTCATTATGCTTGACTAGTCTCTAGTAACTCTTGATATGGCCTTAGTGTTGGCCTCACCACTAATGGCCCTAATATTTTCCTCTCTTGTGTCTCCCTCACATGATGAGGCCACTACTCAAGCATCAATAATGGTGTTGTTGGATGAGGTAGGCCCATCTACCCTAACATCTATGCCTTCAAATATGGCTCTCTCCATTAGTTTGACCACCTGTATCCTTATTGTCATTGGTGTAACTATGTTGTAAATCACCCATGTAACTATTATGTGCTCATATGGCTACCATATGATATCTATACATCTCATTAACTATATCACTAGCACATGAGGCATGACCCATGTTATGTGGTCCTCTCTCCATCTCCACACCTGAGGCGACTTATCATTGATCGCATGGGGTAACCCAACAAAATGGTACATAGAAAACCTTTCATATATCCAAGATATTAGAAATATTATCATTCCCATGGTCTTATATGCTCTAACCACCATATTTTGCATATCATGTACTAGCTAGACCCCAATAATAGATCCTAGGTCATATATAACTCACTCCTCAAAGATTATCCTACTTAAAGCTACAACAAATAATGGTACCTTATTGTTTGACTTATGGCATATCACCCACTATGTTACAAGGCCTATCATAAACTTTCAAATGTCCAAATTTTTTGATGTATAGACATCAAACATACTCACTTTCTTATTTGGTAATATCATCTCTGAGCCTATATCCCACATGGATAAGTCACTCCTCTCCTATAGGTTTCCTGGTATCCCTATGATTACCTATTCTCTTACTATAGGTAGCCCCAAGATAGCATGGGCATCTTATAACATGATAACCACCTCTAATATATTCCAATCCACATCTTATCTAAAGGTGTTAGTTAATCATTCCCAACAACCAAGGAACATGACTAATATATCGACATTAAGGGTGATTAGACACATCTCTGTTATCTTGCCTATACCTATGGCTCTTAGTTTAGACCTATCTCTATCTATCAACCTATCTAACACATCTATTAACCATGCCAAATCCACATGTCTCCAAAATCTACATCATCCCTACACCTAAGAAATAACAAAGGATGTATTAATTTTTGCATGTCATGTATAGTCATAATACATTCTTTTTACATTTTTAAAGTAAAAACAACCCTAAATTACTTTATTTTATACCTTTTAGCTTACTTTTATCCTACTCAATCCTTCTTGACCTTACTTGGTCATTTCAAGCCATTCTAGCCCTTTTTTCACCTTTTACATGCTTTTCCACATCATTCTAGATCTTTGGTTACACTAGCTTGACCAAAATTTTCCTATCTTTTCCCTTGGTTAATTTAAAAATCTGACTCAACCCCCTTCTCTTCCCCTCCCTAGTGTTGAGTTTCTATTCTAGACATTTTGAACCACATGGCAACTCCAAACTAGGCTTTTAACCTATAGAATGTATAGGGTCAACCTATACCTACTGGGTCAACACTATGGATTATGCTCTTTCCTAGCCTACTAGGTCAACATAGTGTTTTTTACCTACCAACCCCTTGCATTTTCATAAAAAAGTGTAATTTTCTTCCTTATTTCCTAAACCCTCAAAACCCATTTCCCATATTCCTATTTTCTACCCCTAGAATATAGTTTTGCTTTATTTTGACATCTATAAATGCTTAAAATTTAATTTTACTAAAAATTCACTTAATTCAATATAAATTTCAAACACTGGTTTGAGATTCTTAGATGTATACCTGTAGTGCACTTACTGCCACCTCAAGAGCGTCCCCCTATTTGGCCTATCATCTCCTTGACATCCTAGCTTGTTTTATCTCCATAGCTCTTTTTTTCATTTTCTCACAAGTCAAAATAACAAATGAATTATCTTTTGATTTTTTTAAAAACACTTTTCAAATTTCAAATCTTTAATTTATTGTCCTCTAGATTCCTTGTTTTGTCTATATATTTGTTTTTACTCATCCATTTCACAAATGAAAAAATGTGCTAGATTTGTGATGACTTAGAGATAATGTTTCACTAACATATCCCTATTTTTTAAAATTTTCAATTTTTAGCTATTTTTTGCACTAACTTCTACAGGTTCATCTAGTGTTCTCTACATTGGATACCTTCACACTTTCTTATAGTATACTTATATATCTATGGCACTAAGGTTAGTTAAAGGTATGTGATTTTCAATTTAGTCCTTTCATTTATCTTATTTTCTTCATATTTCACTTTACTTAGAATCAACATTTTGTGTTATTATGTTCTATCCCAAAGCACCATCTCATGCTGCACTTACATGACACATGATGAGCTTTGAGTGGGGCATATATATACACATAATATTTTAAAACTTTTATTGATTACTGACACTTTTTATCTTTTACTAACCTATTGAGTCTCAATCTAAGTACATGCCTTAAGGGGTTCACTAGGAAAGGGGTGGGCAGATCATCAGTGCTTCATACTATTATTTTCCCTTTTTCCAATTTTGATCTACACACTTGTCTCCTAAAACCATTAACCCTAAGCTTATTATTCTCAATTATACCCTTTCTAGTCATTTCCATCTTTCCATCCTCATTTTTTTGCCTTAAAACCTTTTTGGATAGTCAGCTATACTAAGTCGATTGGGTTGACCTAGTATAGTTTTGCGGTATTTATCACTTTCTTAGCTTGTTAGCCTTTTAACTGACCTAGCTTAGACCTAGTGATTTGTCCCTAAAAATACATTGAGTCAACTAGGTCAACCTTGTATAGCCAACATTTTTTAGAGGATTTAGGGTAAGATCCACCTATATATACAAGTTCATTTCCCACCATTTCATAAGAGAAAAAATATTAGTGAATAATTATGAGCAAACATCTACTTATTGACCATTCTAATTGAGTAATAAAGCTTAGGGTTCCATACTTTCTTAGAAGATATAGGTATTATCTTGTGGAGAAGTTTTTTAGATACTTAGATAGGTTTTGTAGCCTAGAGCTGATTTATCTTTGTTATCATTACATACCACAATAATCTCTTGCAAAACACCTTGGCAAAGGGATATATTGAGGCTCGTCAGGTTCATCTTAAAATGTAAGTATTCCTAACTTTTTTTCTCCTTTGTAATAGTAGATAAAAAATGCATTTATATTCTTCTCCCATATATTAGGATTTTATATACATTAATGTGAGTATATTTTTTCTAATACATGTTTAGTTTAGTTGTTTTATTATTTCTAACCCCCACTTTGTGACACAAGCTTTGGTGTGCACTAGACTAGATTATCTTGTTATCAGATTAAGTGAATCATTTAAACCTTAGGAATTCATTAGGCTTAATATGTGATTATATTATACTATAATATTTTCAACCCTTCCTATCATGATATGTTGTGACAAGTGATCCCCTAAGTGGATCTAGTAGATTCCCATATTGGTCATGCTCCCACTTAACAAGTGTATCCCCAATATAAAGTGTAGGTATAACCTATATTCTCTTATTTAAGATTGATTTATAGACACAATGCATTTCCAATTACGTACACCAAGACTCTTCCCTAATTTTGACCCCTTAAAACTATTGGAACCTTTGGAGTGACATCAGGTTCATTTGGATTTATCATTGAATGAGTAATGGTAAGAATATCTTTGACTACTTCCTGGTTACCATCCATGTTTCTTCTTTAAAATATTGTATTTTATACCATTGGTATGTATTTTTGGCTATAACTATCATATTAATTATATTCATAACATTGTTCTTATTCACATTTCATCATTATATCACCCAACTGGCATGATCCCTAATCATTACTTTGATATTCTTGAGGTTCCTCTAGCTTGGTCATCATAGGCACCTCTACATTTTGGGATATGAGATCTTGGTTGTACCCAAAATTAGCAGCTTGTTGACATTGATTATTCATGTCTTGGTTGATGTCAATATTTTGGATAATATATTAAAAGAAAGACTAATTCCAAGGCATGGTACCTTATACTTCTTGAACCACATTAATTTGAACTGGTACCAAGGTATTGGAAGTACTAGAAACATTAGGATTTTAGTTATTATGCATATTATAGCCATGCTACCCTTATCCTTGGTTTTAAACTTGGCCTTGGTAGTTCCCCTTATATGGTGGTCTATTTTCTTGAAAGTCTTACTATTGAGGTTGATATGAACCTTGATAAGGCCTACTGAAAACCTTCTACCTCTCAACATTTACTATTTCATTTCCCAAAGACTGAAACATGCTCTTGAGTATTTGTAAGTTCTTTTAGGTCTTTGGAATCATTAGATCCTCTAGTGGAATATTTTTATTATTTTGGTTTATGTATTGTATTAATTATTGGTGTAGGAATAATGACATTAAGTAGAGGGATAACAATAGGAGGTGGTTTAATTTTAAGAAATAAGGACATTGGTAGTCTACGTGTAAGCTTGCCAACTTGAACCAGATAATTTTTTTGCTTTGATGGCCACCTCATAAGTATCTAGAAGTATATTCCCACCATATATTGGATAATCATCACTATGTCACTATTTAAAGCCTTAAAATAATAGTGGAAGGCAAAGTTAGGGGTTGGTCTAACTAGGACTATGATTTTATCCTAAGTTTTTAAGAACCTTGTGTTGAAGTCTTGAATGACTTCATGAGGAGATATTTTAATAGAAGTTGGTTGCTATAAAAGTGATAAATGGTCACTTTTGTCCTCAAATATTTTACAAAAATCCTCTCCGAATTGGTCCCATGTTTGAATGGAATTAGCAACAAGGCCTACATACCAATCTAGGGCCATTCATTTTAAAGAAGTAGCTAATAACCTAATAGCTATATTTTCCTTATTGACATTATGGATATTAAAAAAATTGGCTATGTCCATGAGGTGAACAGAAGGTGTTATAGCTTGCTCACCACCATAATAAATAACACTTTTAAGGGCTACAACTAGGATAGGATCATATTGAACTAGGTAAAGAGGACTTTGGCCATTAATATATATATATATATATATAGGGGTTTTCATGGCTATTCAAGGGTTTAATAAAGGTCTTCTTGTAGGGGTAGGCCTTGAAAATGAACTAAGAGCAAAGGTTACCTAATATGGATGTGTATTGATAAACCTTAATCTTTTCACTAAATTTAAAGATAGTTCAAAAAATTCAAAGGGAATATCTCTTAAAGATGACATTGTTGTCACTTTTAGAATGAGAGGCAACTATTTATCTACACTAGAGTGTTGACTATTCCTTTTGGATTCATCAAATGATATTGATTGGGAGATTAATTACTATGAATTTGATCAAACCAACATCAAATTTGATCAATATTCCCTTTGGATTATGGTCCCACTAGGCATGCCAAAAACTATTGTAGGCTCAAGTTACACCCTTGGAGAGATTTATTTGGGATCCATCCAATTGAGCTACACAATGGGAACAATCCTAGGCTATGGGTGATCTATGATGGGATTGGACCTCTAGAGAAGGTTGGCTTCCTCTTGATGCTCACCTAGACTAATTATAAACTAATGCTTCATAGGGAGAAGGGTTATAAAGAGGATAAGGTCTCCTAAGAAGGATAAAATGGTGATGCACCAAAGTTAAATGGGAATTCATATAATCTTAAACACACACTGGAACAACATAACACAATTATGTCTTACACAACCTCACAATGTCATTAGTTTCATAATTATTTCATAGAAGAGGTTCTAGGTAGAAAACTAGTCTAGACCTAAAAGTTTTCTTGAAAATATATTCAAAGAAGTAGCATAAGGAAAGTAAACTAGGAAGACTCTCCTTCATAAATTAACCATGCATAAGCATATTAAGCACTCATTGAAGACATGAGATAGGCAAATAGTTGATCATATTACTTCAAAAAGTAGTTATGACAATATTTTTTTAGGGTTTAACCATATAAAATGAGCACATTTTGTAAGAGTCTCAATGAGTATCCTTGTCCTAAAAAATAATGATAAACTGTAAGAGTCGAGAACCCCCATAATGGGAATGAGACTAGGATTAGAGAGAGAGAGAGAGAGAGAGAGAGAGAGAGAGAGAGAGAGAGAGAGAGAGAGAGAGAGAGAGAGAGAGAGAGAGAGAGAGAGAGAGAGAGAGAGAGAGAGAGAGAGAGAGAGAGAGAGAGAATGTGGTAGCACATCATTAGAAAAGGAACACTTTATCTTAGGCCATTAATTAAATCTAAGCTACCACATTTTTATCCTTATCCATTAAAAACCTTATCACATTTTTTATCAATTAGTACAATACCCATGGCTTATTGAGTGAGAAAGTCCCCAAAGGTTTTGATGATGCATTAAATTCCCCTAGCTATAGTTCCCAACACTAGACATTTTCTTTGATCTTTCACACCATCTCTCCCTTGAAGACAAAACTTTGTGCTCATGGATCTGATAGAATCATTGCTTTATGCATTTTACATAGCTACTTGTCAAAAATATGGCCATGTTGAAGGATAAGGACCTTTCACTTTAATCACATATCTTGTCTATCCCCATTTTTGGATCATAGGTCTATCATATATATAGAAAACCAATATAAGATTATTGGTTTTCTTATAGTTTCCATACTAATACAAACCTATAGACTATATAGGCCCCTTTTTGGATATAATATGTCCAAATACACCCATTTTATCTCTACATTAACCAAGAATTCATTGTATACATAGGTTCTCAGTTAATAGTGATGAACATAGTTTTAGATGAACCCTACAAGTTATAAAAGTCAAACTAAAGGTCTCTATTAAGCACCATTGATGGTCCTTTTATGTTATTTATAACTTACTACATGGATATGGCCTTTTAATGTCATTGGATTGAGATTCAATGATGGTAGGATGCCCCTACAATATATATGTTTCCTTCTATAAAAAATTAGCCTTGGCTTCTTGACCTTTATTTTTATTAGTCATCAATATTGGATCAAATTATTGACATTTTGAACTTTACTCACACAATTGATTTTGATCTATATGATCAAGTTAGAAACATAGATCTTTATCTTGACTTACCAATTATAACTAAGTTGGTGCCACTTAGTTGTCCTATATTTACACTCAAGATCTACTGCCAGTCTTCTATTTTATGCACTTACAACATGTGGTGGCCTCTTGAGCTCTTTGACCTTTTGATTCATCTCACTCCATATATCTTCCTTGGAATGAATAAACTCAAATCATTGGATCCATTTTGGTTTGAAAACAAATAAATAATGATTAGGTATTAAAAATGGGATCCATGAGACCATCATTTGATGTCTGCATGGATGTATTTGATGTATTATAGATCATCAAATTTAAGATATAATGGATTTTTTTAGTGGCTTAAATTCAATGTTTGTGTGATCATATCCCATTATTTTACCAACCTTGAAGATTTATATCTTGAAGCAAAATAATCATGGAGGGACTAAATTTTTTGGAGATGTTCCTAAGACCAAGAATATTTTGCCCACTTGATCCACTAGCTCTAGGAGCTTTCTAATTGTGTTTAAATAATATTCAAGTGAGTTGACATGTGTGGTTTTGCATGATGTTCACTTTCCTGTCATGGTTGAAAATGTCTATGTATGGAAACTTAATGAATTCTATTTGAAGAGCCAACTTTGAACTTTCATAACTTTTATCTTGCTTAGATGCATGTATTGAAATTTAGTGCATAACAAGTAGGCTCAAAATGAACAAACCTATGTGACTATTTTCTCTTGAGATTGACACACATGTGAGATATTAGAGGTATAGCATTATCAAACTACCCACTCAAAAATTTTGCCACTATACCCAAAATTTCAAGATGAATATCGTGCACTTCCATAGTCATTCCAAGCACTCTTGACACCCCATCAGGTCTCTATAACATGCCCATATTATCAATATCATCCATCAATTTCTTTGGGGACATCATTGACAAACCTTCAACACTGCTTGAACCCTTTTCTCTAACTCGAGACCTATCCTTTTGAAATTGATAATTTACACTTCAAGTGAACTTAAATTATTTCAAAAGCTTTACAAGATACATGACCTCTTTATTCCACTCATTCCATCTAGAATATATGTTCATCTTCTCATCCATTAACAATCTAATCCATATAGGCACAAGTGTGATATGTGGACCAAAAATGGCTAACACTTAGATAGATGATATGTTCAAATGGGAATATTGGTATTGTAGACCAATCTCATAAACTTGTACCTCATTGTCTCATCTAAACCAAATAGGTAAAATTATGAGCATCATTTTCATCATATCCACTTATTTCCAAAACTTATATCCAACATGAATATGTATTAAAAGTCTTAAAAAATGTATTCATACACTTGGATTCATCCCAAATACATGATAACACATTCTTAATCAATTTGTCACTATTGCCTAAGTTTCTTACTATTTTCACCATTAGGCCTATTAGTGATTGGTCAACATTGATGACTAATTTGGCACACTTTAGGGTTCTAACATATCTATAAATCTCCATGGACATAAAATACAAGTCTCAACCTTCTCCATAGAATTATTTTCATACTTTGACTTTGTCAACTTTGACTGCTACAACAAATGTTCAAAAAATAAGCATTTACTTGTAGGGTCTAATCACATACCTAACAAACCAATCACACTTAGATATGAGCATTTACTTGTATATAAGTAAATGCTCATATCTAATACAACCTCCAATCACTTAAATATCCATACCAATCAATTATGAGCACTTTATAATAACTTATTTCATATCAAGTCACTATTAAAGTTCTTTGAGGGTTTAAACCATCTTTCAATCTAATGATCATTCATAAAGCATAAAACCTTATTCCAAAAACTAATTCCTATCTTTTTTATCTAGGAACCTTCACCATATAACATGAATATCTTAGGTTATACATGCCAATGAATAATTAAAATTCCTTTTTAGGTTGAGAACCCTTCATTCTATGCACTCTAGAGACCTCAAAACCATTTTTCATGCCTTTTATTACAAACAATGACCTCAAAATTTGTGAACATTTATATAAAATATACCATATCTCTTAAAATAATCACCTATCCATAGTAGCCTTTGAAATATAACCTCATACCCCATTAGTCCATGTTCTCTCTCTTTGCTCTCTATGCCTTGACCTGCAAGTCACATTAGGCCTTAAAACTAGCCTTTTAACCACTGTCCAAGATCTCAAAACCTCATATACAAACTAAATCAACCTCTCTCATTATAAAACACTAATTTACATCCTTAAAAGGCCTTTACAACACTTCATCATATTTTATTAGGTTAGTAAGGGATTAGAACTAGTCTTGTTATAGACTTGGATTTAGGGTTTTACCCCTATAGGCTCACCTTAAAACTATAATAAGTGATACAATGAGTAATATTTATGTCTAATAAAACTTATACATCATGTTTTTCCTTTTTTTATCCATATAACTATGCCACCATGCTACTTCATGTACATGACTAGGCATCCTATGCATAAATCTTCTCAACTCTCTTACTAGTTTCAAACACTTGATAACTTTGACAACCAATATTATAACACTCTTTTATGATTATACACCTTAATCACATGCCTTACATGTTCCTCAACCAATGTCATACCTTTTGACAAACCTCTGCATGATCATCATGCACATGCTCATGATATGAATATGCTTGTTATGACTAAGCTTCTCAAGACACCTTATACTCACTAGACAAAATTCTCACACCACTACAACAATATTGACAATATCCAACATAAGAATCATTAGTTTTCCTTAAAATTATCTCTCAATATAAATACATTAGATTGTCTTCAAATTCTCTCTCTAACCTACACATTGACATCACCACATCAAATGACATCAACCTTGACATCAATAACAACACTTCTCAACAAAATAACTTTTAAATATTTAAAAATAATATAATATACCACTCCAAAAAATTTCATTCAAGATTAACTTGTCATTTTCAAGTTAAGTTTATTTTAGTACACTAAAACCTTAGTTGATTATATATAGGTTGATAGCATAAGATGTATATGGATTTAAGTTTTAAATCTTGTTTCAGAACAAATTTTATTTTAAAATACTCTCCAAGAATATAAACTACTTTTACACTTTGTTTTATCACTTAGCCAATCTCAAAAATGGTGAAAAAAACTTTTCTTGACTAGTATAACCTTCTTTATTGATTGAAACAAACTTGTACTTGATTTTCCATCTTGAAACATGCATGAACACTCATCTAAAACAACACATATGATAAAAAGATAATAATATAATTAAATTAAATGAATTATTAGATTTAAATCTAATAATTTAACCGATTAATTCATTCTTTCATTATTTTAGGTGAAAATATGCTACTACAACACTATTAAAAAGACATTGGTTTAAAACTTCTTTTTTTTCAAATCTTTGAATTCTTAGGATTATTTTATTTTCCTATTATTATGTTTTATTATTTGTGATCTCATATTTATTCTCATATAACTCCATTCCAAAATCCTAAATATATCTAACCAACTTAATAAACCCAATTTAATAATAAACCTTAATTGAGTTTGACATAGTCACAAATGAGTTAAGACATTTGAACTAGTCTAAAACATGCATAAGAAATTACTTGATCCTTATACGAAGGATCATGAGATTTAGTTGCACTATAATATGATAAATACTCTTCAAATATCCTTTACAAATTCAAATTTTAAAATTGATAATTTTGGTAGGAAAACCATTACTAAGTCCAAATAACCTAATTTGGGAATGCTAATAATTTGAAAACCTCCTTAATGACTAAAAATAACCTCATACACCTAAACAAGACCAAAAAATTTAAAAATAACAACTAAAACCTAATGCTTCTAAGTAAACATACTTTTATGTTAAATCTATTGGATCAAATGTGATTTGTTTTGCATTGGTTTTTTAGTTCTTGCATAATATCCAAAAAGTAAATTGGTTCAATATCACTTGGAACTTTAAAATCAATCAATGATTCATATAATATATCCTCACAGATAGTATAATTATTTATGAGTTTTAGGATTTAGATCTTAGAATGTGTGTTGTTAAATTTGTCAATAAGGTTATATCCATTAGATTTGATCGTAAGTTTAGGTTTAAGAGACACCTGATGTATATTACTAGGTGGCAAAATAGATTATGCACCCTTATATTTTTTTGTAGTGATAATCAAGTCATGTGTTGACAAAATGTTTAATCTTAAATTGAATAATATGGGGTATCAAGAGTTAATAATATAGAAATGAATAAGAACAAGGGTGATAAAATGATCTATAACAATCCCATTGATTTTTAAACTCAAAATAATAATATTTTTCATTTATAATAATTAGATATCATAAAAAATAGAAAGTATATCTATTGATTGATATTGAAATCAATTGAAAATAAGATCACTTAGATGGTTTAATGTGTGCATGCAGATCTAGATTAAAAAAATTGAATTAGATTGGATTAGGATCCTATAATAGTCATCAAAGTCTATAATTTTTCACTCTATGACCTTAGATGCTTGTGTTAGATCTAGGAAATCATGTCAATACTAGTGTCTAAACTATATGTAAGTGTCTAGTATGGAATATTAATTAGATCTAAATGTGACCAACTAAAGCCTTTTGGGTTTTATATCACCTTCTTTATGGTGTATAAAAATTATGTGCATAGTTTGCACCTTTTTGTCAAATGATCAAACCATAGTTTCCTCACCCTTTGTGTGACTATGGTAAAAGTGGGTTATTGGGCACATATTTTCAAGTTTCCACAAGAAACCTTATATTAGTGGGTTCTACCTACATAACCAACACTTCAAATAGAGCCTCAGACTTATGTAATTCTACACTACATGTTGGATTATGTATGCATAATAATGTTTAAATGATATTTATATATTACATAGGACCTCAATCTTGTACACTTGTCAAAATTATATATTGGCTATTCTTCTCATTTATAGATATTTTCCCACTTCCACAAGTCTCACATCTACTCTATCATTTTCCCCCTTAGACTATATCTCTTAGTTTGACTAGTCTTATGTTGATGATCTATGTCTTCTATCTTTTCCATAATGTTAAAAATGTACTTATCTTTCATATTTATAATTTATGAACATCTACCTAATTTATTATTCCCTAGACACTAGTATTTAGGATATAAACTAGCATTAATGTTAGTGTCTTGATCTGATGTAATTATCTAGTGATGTAAATTCATCCAATTTGTAAATGAAACATATCTTAATGGTCAACCTTAAGTGATTTAATGCAATTTATTAATCTAAAGAGATTGATATAAATATAAGATCAACCCTCATTCATTATTCACTTAGCAAAAGACCAAAGAGACCAAGGTAACTTATCAAAATCACTCTATCAAGAAATAAATTAAATAAAGCTTCCGTTTTTCTTCATCAGTCATAGGTTTAACACATGTATAGGTCTAAATTAATAAATGAATTTCCAAAGATCCTAATTTTCCATGTTATAAGTTAGGTCACTATTGTACTTAATTTGTAGGATATTGCATGATTCACACATAAGATAATGCATAGGGGAGAACTACATGAGTATGAGGAATTCTTATGGATTATTGGATATATAGGTATTGCCTACTAACAATAGGGTCTTTAGGGTCAAATTGACACCATTTTCCCACAAGCGCATTTTCCACAAGGGCACCATGAAGATGAAAAACTAGGGTTTTAAAAATACATGAAGAGTGATAGTCCATGACCCAAATATCAATGCACCATATTGAAATTGAATTCAAATGTAAATTAATCTATGTGGTCGAATCTTTTTTTAGAAACTATTTCATATATGACACTTTCATCAAATCTAGATAGTAGCATCAACACAATCATCGTAGGGTAATGTTAGTGTCTACAGATCTAGAATCGAATGATTATTATAGAACCATATTCCATCCTATTTATTACCTATTCTAAATCTGAAACTATGTTAACATAATAACCAAATAATTATTTTATTTATTTTTCATTTCCTTGAATAGCTTAGTTGTACTTTGTATATTTAGCTTATACTCAACATAATAAATTTAGTGTATTCTTGTATCTAAGTTTGTTACCAAATTGGCCTATTATATATCTAATTATCACCCTTTTTCATTATCATTTATATATTATTAACCCTTATACTACCAAGGTATGATATCTCCATGATCTAATTAGAGTTAAATATTTGGTAAACCTAATCTTTGAACATCAAATCCTAGGTCAATTAGGGTTTTCTATTTTTTATGTCCCTCATTATTTATTGTTAGAATTTTCCAATAATGTTTTCCATAGACATATCTATAATTATTTTATTGTATAATACCTTATATTTTTAATGGGTTTTTACATTAGTGTCCTAGTTTGATACATTTAATCTATAAGAGCTTAAAAGAATGTGCACTTGTATCCTCCTTGTTTTAATGTTTACAATGAGAGGGCTCTAAATTAGAAAAAACACTTGATGTCTCTTCAAAATTAATTTTGTAATACTATAGAGCCAATACACACACACACACACACAGATATATATATATATATATATATATATATATATATATATATATATATATATATATATTATATGTGTGTGTGTGTGTGTGTGTGTGTGTGTGTGTGTGTGTGTGTGTGTGTGTGTGTGTGTGTGTGTGTGTGTGTGTAAACCATTCATCCTACATAAATCTTATTTGAATGATAAATACCATCTTATACCCATTATTCGAACATAACTTATAATGGATTTTATAGTCCATGTTGTTACTACTCAAAGATGTAGAATTGATAAAGATATTATTCCACCTATTAATATAAAATAAGTGCCTCCCAAACCTAAGATAGTAATAAAATATAAGGGATATTAAATTATTGAGAAATACACATGAAAATATTTCAATCCTTGAGATCCTAAGGCAATCTAATGTCTATAAGGATATTATATTAGGAAGCATTGCATGGGACACAAGTTGTAAGTAATATTGATCTCTATTATTTTGTGGATGTTTTGAATGATCTCAATAATAATAAAAATCTCATCACCTTTAATCCAATAGATTTACCATATAAATATATTATTTCCCAAAATCTAACTTTGTTCATACAAGTGACAATGCAAAGTAAATTTATCAAGAGTGATCATTGATAATGGATCAAGACTAAAAATTTGTAGCATATAATTCCTTATAACCATATTTATCAACACAAACCTTATTAAAAAAATAATTATGCACATAAAAGGGTTTGAAAATTCACATAGCCTTCCATTTGGATAAATTGCATTAGATGTGACGTTAGAACCAAAAATGATTTCATCTACTTTTCAAGTCATAGCTCAATCCTTACATTATAATTTACTTTTTGGTAGACCTTGGATACATTTAATGTAATTTTTACTATATACACTTCATCTATATGTAAAATTCATACATGAGGATGATGAACCTTTTAAATTTTACAAAATGATACATTCTAAAATTGAAGGCATCCCTATAGTGGTATCACCTAAACAATGCATGTTGTTTCAGCGTATACCTACATACCAAAAAGTTTAGTTAATTATAATGGATCCTTTATCTTTAGATACAAATAAGGTACTAAACTTTGAGATGCAAATAGATATGCAAAAGATGAAATAAATATTACCAAAAGATCTAGTAAGACTACAAGATCCCTCAAAATTTGAGCTTCTTTTATAAGTTAATACTGATCAAAATGATGGCCATGTTTCATATTACTATGATAGTAATGATGATATATCCTATAATATGACATATGATAAAATGTGAAAATTAAAATTTTATCCACTTGATCACCTGTCACATAACCTATTCAAATGTATGGGTCCTGGCATATATACACTAAATCC
Source organism: Torreya grandis (assembly GCA_037957365.1). Taxonomy (NCBI): domain Eukaryota; kingdom Viridiplantae; phylum Streptophyta; class Pinopsida; order Cupressales; family Taxaceae; genus Torreya; species Torreya grandis. The sequence continues at coordinate 2,115,833 of JARHVA010000955.1, read as the reverse complement.
ACTTTTTAAAAATATATAATTTATTTTGGATAAGGGTAAAATAAAAATAGTAGGTGATCATCCAAATGCTTGTTACTCTATACATCCCTCTTGGCTAGAAACATTTACTCAACCTTATAAGGGACAAATTTAAATTCATCATGTGAATAATGTGGAGTCTTATCAAAAGGCTTCATAACAAATTTTACATATCACAACACAACAAGGTTTTTCCTTTTTTCACAAAATAAAATTAATGCATATTCCAAATGATAATTTTAATTCTTATACTACACACATAAAATGTGAGAAGGAACATGCTATGTACCTTTTCAACTTATCCAATCATGATGAAAACAATGTAAAAGATTCAACTTAATGTTTTTAGACACCAAGTGGTGGAGGTACCTATGACCATCCATTAGATTATAACATATATTAGTCTCTTAAAATATTCTAAAAATACCAAAAAAATAAAATAAAAATTCAAAAATATTTTCATCACCTACATGTTCTTTATCTCCTTGGCATATATGTGTTAGTTCCATGTTGATGGATGGTATATTTATTTACTTATATATACACACATGTGTGTCACACTTATAATTTTTTTTGATACATTCATTCACAAATACATAATATATTTCTATTTCAGATGCTTGGATTTCCCTCTACTCATGTCATGTGTACATTGGGGCATCCATTTCTTTTATCTTAATACACACATATTATATAGTTCAATTATCACATTTCATTATCATGTTTGAGATTAAATATGTACTTACACATTCCTTTATCCATGATTTTATCTTAGATAGGGTACTTGATATGCTATACATTTGACATATTTTATTAACACATTGATACATGGGCTACTGTGACATGTTTATATGAATGACTTATACTTGAATTTATGAAATTCCTTGAGTATCTTGCCTTTTTATTGTATTTAAATGTTTTTTAATGTTAATATGTTCCTTTTATTGTGGCCCCTATACCTATTAATGATTTCATTAACATTTTAATATGTTATTATTAATTTTATGGAAATTTTACTAAGTCATGCCTCTTCAATTATACGACATTTGAATATGCCCCTTGTTTATAGTCTCCTTGGATCATTGACTTTTGACTTGATTTTGAGTTATATTGTGTGTGTGCTTTATTTTCTTGTTAAGATTGCACTATTAACTATATAAACATTTACATGATATTTATCATGCATCTTAGGCCTAAATGTGATCACATTGGTTCTATATGTTTCAATGTTATATCTACTTAGACATGGTCCTTTTATATGCTACATGGTCACATTCACATATTATACAATTGTATTATCTTTTTGAGATGAGGTAATTACCAATTTTTTCTTTCCCTCACCTCAAGGGGTAGTATATTAGTGGGGCATGTCATAGAGGCATTTTATCCACACTTGGATCAATTTTTAGATTTAGTGGGGGCATGATTTAGAATCATGTTATCAAATTTAATTTATTATGTTACTTATATCTATTCTCAAATTCATAGGGGGCATGCCATATGGTCATGGATTTTGCACATCCATAGTTTTTAAATTCAGTGGGGGCATGATTTGTAATCATGTTCTCCACACTCATTCAATATGTGGTACTTCTATCAGTTTTTTCATTTACTAGGGTCATGTCATGTGGACATGGATTCCACACATTCATATTTTTTAGCTTTAGTGGGGAAATGATTTGGAATCATGTTCTTCACATGTATTTAGTATTTAACATCTCCAAATTAAAATTGGGGCATGTTTTTGAAACATGTTCTCCATATTGGCACTTATATCATTTTTCATATTTCTCTATAGATATCAGGGTTATGTTATGAATGCATGTTCTCCACATTTACATGATTTTATAAATTTTCCAAAGCACATAGTTATATGATTTAGATTCATAGTTATGGAAGAATTATATACATTGGTGCCAATATTATACATAATTTCATCATGAGACATATCTAAGGTATATATGTTATGTAATGTGTGCCTAATATTTCAAAATTAAAATTATTTTTAAATTATAAAACTATTTTATGGACTATTAAGACATCACAAAAAAAATTCTATTGATACCTCATGTATTTTTATAGACATTATTTGGCCAATATATTATAGTAGTTGGTTCACTTTTGTGTATAGTTGAGGTGATCAAATCACTCAATATTTCCAAGTTTTTAGATTTGAATTGATTGTATCATCCATCCTCATGATGTTATAAGTATCATTGGGTTACATGGTGGAGCTAATCTCAACTACTAGGTGGTAATTCACTTTTACTCCAAGGTTGGTGGCATGGGCCTTCCAATCTCTCTCTCTATATAAATATCCTTGGATATATGCACTTTCAATATTTATCTATAGCTATCCTAATATTAGTTTCATATCCTTACAATGATACATATTTTTTCAAAACAACTTACCAATAGGCAAGGTAGTTACATCGACATAGAGGTGTATTGCTAAACCTTTCTTCTTAAACTTAAATTTATTTCAAGTACTTTCAACCTAGATTATATGTACTGATTATATAATATAAAATGTTATTGGTTGCAAGTTATTTATTATCAAAGTACTCAATTTGGGCACACATAAAGGAAAGGTGTGTTATACACACCCAAGTACCCATTCATTTTCTTTAAATTAGAAATTTCATTATCTTATACACTTGGAAAACTCAGACCTTAGAAGTTCCTCTAAGTTAAGGACACTTTCTCAATTTTATGTCTCACATATACTCGAATTTATGGTTATTTGTCCTATATCTCTTAGTTTGACTAGTCTTATGTTGACGACCCAGGTCTTTTAATTTTCCTATAATTCTTAAAATGTACTTATCTTTCATTTCTACATGTTTTTAACTTATACCTACTTTCTTTCTCCCTAGACACTACCAAGGCAACTTATCAAAAAAACTCTATCAAGAATTTAATTAAGCAAAACTTCCCTGTTTACACTCCAATCATAGGTAAAACACATCTATAGGCTTGAATTAATAAAAGAGAATCCCAAGAGATAAATTTTCCAAGTCATAAGCTAGGACAATGGTGTACTTTATTTTCACAATATTGCATGATTCACACACAAGCCAACATGTAGAGGAGAATTACTTAAGTCTAAAGACCTATTATGGAGTATTGTATAGGTAGGTAGTGCCAACTAATATAGTGTTCTTTAAGGTTATCTTGACACCATGTGCCCACTAACCCAAATTTTCCCAAGGTCACCTTGTAGATAATAACTAGGGTTTTACAAATTCATGATGAGTGATAGTCCATGACCCAAATATAAATTCACTAGAGTGAAGGTGAAGTCAAAACTAGAAGCTTAAAGGTGGTCATATCTCTTTTCAATAATTATTCCATATAGAAAACTTGTGTTGAAACCAAATAGTAGTATTGACATAACCATCTTAGGCTATCATTAGTGTCCAGATCCCCCAAAGCATCAATTCTAGAATCTAATGACTATTCTAAAAGAATAAAACAAAACTTCCATATTTACACTCCAATCATAGGTAAAACACATCTATAGGCTTGAATTACTAAAAGAGAATCCCAAGAGATCAATTTTCCAAGTCATAAGCTAGGCCAATGGTGTACTTTATATTCACAATATTGCATGATTCACACACAAGCCAACATGTAGAGGAGAATTACTTAAGTCTAAAGCCCTATTATGGAGTATTGTGTAGGTAGGTAGTGCCCACTAATATAGAGTTCTTTAAGGTTAGCTTGACACCATGTGCCCACTAACCCAAATTTTCCCAAGGTCACCTTGTAGATAATAACTAGGGTTTTACAAATTCATGATGAGTGATAGTCCATAACCCAAATATAAATTCACTAGAGTGAAGGTGAAGTCAAAACTAGAAGCATAAAGGTGGTCATATCTCTTTTCAATAATTATTCCATATAGAACACTTGCATTGAAACCAAATAGTAGTATTGACATAACCATCTTAGGCTATCATTAGTGTCTAGATCCCCCAAAGCATCAATTCTAGAATCTAATGACTATTCTAAAACAATAAAACAAAACTTCCCTATTTACACTCCAATCATAGGTAAAACACATCTATAGGCTTGAATTACTAAAAGAGAATCCCAAGAGATCAATTTTCCAAGTCATAAGCTAGGCCAATGGTGTACTTTATATTCACAATATTGCATGATTCACACACAAGCCAACATGTAGAGGAGAATTACTTAAGTCTGAAGCCCTATTATGGAGTATTGTATAGGTAGGTAGTGCCCACTAATATAGTGTTCTTTAAGGTTAGCTTGACACCATTTGCCCACTAACCCAAATTTTCCCAAGGTCACCTTGTAGATAATAACTAGGGTTTAACAAATTCATGATGAGTGATAGTCCATGACCTAAATATAAATTCACTACAGTGAAGGTGAAGTCAAAACTATAAGCATAAAGGTGGTCATATCTCTTTTCAATAATTATTCCATATAGAACACTTGCGTTGAAACCAAATAGTAGTATTGACATAACCATCTTAGGCTATCATTAGTGTCTAGATCCCCCAAAGCATCAATTTTAGAATCTAATGACTATTCCAAAACAATAAAACAAAACTTCCCTATTTACACTCCAATCATAGGTAAAAAAAATCTATAGGCTTGAATTAATAAAAGAGAATCCCAAGGCATCAATTTTCCAAGTCATAAGCTACGCCAATGGTGTAATTTATTTTCACAATATTGCATGATTCACACACAAGCCAACATGTAGAGGAGAATTACTAAAGTATAAATCCCTATTATGGAGTATTGTATAGGTAGGTAGTGCCCACTAATATAGTGTTCTTTAAGGTTAGCCTGACACCATGTGCCCACTAACCCAAATTTTCCCAAGGTCACTTTGTAGATAATAACTAGGGTTTTACAAATTCATGATGAGTGATAGTCCATGGCCCAAATATAAACTCACTAGAGTGAAGGTGAAGTCAAAAATAGAAGCATAAAGGTGGTCATATATCTTTTCAATAATTATTCCATATATAACACTTGTGTTGAAACCAAATAGTAGTATTGACATAACCATCTTAGGCTATCATTAGTGTCTAGATCTCCCAAAGCATCAATTCTATAATCTAATGACTATTCCAAAACAATAAAACAAAACTTCCCTATTTACACTCCAATCATAGGTAAAACACATCTATAGGCTTGAATTAATAAAAGAGAATCCCAAGAGGTCAATTTTTTAAGTCATAAGCTAGGCCAATGGTGTACTTTATTTTCACAATATTTCATGATTCACACACAAGCCAACATGTAGAGGAGAATTACTTAAGTCTAAAGCCTTATTATGGAGTATTGTATAGGTAGGTAGTTCCCACTAATATAGTTTTATTTAAGGTTAGCTTGACACCATGTGCCCACTAACCCAAATTTTTCCAAGGTCACCTTGTAGATAATAACTAGGGTTTTATAAATTCATTATGAGTGATAGTCCATGACCCAAATATAAATTCACTAGAGTGAAGGTGAAGTCAAAACTAGAATCATAAAGGTGGTCATATCTGTTTTCAATAATTATTCCATATACAACACTTGTGTTGAAGTCAAATAGAAGTATTGACATAACCATCTTAGGCTATCATTAGTGTCTAGATCCCCCAAAGCATCAATTCTAGAATCTAATGACTATTCCAAAACAACATTCAATCTTGTTTCTTTCCTATTATAGATCTATCACTATGTTATCATCATAACCAACTAATTATATTACTTATTTTTCATTTTCATTCATAATTTAGTTATATTTTACATATTTAGCCTATGCTTAGCATGATAAATTTAGTGTATGCCAATATATGATTTTAACACCCAATTGGCCTACTATAGATATGATTATCACCCTTGTGCATTAAATTTATATATTATTAACACTCATAGCATTAAAAGGATAGCCCTAGTAACCAATTTAGTGATAAAAATGATGTAATGTGTGATAATAAAGTACATATAGTAACCTAGATTGTAACTTGGCAAATAGGAATGTTATTTCAATAATTTAGAACTATAGGGATCTTTATACTATGAATAATATGGAAATAGGGATGGATATGACATGTTTTCTTACTTAAATTATTGATTAAGTGATTTTTAGAAACTTACTTTGTGAGTTCTCAGTATTTGCTCAGTGGTGAATGAATGAGGATTGATATTGTATATATACCATTAATTTTTTAAAACTTCTCACATTAAATCACATAGGTTGACCTTTATGATATATTTTATTAGAAAAATAGATGAATTTTGGGCACTAGAAACTTAGTTTTAAAATGGGCACTTGCATATATATATTGGTATCTAACTAGGATATAAGTATCTAGGAAGCTATAAAATAATTATAGGTCACAAATTAATAGATAAGGATAATGATAAGGTTTAGATCATTTCACATAGTATATAAGGTTTAGTCAATAGAATAATAGTGGTCAAATTAAGAGATACACAATTTATCACAAAGAGATAATGAACGTGAGCTTTTTGGAAGTGAGAATATCTTATAACTAAAGGGTACAACCATGATAATTATTTTCCAAATGTACAAGACTGAAGTGCTATATAATTTAAATTTAGTGTTTAAAATTGGAGAAAAATACTTGGAGATTTAAAACATATGAAATTTTTTGAATTGATTTATTATAATTTAGATACTAGGATCCCTATGGGAGGCTAGCCCAACACCTTAAAAATTAGGAGGAAGTGTCAATACCTACTATGGACATGCTACTTACTGGCATAACTAGTTTTTATTGGATAAATAGGACATTTCTAAATTTTGGGTTAAGATACATTCACTTAGTATGACCATGGAGATAGCCAAGAAAATTCAAAATGATCCACATAAAAGGAAAAGTGTTGAGATTCATATAGGAAATACTAGAGAAGAACCTATGGGAGATAATGTTGAATAATTGAAAAGGATGATACTCAAAGAGATTCCACCTCCTAAGTATCCTTAGTCATAGAATCCTTTAGACATGGGCACCCATTTAATGCCTCCAATTACACATACTTTTATTCCTACAATCTAACCAACTCAGCCATCTACCTCAACATAACCACTAGTAACTAGCTAAGATCCTCTAGTGCTTACCTCAGCTAGGCCACCTCAAAACAATTAGGGAATAAGGTCACTACCTAGTTCTCTTAGTCCTCTTATTTTTTCAACTGAATAGAATATTCCACTTTAAAAAACACCATTGGATTTAACATAAGAGGAGGAATTTAATAAGGAAGACTTAGTGGATATGGGAATTGAGAAATAAATTTCAATGAAAGAGGAAGGATTTAATGTGGCATGTGTTATTTTTTAGAAGACACCTGTACATGTGTAATTTATAAATTTTGAGCCTAGTTCTCTTTAGGACACACAACTAGAGATAATTGAGACACAAGAGTGAGAAGTTTTAGTGAGTAAGGTTATTGATCCATCTAACCCAATACATATTATTCTAGTGGACATATCAATTTCTAATGAAATGAATAATATAGTCACAATGGTAGGAAATACTACATAGATCATGGTTTCTAATTTGCATGTTTCAAAATTTGATATATATTATATTACTCATGTTACTTTTCTATATCATATGATTTCCTTGGAATCTATGAGTATTTTTTTCCTCTATTTATTAATTTTAGTACTCATTTAATAAAAATTTATAACATTCCATGTAATATGTTAGATGATTCCATTATTTACTAATGTTATCCTTGAAATTACTATATTATTTTTGAAGTATCAATAAACTTGACCCAATCTATCATTACATAGTTTGAGGATGTAGTATACCCTCAATGATATTTTTCCATTGATTTCTAGGAGGTACATTTCAAGAAATTAGTTTCCCAGCCCTTTTTTGACACATAAATTAGTCATTCATCCACCTAAATAGGAATTCCAATGCCATTAGTTTCTCAGATAGATTACTCTATTATAACAACTATTTAGGAGTCCCCCATTGCATTTAAATAAATTATTCAAAGTCCACTTAAGATTAAGGTATCTCAAGAGAAAATGGTCATCCATCCATTTCTTAAACTTTCCTCACATACTCCTCTAATAATAATGGTACCACCATGAACCATCCCATCTATTCTTGCTTCATCTCAAGAACCTATCTCAGAGACTAGGGTGGTCGTAGCCATGCCATGGATGCAGCAAATGCAAATAGATAAACTATCTAGGTAGTCCTGGTTCTTTTTAAACCATCAAAGATCAATCTATAATTTGATAATAGTAATATGAATTTAAGATAACCATAAAGAGGAAAATGATTGGTGTTGAAATTGAATTCAAAAGAGAGGAAGAGAAAGAGTCAATTTGATGACTATTAGGAATTTGATAAATATCCTAAATTTATAGTGGATCCAATATGAGGGGTTTTGAATAAAATGGTTCATGGTCTCAAACATTAAAACTAAAAGCCAAAGTCTTAACCCAAAATATAATCATCAGAGTATGTTTTGAAATAGGTACAAAAATTAGCTCACATGGTGTATGATTTAATATGATAAATTCACAAAGCATGAGTAGAGTCATAGACACATTGGAGTAAGGTGGCATATTTATGTGAAGATTTAAAAATATTTTTTTCTAAGATGTACATTATGTAAAAAGTAGTAATGGAAAAGTTAGACCCAAACTTAAATTTATTGACACTCCATAATATTATTTTGGCACATAATTAATCTAATAACACCATATATGGCCTTATGGAGTGGCACAAAATCATGTAATATCAATTTAATAAATTAACTACTCAAGAACATGAAGCTAGCAATTATCTTAGAGATATACTTATCACTCACACACACACACACACACACACACACACACACACACACACACACACACACACACACACACACACACACACACACACACACACACACACACACACACACACACACACACACACACACACACACACACACACACACACACACACACACACACACACACACACACACACACACACACCCGCACGCACACACACACACACACACACACACACACACACACACACACACACACACACACACACACACGCACGCACGCACGCACACGCACACGCGCGCACACACACACACACACACACACACACACACACACACACACACACACGCACACACAGGTGTGTGTGTGTGTGTGTGTGTGTGTGTGTAAATAGTCAAAAAATATATGTTTTAATGCTTTCCACACACACACACACACACACACACACACACACACACACACACACACACACATGTGTAAATAGTCAAAAATATATGTTTTAATGCTTTCCTCTAGGCCTATATCAACCTTTTCACAATAGAACTTAAAGATTAAACCCAGGGAAAAGGAGAATTAGTTGTTCATCTAATCAGATTTGCTAAGGAGAAAATTTATTAATCACAAAAGCTATAAGAATTATTTGATGCTTTAATGGTACTCATAACAAGTTAATATAGAAGATTATTTCCATACTCAAAATTCCCATCATAAGTTTTGATGCAACTAAATTAGAATTTATAACATGTACTGATTTCCATAAGAAAAATAAGGAGGAAAAATAGCTAGCTACTATATCTTCACAAGTTCAAGCCACAATAATTGAGTCCTCTTCTTCAACATAGGTAATGATTGGAATAACACATCCTAGTATCACCTCTACTATAGTTACTTTATATTTTTTCATAATATTAACTCTAGTACCAATAAAATCTGTATCTCTAGTTACTAGTATAATGGAAATTTAATCTATAGTTAACTTAATACATCATCAACTCCTATTTTAGAAACATCTAGTCTAGATTTGTCAAATTTAGTTTAAGTCTATTAAGATTTAGATACCATTGGTAGCTCTACTTTGACATCATGGAATAATTTAGTAAGTTTATTATTATCAAAAGTATTTATATATTTGATTTGATAGTAGGTAATGTTTTTAATTAGTAATATAAATTAGGAACATGACTTAACATTAGTCTTTGTACATGAAATCATATTCTTAATATTAAGTGGCGCCCATATATATATATATATATATATATATATATATATATATATATATATATGATTCTCATACATTTTAATTTCAAGATATTTTGGAAATTAATTCAAGAAAATAAAGTTTCTAAAACTATTTTGTGAGTTTGTGTGAATGTACTTTCTCTTCTCCAATTCAATGATTTATTAAAGTATTTCCATTAATTTGGTAAAATATTTGATATGATAATTTCATGTTTTCTATAGAGATAAAATTGAATAATTTGTTAGTTTTGTTACTTATCTGGTTATAGATCATATGTAAAACTTATTGGTGACATAGTATATTATTAACAATTTGGCACTAATAATATATTTGATTATGGTCATTGAATCTAACTAAAACTATTTCCTATATGTTTTCTATAGAGATAAAATTAAATAATTTGTTAGTTTTGTTAATTGTTTGGTTATAGATCACATGTAAAACTTATTGGTGACATAGGATATTCTCAACAATTTGGCACTAATAATATATTTGATTATGGTCATTAAATCTAACTAAAACTATTTCCTATAAATATTCACTATGTTTGGCTATATATTATACTTTTATATAATCCATAACATACATTGATTTATCATAAATGCTTGGCCTAGTGTAAGTGAGTTAATTTTTTTTGGTTTAATCTCTAATTGGATCATATAACACCTTATTTTAAACCTTACCATTCCCTCCCTTTTATATTTTTGGATAGATTCAACTTATGTTAGATCCACCCATTCATCTCAAGTAGAATCTAGACATACATCACATCTAAACCATCTATGGTTAATAACTGCTTTGCTCACTAATATTCCACCACATGGTTATTTATGAAACTGAGACCCATAACTTGTGCCTTAGAGTGATTTTTTTCACCAATCCTAAAATTTTAGGGATTTTCCCATAAGAAACCCTGTTATGCATAAAACTTGCATCTATAGGTTTTGTTGTAAACAAATCTCTCATCTTAGAGATGGTTTTTCAAGCCTACTCTAAGATTTGAGTAACATTGGAATACCTCTAGGCTTTTGAATTGAATATGATAGATGTATACCTATATGTTTAAAGGATAGCTCCCTATATTTCTCTTTACTTTCTTATCAATTACACTAACTATTTTCTTGGATGAAAAGGGATAAAAGTGACATGAAAATAACCTATTCTAATTAGTTGATACACCAAAAATATCTCCACTAGATTGGCCTACCATTTCATCATAAACATGACTCATAACACTACTATCAACATCCTATATTTCTCTAACCTAAGTATTTATAATATTGAGGTGATATGAATTGCACTACTCAAGGTGAGTGAACATGAGGTCATATTATAGACACTTATGCTAATATTTACACTTAGAGGTATTAAAACACACTAGCTACACTTCATGTGACCTGTTAGAGAGATAGGTACTTACACCAAACATGAAAGGATAAAGAGAAGGCAAGTATAAACATGAATCACTATACATCACTTAGCACACTTAGACAAGAAATTCATGAACTCAAAACTATATATAAAATATTATTTTGAAGTCAAAGTACAATATCAAACTAGAAAGGCTTCAATATACCAGGTGTGGGTTCCCTTACAAAATTTAAAATGTCTTACATTTATAGAGTATATGAGGAGAAAGAGAAGAAGGTAAATTTAAAGTTCCCAAATACAAGTGTTAAAGCATGGAAACTAGTCACATTTCAAGAGAGTTGAGTTTGAAAATAGGTCTTGAAGTCTTCTTAGATAAATGTGCATCTAAAACATGACAACTCTAAAAAATTGGTGTAAGGTTCTCAAATGGCCTTCTTAAAACTACCTTCAAAATTAAGCATCTCTTTGGGATCTTGAAATTATAATATGGAGAGTTGACACATGTAAAATATCTTAAGATTTTTGGAAACATGCCATGATATTCATTAAATGCATCCTTAATTGCTATCCATCTCCATGACAGTTGTACTCATCATTTGTAGCCATTCATTCTCTATTGGCCTCATTATTCACATTTATCACTAAAATGACCTTACGTTTCTCAAAATAATCCATTTAAAAGGTGTTAGGACACCTATATAGAGTCCCCTTTCATTTTAATCCATGATCTAGGCCTTAAAAAGGTCCAAAAACTAATTTTCCATCCTCTCACTAGGTAGTCACTTTATATTTTCAATGCCTTTCCAAAACTACCTATAATGAACTATGTTTAAGAAAATATTTTGAAATTAACTTAGGTGAGAGGTTAGAATAGAGAGTTATAATAAGTCTCTATAAACCTCACCCAATAGTTTTCATCCATAAAAACTCTTCTACACCTACAAAACAAGTGAAATATTTACAAACAAACATTGTTTTAGGTTGTTCGTGTTTATAAGATATAAAATAGTTAGGTATCCAAGAGAATGAGTGAGTGATTAACATATACAAATCAATTTCTATGCCATTTGAGCAATATTTAGTTAATATCCATATATTATTCTCCATTAGGTCAAAATCAAGGCTTTAGGAGGGTTTTTAGTAGTTTGGACTATTAGTAATTATCTATAAAAACCATAATTTTAAAATCTAAAAAAAATAAAATAAAATAAAATTTATGACCTAATTCAAATCTCCCTAGGTGATTTATGAACCATGTAATAGGTCTATAAAGCATTGAGTGCTTTAATATGGTCTCTTGAGCTAGAGTGTGCATTTTGGGTACCCCTGAGGTGATTTCAAGCCAATCAGACCATTTTAGTGTAACTCCCTAAAAAAATATGATTATGATACATCCTATACTTCCTCATAAATTTCATCAATAGTTTTATAATGTTTATATGGGTATAGAAAAGGAATTGAGTATCATTATGGATTGGACCTTGTCTTTGGCCTAATAAGCTTGATTGTACTCCCTGAGCCTTTAACCACATGTGATTGCCTCTACTAGTTTTGGTTTTTTATTCATATTTAGACACCTATGATTCAACCTCGTATCTAACTATATGGTTATCCAATACTTTCTATGTTATCTTCATATCATTCACACATTTTACCTGCAACTTTGGACTATCTAGGAGTACCCTTTATCTTATATAAACTAGAGGGCATTTCCCCTATTTTCTCATATAAATTGAAGGCATGGAGGGATATAATATGTCATGAGGAAATTTTATGAAAAATTATAAGGTTAGATCATTCTTCTAGGGTTCTCAACATCACAATTATTTAAGACAAGTTGATGAGTGTATAGGGTTTTTAAAAACCTCAGGCTGAGTGTAGAGATGTAATAAGTTCTTGCTCTATTTTCCTTCAAAAACATATTAAGTTATCCTTAACATTAGGATAGTTATCATAAAATTATAAATTAATCATCAACCTATACCAACTCTCTCAAATTATTCCCTTAATTAGCCTAAGCTAATCTATCAATAGTTAGGTTGTGTCACATGTAGGTGACAATTATCTAGAGTTCAAAGACCCTCTGTAGATAATGTCTTGTATCACATCTCTATGTCTTACTCTTTCATTTCCCTTTATCTCTTAAGGTCATTTCAAATTTACATTAATAACTATTAATACAGGGTTTTCTCCTTATTTTTCACCATTAACACTATGGTTTGCATATTGACTGTAGATGCTCCATTTGAGAAACCATGGGTTATTTTTGTAGGTGATCATAGGGAGTAAGTATTTCTCTTCACCCCATTGGTTTCATCTTGATGTCATTAATTTTCTTAAATATCCTTTTTAATCCCTCTTAATACTATAGATAACATATCCATTCTACTTATAGGTCATTATTATGTTATAGGAACATTTTAGCTTCAAGTACCATAGATTTGAACACTGAATGTCTACAGTAGATACTTGTTGGGAATGGAAAATTATTATACTACCTTATCTTGACCAAACAAATAATTTATCTTGTCAAGTCATTTCCCATACAATTGGGATACATGTTAGAAACGCTTAGTCCATTTTATACCTCATGATACTCTATCATAATATGACATTAAACATGGATAAAACCTTGATCTGGAGAAATCAAAGTAATTTATCCCCAAATGTAACTTTCTAACTTGTAGACATGGTTCTTAAGTCTACGTACATGAAATTACATTACCATTTCTATATTGATACTCTTCATGCTCCTAAACCTCAATGACGGTTTAAAACAAGCTGCAACACCTTCATTTCAACTCTTTCAAGCCTCTATGGAAGCTACCTATAAGTGTCATTATAGGATACAAGGAAGTGTGTGGTGAATTGGTTCTACAACCAATCTTAAAACTATCTAAATAGTTCAAACTAATTATTAACACTTTGAGAATGTATTCAACACCTTTAAGTATTTTTATCCCATCACCATGCTTCTTCAAATCTCCTTTTCACCTAACTAGAGGTGGCAATTGTAGGGTATCTAATTGTGCTTATGCTTCAAAATATGTTCTTCATCAATGTTAGTATTTGAGACCAAACCTCCAAAAGAAGATTTTTATAACTATGTAGTGGGATATTAAAAACAACATATTACCTTGCATTAATATTGTTATGAGGATCAAAATAGGGAGATAAGCCTTTGTAAATGATGGAAACTATTTGGAGACTAGTAATGGAGTCTTCAACTAGAAAAATGAGATAGTTATGCTCATTATTTGATCTTCCCATGTGAAAAAAATAATTTAAAACATGTGAGAAAGATTTTCATGCCTCTCAATATGATTTACAAAACTTGAATTTCATATAACAAACTAAATAGAAGAGAAAACATGAGGTGATAGGGATGAGTAGGTAGAAAATAAGAGTTAACACTCTTAGTAATGTTTAATAGAGCATGGTACACCAAAAATAAAACTATCAACATGAAAATTTAGTAGAAAAAGATTATTACCACCCACCAAGTGCATTTGATCCAACTCACTTCCTCCTATCCGTACCATGCAAAGACCGATTGACCTTTTTTGCTTGCAATGGAGAGATATGGAAAGATAAAATGTTTTTTGTAATTTTGATGTATATAAAATCTTCCCAAGCATGGGAATTGACTTATGGTACCTAAAGGGTCACTCTAAACTCTATCATTTATCAATATTATCTTGTAGTCTATAAAACTACCCAAACTCTACTTTTTTACAATTAAACTTCTTTTACATTGAACCCTATAATTTGTCAACTCAAAATAGTTTCTATGACATCTAAAACATGGAAATTAAATGACATTTTGATAAAAATTTACCCTTGAGGAAATTGAAGAAGTTTAATAAATGACCCAAAAATGACCCCTAGATGAAATAAGACCAATTACGCAACTATGACAAAGCTAAATCACATTATAAATAACCTTGTTAAGACCAATAGAAACATTTTACACCCTAGGGGAATATATAACAAGTTTTAAATACATATAGGGTTAACCGAATTTAACTTGTGGTCAAATTAGTCAACATTTTGGCAATTTCCTAGGGGTGGCACACCACTTATGCTAAGGACTAGTAGCCTAATCCTATTCATTGGGCTATGGAGTCACATATGAATAGTATGGAGACTAAATTACAGTTGAAAACACACCAAATAGTATAAAATTTAAAAACACAAGATAACACACCAAATTAAACACAATTGTGTTCTCAATAACACTTAGGGAAAACACACACAACATAAGTAAAGACACACATCTATCCTAGTATATACAAGGCCTCAAACACTTGATGTGAAGGACAATTCACCATTTCTTCAACCAAGATCAAATATAGTCCCTCTTTCATTATTGATACTCCAAGGAATTAGTCTATCATATGAAACATTATTATCAATAAACACTTGTTTGTGTAAGTAATCAAATGACTTACCATCTTTAACTCTTCTTTTCTAAACAAGTGTGTCTCTTGAAGATTTTAATGATGTTCCAATTTTCCCTCCAAGTATCTTTTTTGAACTAAAATCTTTCCTAATATATATAATATCCAATTGGTTCCCTAAAAACTACAACTTAAATGTCATCAAATTTATCTTAAATTTAATTTATTTACTGTCATGATGCATTTGATGTATAACACCATCAAGTTTGTCTTATTCCTATTCCATTAGAACTAAAAGTGATTCATCCTCATGTTATGGTTTGGGTTACTCCTCAAACATAGAATTTTCTATTTTGGCTTCATTATACTCCTCCATGATTTTACCTTATTTGATAAAAGTTTGACACACATCTTAATACTTATCAATACACTTTCCTTCATGATTGTTAGGATCATCAAAAAACTCATTACTAGGTTAACACTTCTTAGGAGGATAAGTAGACTTACTCAACTTTTCAAAGTCTTGACTTATGGCATAGAACCTTTTCCATAGGTCATCTTCCTCTTCATGACTATCATATTTAAGGACTCCTACATCAAGTGTAGGTAGGATGACATTGTCCCCTTCATCATCTTAATCTACCACAGTTGTAAGAAAATCATCATAAAGCAAATGAATCATGTAATTATGCTTAGTAACTTGTGGAAAATAATTTTTAATGCTTATCTCAAATTCTCCATCACTTTATGAATGATGTATGTGATAAGATTAGTATACATAAATAAATTATATAGATCATACTCATAGATGTCTACACCATACTCATCTAAGAAAAGGTTAGATATGCCCTCAAGTTTATAGGATGCTCCATTATACACAACATGGTCTTCTTGACCATTGATTGTGCAATTGAGATTATAACTTACTTCTACATAGGGTTTAATATGAAACTTTCCTAGTGGTTAAGGTATAATGGTTACATTTGATCCATAATTTTTCTTGAAGGCCAAGAAGGACCAATCAACTAAGAGGTATCCTCCTACCTCCCTGTGAAATCCTTGAGAGGTAGATAGCAAAGTGAGGAGGCAAGTCAACCATTACTATATCCTAAAGGATGGAAAATCTAGGATAATCATGAAAGAAAAATATCAAATATTTAACAAGTCCCACTAACATATCTAGTGTCCCATCAATTTGAATCACTCCCTTACTATATGAATCATATTTTAGGTCTAATTTATATTCCATAAGCTTAGGCATGATTGAGGTACTAGCTCCACTATCCACTATGTGGTTATGAATAAGTTTGTCTCCCATAATGAGAGTGAGGTAAAAGGGTGTAGGCTTATCATATTTGGAAGAGGGTTCAATTATGTGATTAGGAGATTTAGTGATAAAAACACTATTATTATTTGATTATTGAGGACTGAAGTGGATTTGAGATAATTGCTCTAGAAGGAACTCTTTTTAACTAGGAAAGTGAAGCATTTCCCAAAGAGACATCGATGCTTTATCACTCTTCAAATAATCCATAATATTCAAAGTAAGAGTATTCAACTTTTATTTTTTTCTTGAAGGCAAATAAGTGTATTTATATTGAGTCATTGGAGCACTTTAACTCAATCTTCCAACATTTTCATTTTGAGGAGATGTAGAAGTTGTAGGGACTATCACACTTATAGTCACACCTTATTACCTTATAGGATGGTTACTTGTAGTTTTTTGAACAGCATGGGAATCTCCCAAATCCTTTCTATTTTCTCTAATATTATTTTCAACCAAAGAATTTTGATTGAGAACAAATGTACCTTCAGCTATAAAGTTTATAAGGTTCACCTTTTGGGGTTGCCATTATTTATTTGCTTACATGAAAACTTCATATTTTAATGGTAGTTGAGGATTAACTACTATTTGAGAAACCAAATACTAATACCCACCTTAATTTTCATCTATGAACTATCCTTGTTTCCATTCTTCTCCTTGGACCAAGTTACTATGCACCAGGACCATAGCTCTTGTGTTGGAGGTCAAAGTTTGATTGTATCCATTGGCTGGCCTATTGAAGTTAGGTTGTCCTTACCCTCTAACTTGAACATACTTATGAGGTGGGAACCTATTTTACTATGGAGGATAGGGGTAGGGTTTTTTTATTTAATCCATACTATATATTAAATTGCCTAATCTTAACTTCTAAGGCTTAGATCCTTGAATCTAAATCAATAGTATTTTTTAGCTTCTTAAGGGTAGCTATAGACTTAGTATTTACATTGGGGATTTGAGAAACACTTGGAGTATTAGTAGACATATTAGGAAGTATAGTCATATCAAATGTTTGAGGCAACTTTTCATCTTGTATTAGGCCATTATCATATCTAATTTCAAGGTCATATTATTTAGGTAAGGTGTAACCACCGATGGAATACAACATAATGTCTATGTCAGTACCAATAGGTCTTAGATATATAGGAAACACAAAGATTATATGTGGTCTCATGGGAAGAGGCAACCTTTGCAAATTTATTTGGAACCTCTCATTAAATTCATGCATAATATTTTGGGGGGCTCTTTGTATTACATTGATATGATAAATAAGTGATGTATGATCACTTTTATCCTCAAACCTTGATGTCAATAATTCTCCAAAATAATTCCAAGTTTGATACACCCTTAAGGAAATGTCATATACTAGTCAAGTGCTATTAAATATGGAGCCTATTTCACCCTTAATGTAAAAATAAAATTACCAAGGCATTTTTAACATGTACTTTTTAATTTCAAAAATTGTGGGATGTATTTTTGAGTATGTGAACCACTTCCACCATTTTTGACATGTTTTGTGGAGAAGTGGGTGTGATCTAAGGTTTTGAGATAATTAGGGGATTATATGGTTGAAACCTTTCTTATTTTTGCCTTATTTTGTGGGGATATGGTTATCTCTATTGTTATGGTGCATTTTTCAAGGGATTTTGAAAATTATAAATAGGGGTGAGGGGTAACACATTATATATTACATTTTGCATATCATTTTAAGTGCTATAGTTATCTCTTTGGTCAATGTGATTGTGTTTGAGGTATAGCTTAGCATCTTAGGAATTCTTGTATGAATTCAAGTTAGAGAAAGCTTTTTATGTAAGAGTTTTTTTGTTGATAGTTATTTTTTACTCTTGCTTATAATATTATAAAGAACCTCTTGGTGGGAATAGCCCACATTGGTTGAACCACATTATATTTGTGTTATGTATGTATTTATTTAGATCTAAAATTTCATCCATATGTCTCTGTTGCTATGATTTTGAGGAATGAATTGTATGTTACATGTTATTGTACAATTAATTAATCACTTATGCCTAAGAACTGGTATCAAAGATAGCTTTAGTGGTGAACTATAGGAAAATATATTAGATTGTGTGGGAGTTATGGTAGATAATGGTAGATCTAGAGTTGAAAAATTCAATCTATAGAATTTTAGATTATGAAAGATACAGATGGAGGATTACTTGTTTTAAAAGGATCTTCATCTCCCTTTTATGGGGAAAAAATCCAAACTTTAGGTATGGATCAGGTAGATTGGAATTTATTTGATAGGAAATCACTCGAATCCATATGGTCATGCCTTGTATCTTTAGTTGCCTTCAATATTTTAGAGGTGAAGACCACATTTGGTTTGGTGAAGAAATTATGGGACTTATATCAAAAAGCCTCTACCTCTAATAAAATATTTTTGAAGAAAAGGTTATTTAATATGAAAATGTCTACAAATGGTTTTGTCATTGATCATTTGAATGATTTTAATAAAGTTGTGAGTATTGTAACTTCTATTGGTATTAAATTTGAAGATGTAGTTAAGGCTTTATTTATTTTATGTTCTTTACCTAATAATTGGGATTGCCTAGTCATCGATGCGAGTAATGCCGTCCCTACTAAGGGAAGTTTAAAGTTTGAGGATGTTATAGGTGTGATTCTTAGTGAGTAAATGTGAAGGAAGAGCACTGGGGAATCATCTTCAAGGAATGATTTGATAGTGGAGACTAGAGGGAGATAAAAGGATAGAAGCAAAGGAAACCATGGAAATTCAAAAGGTCAGGGAAGATCTAAATATAGAGCTAGGATAGTGTGCTAGCACTTTGAGGAAAGTCAACACATAAAGAAAGAATGTTGGGAACTTTGAGACAATAAGACCAAACATGAGGAGACCAAGGATGTAAATATGACAATAGGTACTATTAGTCATGATGATTTAATTACTTCCTTAGATAATGTTTTTGAATCTTGGGTATTAGATTTAGGGGCTTCTTTTCAGGCCACCCCACATAGGCATCCTTTTACAAATTATGTTCACGAAGATTTGTGACATATATTATCTTAGTGATGATGAACCATTTCGTATAGAAGGGAATGGTTGTGTTCAAGTGAATACATATAATGAGAACACATGGACACTAAATGATGTCAAACATGTTCCATAATTAAGGTAAAATTTAATATCAATAGGGTAATTAGATAGTGAGGGTTGTTCAGTGTTGTTTATAGTAGACTCTTGGAAAGTTACCAAGGGTGATCTTATGGCTGAGAGAGGTAAGAAAATTGGCACTTTGTATTTGAGTAGTAGTGTTGATCACTATAATTTAGTTTTTATAGATGGAGATGAAACTTTGTGGCACTTCAAGCTCAATCATATGATCTGGAAGGGCATGGAGATCTTGAAAGACAAGTTTCCTAGATTAAATCAAGTTCATTTGGACTTTTGTGATGATTATGTGATAAGAAGTAGAAGCACATTAAGTTCTTAAGGGTTGGGCCTATGAAGAAGGAGAATAAGTTAGAGTTTGTTCACTCAAATGTATGGGGGCTAGCTCAAGTATATTATATTGGTGGTTCAAATTATTATGTTACATTTATTAATGATAAAAATATGAAATTTTAGGTTTATTGTATTACGAAGAAATTTGATGTCTTTGAAACATTCAAAATATGGAAATTTTTTTTTGAGAATGAAATAGGTGAAATGTCTTAGGTCAAATAATGGAGGTGAGTATGATAGAAACACATTTGATGATTATCATTCACAAAATGAAATTCATAGGCAAAGGATGGTTTTAGGGACACCATAGGAGAATGGAGTGGTAAAGAGGATGAATAAGAAAATCAAGGAGTGTGTTAGGAGCATGAGGTTTCATGTAGGGTTACCCCTCATGTTTTGGTTGGAAGTAGTTAGCATAATGGTATATATGATTAATAGAGGACTTTCAATGCCTTTTGATGGAGGCATACCTATGGAGGCTTAGTCTGGTAAGAAAGTTAATTATTATTTTCTTAAGGTCTTTGGATGTATGACATTTGTTTATGTTTCCAATAAATATAGGATTAAGTTATAGGCTAAGTCTAAGAGATGCACCTTTATTGGTTATGGTGAGGATGAATTTAGTTTTTGGGTTTATAGTATTAGAGATAAGAAAATATTCTTGTCTAGTGATGTTGTCTTTAAATAAAAATTCATGTATAAGGATCAGTTGAAAGAACAAGAATAAAAAGATTACATAGTGTTTGATGATATTACAAATGGTAAGGAATCCTAGGAGATAATTTGGGAACCTCCTACATAGAAACCCCAAACTCTTGTAGTAAGAAGGTCTTCTAGGGTAAGAAAATATATTGAATATTTTTTCCCATATTTGAGTAAGTTTTTACTTACTGATAGTGGAGAATCAGAATGTTTTGAGGAAGTAATGTAGGAAAATGCTAGGGAGAAGTGGGAGCAAGCCATGGAAGAGAAACATAATTCTCTCATGGAGAGCTAGATGTGGGATTTGGTGAACCTACTTAATGGAAAGAGAGCATTGTATAAAAAGTGGGTATAAAAAATCAAAGAAAATGATGGAGGAAGGAAAAGGTATAAGGCCTAGTTGGTGGTCAAGGGGTTTGCATAAAAGAAAGGTATTGATTTTGATGAGATTTTTTCTCCTATTGTTAAGATGACTTCTATTAGAATTGTGCTTGGTATAGTTGCAATAGAGGATTTGTACTTGAAAAAATTAAATGTGAAGACTATGTTTATTCATGGCGATTTAAAGGAGGAATTATATATGGATTAACAATAGAGTTATGAGGTCAAAGGAAAGGAAAAATTGGTGTACAAATTGAAGAAGAGCTTGTATGGCTTGAAATAAGCTCTATGACAATGGTATAAGAAGTTTGATAATTTTATGTTGGAATAGGATTACTCTAAGTGTCATTTTAACCATTGCATGAATTTTAGTAAATTTGAAGATGGTAATGATATTATCCTATACTTCTATGTAGATGACATGTTGGTTGTAGGAAAGAACATTCAATAGATTCAAGTACTCAAGAAGTACCTTGGTGATTCCTTTTCTATGAAGGATCTGGGTGTAGTGAAGAAAATACTTGGTATGAGGATAAATCAAGATAGGAAGGAGAGGAAAATGATCTTATCCTAGGAAGAGTACATGAAGAAAATTTTGGATAGGTTTTGTAGGCAAGATGTTAAGTTAGTTGGGACTCCTTAGGCAGGCCATTTCAGATTATCAAAGGAGTAGTGTCCCAAGACAAAAGAAGAAAAGCTAAAGATGTCCAAGGTACCTTACTCATTAGTTGTTGGAATCCTAATGTGTGCTATGGTTTTTACTATGACAAATATTATCCATGTACTGGGAGTAGTAATTAGGCACATGAGTAATCCAGGTTATGAACACTGCCAAGTAGTGAATTGGATTCTTCAATATTTAAGAGGAACCATGGGTACAACATTATGTTTTGGTGGATTAGACACCACTTTGTGTGGTTATGTTGACTTGGATATGGCTGGGGATGTTGATATTATGAGTATAATGGATTATGTATTTACTAATAGGGATATAATAGTTAGTTATATTTCCCAAATATAGAAGGTTATGGCTTTATCAACCATAGAGACTGAGTATGTTACTACTACAGAGGCTAGAAAGGAGATGATTTGGTTACAATAGTTACTTGACTTGTTAGGGTATAAGTAGGAAGTTAGGGGATTAAATATTTATAGTTCGAGTGTTATACATTTAGCCAAGAACTCTGCTTTCCACTTGAGGTTGAAGCACATATATTTGTGGTATCATTTCATCATGACAACTTTGGAGGAAAACATGGTGAAGCTAGAGAAGATACAAATGAGCCAAACTCTTGTAGATATGATGACCAAGGTAGTCACATTGGAGAAGTTGAGGTTATTTTCATCTTTGGTTGGTCTTCTTGAAGATCATGGAGAAGTGTTAAATTTTGTTTAAGGAGAAAATAATTCCAATTGGGAGATTGTTAAATATGAAACCTGTTTCACCCCTGAGGTAAAAAATAAATTGTTTGGTCATATATAACATGCATTTTTTAATTTCATAAATGTTGGGATGCATATTTGAGTGTTTCAACCATTTCCCCCATTTGTGGCACATTTTTTGGAGAAGTGGGTGTGATCTAAGGTGTTGAGAGAATTAGGGGATAATGTGGTTGAAACCTCACTTACTTCTTTCCTTATTTTGTGGGGATATGGTTATCTCTATGGTTATGGTTCATTTTTCAAGGGATTTTGAAAGGTAAAAATAGGTGTGAGGGGTAACAAATTATTCATTGCATTTTTAATCTCATTTTGAGCTCTGTAATTCTCTCTTTAATTGATGTGATCAGCT
Organism: Torreya grandis; assembly: GCA_037957365.1. NCBI lineage: Eukaryota > Viridiplantae > Streptophyta > Pinopsida > Cupressales > Taxaceae > Torreya > Torreya grandis. The sequence continues at coordinate 2,092,327 of JARHVA010000955.1, read as the reverse complement.
TTGAGGTGTAGCTTAGCATCTCAACAATTTTGGTGCGAATTCAAGTTGGAGAAAGTTATCTCTATAAGAGGTTTTTTGTTGAGAGTTGTTTTGTACTCTTTTTTATAATATTACAGAGAGCCTCTTGGTTGATGTATCCCATATTGGGTGAACCATGTTATATTGGTGTTATGTGTGTATTTGCTTAGATTTGAATTTTCTTCCATATGTTTCCACTACTATGATTTTAAGGAATGAATTTTATGTTGCATGTTATTATAGAATTAATTAATCACTTATTTTTAATAAGTGATTTCACTCTAAGGGGCATGGTAATAAGTCTAGTGGAAATATTGACTTCACTGACATTATGGAAACTATATAATTTTGATACATCCCTAATATGCTCACTAGCGATGACACAAACTTCACCATTAAATTTATAAAAACTCTTAGTAACATTAGGGGGTATATCATCATATGCATTGAGGTCAATAGGATTTTTAGTGTTAAAATATATGAAGGCATGCTACCTAGCCATGTTATCCTCAAGTTCCTCTTCACTCTCTTAATATTCTTGGCTTTAGAAGTCCACTTATTCTTCAAATATCAAGATAGGCTGAGGATGTTGAGCTTCAAGAGGAATTCCAAGTTGAAGGAATGGGTTTATAGGATTGATACCTCTATTATAAGTTGACCTAGTAAGGAACATGAATTATGAACTCAAGAAATGATAAAATAAGTGTCTCAAAATAGATATTACCCTGAATGGAGTCTACAAATGCTAAGTAAAACACCATATGTAGTTATGATGTTGTCAAGACTAACATTCACCTTCACAAGATGTCTTTGAGACAATTATCCCACCAAGAATTATAAAAATATTGTCACCAAATATTTCACCATAGAGATTATTGTTTAATCTTACTTTAATATTTGGGCAACATTGTGATACCTCTAGGCTTATGAGTTTCCTATGATAGAGCTAGACCTCTAGGTTTAAGAGATAGCTCCCTATATTTCTCTTTCCTTACATATCACCTACATTAACTATTTGATTAGATGAAAAGGGATATCATTGAAATGAAAATAACCTAATCTAATGAGGTGATATACAAAAATGATCTCCACTAGAATACCATACCATTTCACTATGAACATGACTCGTAACACTAGTCTCAACATCTTAGAGTGTTATAACCTAAGTATTTCTAACATGCAGGTGATATGCATTACACTATTCAAGGTGAGTAAACATGAGATCATATTTCATATAATTATTCTACTCTCTATAATTATAGGTAGTCAAACACACTAGTTACACTTCATGTGACCCATTAGAGTGAGATCTAATTGCACCAAACATGAAAGGATAAAGACAGGATAACGATAAATACTTATCACTACACACTCCAATATACATCACTTCACACACTTAGAAAACAAATTAATTAACTTGAAACTAGACCATAAATATTATTTCAAAGGGAAAGTACAATATCAAACTAGTAGGGCTTCACCATACTAGGTGTGGATTCCATTACAAAAGCTAAAATGGCTTGCATTTATAGAGAATATGAGGAGAGAAAGAATAAAATAAGTTTTAAGGTCATAAGGGTAAATTTAAAATAATGTATAACAATTAAATTATAGATAATAGAGTGTGAAAATAGGTCTATAAGTCTTCTTGGACAAATGTCCATCTAAAACATGAAAACTCTTAAAACTAGTATATGGTTCTCAAATGGCCTTCTTGAAACTGCCCTAATCATGAAGAATCTCTTTGGGTAATTAAAAATAGAATAGGGAGATTTGAAACATGTGAAATTTATTTAAGGGTTGTAAACATGCCATGACAATCATTAGATTCATACCTAACTGATATCCATCTCCATGACACTTGTACTCACCATCTACAATCATTCATTATCTCTCTTGTCCTCATTCTACACATTTGTCACCAAAATAACCTTCATTTTCTCAAAAACATCCATGAAATAGGTCTTATGACACATATATAGAGTCCCCTTACCATCCAATCCATGAGATAGGCCTTAAAAAGGTTTAAAAACCAACTTCTCATCTTGTTACTAGGCAGTCACTTTGTCTTTTCAATGCTTTTCCAAGACTACCTATAATGAACTATGTAGCAAAAGACATTTTGAACTTAAATTAGGTGATATGTGAGCATATATATTTATAATAAGTCTCTATAGACCTCATTCAATAGTTTTCATCCATATAAACTCCTCTACACCTATAAAACAAGTCAAATCTTTATAAAAAACCTATTTTATGCTTGTTCGTATATGTAAGATACAAACTAGTTGGTTGACCAAGAGCCTAAGTGAGTACATTCCATGTCTAAAACAATTTCTAGGACATTTGACAAATTTTTAGTGCATATACATAAATTTATTCTCCATCAGGTTAAAACTAAGGGTTTAGGAGGGTTTTTAGTAGTTTGGATTGTTAACAATTGTTCATAAAAATAAAAATTTTAAACTCCAAAAAAATTCCACTAAAAGCAAGTGTATGACCTCCTTAAACTCTCTCAAAGTGATTGATTCCCAATTAAATAGGTCCATATAGGTGTGAATGCTTTAAGATGTTATCTAAAGCTTAAGAATGCATTTTGAGTATCCATGAGGTGATTTCAAGTCAATCTAACCATTTTAGTGCAACTCCCTACAAACTGATGGCTGTGATTGATTTGGACAATAGTGCAGGTGACAATTCAGGTGATGGGTCCACCCCAATTGATGACAAAACTTTTGGGAGCCATAACTTTTTCACCGTAGCTCTAATTGACACACAATTTGAACCATTGGAAAGCTAAGAATGAGGATATTGCAATGAGGTGGCATAGAGTTTTGATTAATGGATTTTTACCCCCAAAAACCCAATGGAAGTGCTCCAAATTTAAATTTTAGTAGTGTAATCTAAAAATAGTAAGTTTTTAAAAATAGTAATTCCTCAAATTTTGTATTGCTATAAATCATGGAAGTTGAACCACTTAATCTCCCTAGAGATTGGTGACCTTCCACATCCTCATCCCACCTTCAAAAGATGTATAAATGAAGATGTAACCCAAAATGGAAATCAGACATCTCTTCTCAAAGATAGGCATATGTTTGGGTGTACAAATTTGATCAATAAAACATCTCTTCTCAGAGATAACATTATTTAAATTGTGTTGTTCTTATTTCTTGAGTTTTGGATTAGTGGTATCAGAGTGGTTTGTCTTTATAGTTTATGATCCCAAGGATGAGGTCAGATTATAAGAAACTTGGGTGGAAAATAGAACCAACATACTATCCACCTATTCGCTTCAAATGATTGCAAATGGTGGACAACACCTAGACATTTGATCCTTTCAAGAAAATGGTGAATCAATACCTCCAACAATATCAAGTGTAGATGCTACAACAATTCACTCAAATTTTCTAGAAAATCTCGATGGGAAATTCTAGCTCATCTATACCCCCACATCCTTTCAGTGCCTGAACACCCTTCAAGGTTTAGGTGAATTTTGATATCACTACATTTGAAGGCAAAATCAATGTTGATGTAGTAGAAAATTAGTTGGATCAATTGTCATCTAATTTTTCTGTAAATAAATTCAATGATAAAGAGAAGATCACCTTTTCTCTTTTAAAATCATCATTGGCTATGAAAAACTAGTGGAAAGTGTAAAAAAAGAGATTCAATGTAGATGATATTGGCTTCAAGGCAGAACCTACCTAAGATGATTTAATAGAAGCTATAAAGAAAGAATACTACCCCATTGGACCATATGATGATTTGTATATAGAGTGGAAACAACATCATCAAGGTAAGGAATAATCTATTCAAGATTGCATTAACATTTTCATTCTCTATCTGTGAGATTGGGGATACAAGAAAGTAAGAAACATAAGGTTCTCAAATATAATGGCAGACTATAATGGTACATATGGGGAGAAATGGAACTCTTCAATTTAGAAACCATCAGTGAGGCATATAAGTTTGTAGTGAAGATTTATTAGAAGCTTGGAAAAATTAATATGAAGAGTTAGGCTTCAAAATTTAAAAGTGACAAAGAAGGTCAAACATGAGGCCAAAATTGGAAGAAAAAGGAAGGAAAGACTGGAAAGTGGTGTGATTATCACAAATATGGAACTCACTCCAAAGAAGAATGTCGAGCCATGAAGTCCCTAATTTTTGAGTCACAATCCTCAACATCTATTGCTATACCTCATATAGACCCTGTAGTTGAAGAGGTTGAAGAATGAATTGTAGATGCTAAGCTTGAAGCCATTGTTTCTTCACCATATACCCACGAGAAGAGGCTAGATGACAAAGAAAGGTTGTTTCACTCTAAGTTATGGGTGATAGGTAAGCCTTTGCATTTCATTCTTGATAGTTAAAGTCAAAAGAATTTAATCTCTACTAATTTTGTGAAAACCTTAAATATATCCATGCAGCCTCACCCAAAGCCATATAGTATTGGATGGTTGAGTCCTAGGAGAAACCTTTGTGTCACATACAAATGTATTCTCTCATATGCAATAAAACCTTTCAAAGATAAGGTCTTATGTGATGTGGTCAATATAGATGTTTGTGATGTACTCTTTGGTTAGCCATTCATGTATGATTGACATGGTATCTATGAATTAAAAACTCAAAGGATCACTCTCACTCTTGGAACATAGTGCTATAGGATTCCAGAGGTACTACCTTCTACAACTATCTCTCTAATTAGTGCCAAGAAATTTGTTCTCATGGTGGTCAAACCACAAGAATCTAAAAGGGCTGATGTTGCAGCCCTAAATACACAATAAAAAACAATAGAATCAAATAGATACCAAGCTAAATAATTTCATGTCCTTCCATCCATAGACTAATGGTCAGATAGAAATGGTGAACAATTAGGCCCTACATAGTTCCATAAATCATAGTCCACTCCAAGTATGCATCAGGAATTAAATCAAAGTATAACTACCACAATTGATGACAAATATTGATGAAATGGGGACCATTTATTTTCAAGGAGTGAGGAATGATCCAAGCAACAATTCAGGTGATAATTTAGGTGATGGGTCCACCCCAATTGATGATGAAACTTCTAGGAGACATAACTTTTGCACCGTAGCTCCAATTGACTCATCATTTGAACCGTTGGAAAGATAAGAATGAGGATAATAAAGTGAGATGGAATGGATATTTGATCTATGGATTTTGACCCAAAAAGACCCAATGGAAATGCCCCAAATTTCAATTTTAGTAGTGCAGTCTAAAAATAGTAAGTTTTTAAAAATAGTAATTCCTCAAATTATGTATTGTTATAAATCATGGAAGTTAAACCACTTAATCTCCTTCAAGATTGGTGACCTTCCACATCCTCCTCCCACCTTAAAAAAATTTATAAATTAAGATGTAACCTAAAATATAAAGTAGACATCTCTTCTCAGAGATAGGCATATGTTTGGGTCTGTAAATTTGATCAATAAAACATCTCTTCTTAGAGATAACATTATTTGAATTGTGTTGTTCTTGTTTCTTGAATTATCTTTCAACCAAAGACTTTTTATTTTTGGATTAGTGATCCATATTTTAATTCCTCTTTAATGTCATATATTTTTTTTGAAAGTTTAGATTGTCATATAAAATTAATTAAGCATAATTAGGGCTTAGGCCTAGTCTTAGGCCTAAAAGGTCTGACTGTACTCCTTGAGCCTTTGACCACCTATGAGTTCCTCTATAAAATAGGGGCATTTTTTCATGTTTATACACCTATAATTCAACCTATTACCTCATTTTATGATGCTTTAAGACTTTTCATGTTATCTTTCTATCATTCACACATTCTACCTACAACTTTGGACTATCTAAGAGTGCCCTCTTTTTGAGACAAAATATAGGGCATGTCACTTATTTACTCATGCAAATTGAAGACATGGAGGGATATAATAGGTCATGAGGACCTTATATGTAAATTTAAAATTTTATATCATTCGTATAGGGTTCTCAACATCATAATTCTTCAAGATAGACTTATAGAGTTGATGACTATGTAAGCTTTTAAGAAACCTTAGGTTGAGTGTAGAACTAGACTAAGTCCTTTCTCTATTATTCATCCTCTAAGAATATATGAAGTTTGACCTACCACTGTGAGGGTGATTTTATAATGATAACTTCATAATAAACCTTTTTCAACTCTCTTAGACTACTCCCTTCATTAGCCTAAGCTAATCTATCTACAGTCAAGTTGTGTTATTTATAGGTGATAATTTTGGAGAGTTCAAAAACCTTCTATAGATGATTACATGTGTCATATCACTATGACCTACTCTTTAATTTCCCCTTATCTCATTATGTCATTTATAATTTTCATGATTAACTATTACTATAGGGTTTGCTCTTTGTTTCTCACCATCAACATTATGGTCTACATATTGACTATAAATGGTCCATTTGAAAAATCATGGGGTCTTCTTGTAGGTGATCATAGGGTTTGAGTATTATTATTAACCCCCTTGGTTCCATCTTTAAGTTAGTAAGACTCTTCAATAGTTTTTTGGGTACCTCTTAATCCTAGAGACCACATAGCCTTTCCACTTATAGGTCATTATTATGTTAGAGGATCATTTTAGATTTAAGTAATGTATATTTCACTAAATTTCTATAGTAAAAAATTTTTGGGAATGGAAAATTCTTTATACTACCTTATCTCGACCAAATAACTAATTTATTTTATCAAGGCATTTCCCCTATGCTTGGGCTACAGTATGGAAACACTCAAACTAGTCCAAACCTCAATATACTCTACCATAATATGACATTGAACATGGACAAAGATAAATTTAGAGAAATTAAGGTAATTTGTCCCCAAATGGAACTTTCCAACTTGTAGACATGGTTCTCAGGTCTGCCTATATGAAATGACCTCACCATTATCATATTGATATTATCCATGTTCCCAAACCTCAATTAAGGTTTAAAATAAATACCAAAACCTTAATTTCAACTCTTTTGGACCTCTATGGAAGCTACCTATAGGTGTCATTGTAGGATATAAGGTAGTGTTTGGTGAACTGATTCTAGAACCAATCTTAAACATCTTTGAATAGTTAAAAATAATTATTTTCACTTTGAGAGTGTCTTTAGCACATTAAATTATTTTTATCACATCACATACATATTAAAATCTACTTTTCATTTGATTGTAGGTGGTAGTTTTAGGGTATTTGATTGTGCTTATGCTTTTAAATGTGTTCTTCATCAATGTTATTCTTTGAGACAAAACCTATAAAAGAAGAGTTTGATAAATATGTAGTGGGAGATTAAATAAAATATATTACCTTGAATTAATATTGTTATGAAGATGAAAATAGGGATATAAGCCTTTGAAAATGATGGAAACTATCTACAAACTAGAAATGGAGTCCTCAACTAGCAAAGTAAGATAGTTCAAAATAATTATTTTCACTTTGAGAGTGTCTTTAACCCATTGAATTATTTTTATCCCAACACATACCTATTCAAATATACTTTTCACCTAATTGTAGGTGGTAGTTGTAGGGTGTTTGATTGTGCTTATGCTTCTAAATATGTTCTTCATCAATGCTATTCTTTGAGACCAAATCTCTAAAAGAAGAGATTGATAAATATGTAGTGGGAGATTAAATAAAATATATTACCTTGAATTAATATTGTTATGAAGATTAAAATAGGGATATAAGCCTTTGAAAATGATGGAAACTATCTACAAACTAGCAATGGAGTCCTCAACTAGCAAAGTGACATAGTTCTACTCATTCTTTGATCTTCACACGTGGAAATAAGAATTGAAAACATGTGATAAGGATGTTCATTCATATAAATATCATTTAAAAAATTGTAATTGTACATAAAAATCAAAACATAAGAGAAAAAATGAGGTGATGGGGATGAGTAAGTAGAGAAGAAGAGTTAACACTCTTAACAATGTTTCATAGAGCATTGTGAACCAAAATTGTAACTATTTTTGTGGATTTTTAGTAGATAAAGAGTAATATCTCCCACCAATTGCATATGATCCAACTCACTATCTCATGTTTGTACCATGCAAATATTGATTGACCCTTTTAACTTGTAAAGGAGATAAATGGAAAGATAAAATGGTTTTATGACATTTTTAAAGTCTATAAAGGCTTGCTGAGCATGGTAATAGACTTATGGGACCTTAATGTTCACTATAAATTCTTCCAAACATGTCATTACTATCTTTCAATCCATACAACTACTAAAACTCTTCTTTTTTGTAGTTTAAATTCTTCTTGTATGTTAAACCCTATAGTTTGTCAGCTCAAAACAATATATCTAAAATCTAATTGACACATTGATTTTGAATGAAATTTTTATAAACTATTCCCCTTTAGTAAATTTTACAAGTCCAATAAATGACCCTCATATGACATAAGAGCAACTATATAACTATGGAAAAGCTAAAACACATTAGAAATGACCTCACTAAGCTTATTAGACACACTTTACACCATAAGGTACCCTATAAAAAGTTTAAAATACATAGGGGGTTAAGCTAATTTTAATTGTGGTCAAATTATTCAATAATTTTTATTTACAACTAGAAGGAAGGCCACAATCTCCAATTTTTAAGATTTAATGGAGTTGTGTACACTAGATTTAGTAGTAAGGTTAACAAGGTCCAATTATAATTATAATTTACTATTATTATCACCTTTATAGGTTCATCAAAGACCTAAATCAAATATATTTATCCCTATGATATCTATCATACATACAAATTCACCAACCCAAAGGAACCACCATCAATGTTTTACTATGGTTTAGTTAGCTGGTTCAACCATTATCATATTTCGTACCATCCATGACTTACCTAGCAATCCTAATAATTACCTTTATTCATTGTCTCCTTAGAGGGGATGAACTAGAGAGGAACATATTAAGTCATTAAAAATTCCTCAAATTTTACTAAATTTAGTTCATGAAGATGTTCCATGTATAATATTTATTTTCACATTACAAGATGAATCTTATGATTAGTTTGTTAATATTTAATAAAATTCAATTACATCATTTAACCAATGTCATGAAACATTTATGGCATACTTTAGTCAAATTACTAGTCTAAAAATAATATACCAACACTTTGATAGTATGAGAAGTGAACCCAATGAATGAATTAGAGCTTTCAATGCAAGATTTTAAAAGATGTACAATTATATGGATGCTACATATAGATCTACTTGTCCCCTATCCCTTGAAATGTGTATGATCTAAATATTATTTCATAAAGTTTAGAATATTAATAAATTAGCATGAACCTATGATAAATCAATAACCATTGATAGACATTTGAATCCTCGATTATGAAATTTGTCCATACCTAACTTCAATCAAAACTTCCTAATATTGAACCCCCTTCCAAACATTAATCATAATGTCATGGCCCATAACCAAAACCATATTTTTAGTCATTTGAATCTAACACATGTTGTGCCAAATAAAAAAATAATATTTATAATTAATCATTCATAGGTGTCTAATTAACTAAATCAAAACCAAGATTTAGTCATAATTAACTCTTCTACCATATAGGGTAAAACTTATGATTCTAGTAAAAATGAATTAGATGTCATTTAATGCATGGTTCAAAAATGTAGGAATAATTTTTTAAGCATTCATATTTTTTTTTTTTAAAATTAAGGAGAGAACTAATAGGAATTTAACATCCCATAGGTATAGTAGACCATTCAATAGTCCATGAAATATTTCATATCCTCAGCTTAATAGATTACTTGAAATGGATATTTTTGAGGGAGCCCTACTGAATTGGTATAGAATCCATAGTACTTCTAAACATGGTGAATTGGATTGCATAGATCTATATAATACCTTTTAAATATTTCTAAAGTATATCTAAAGGTACAATATGGTCTTAAATCAGCATAATTCATCTATACCCAATACCCTTAATACTTATAGCACTACCATGGTATCTGAGACCTATAATTTCTCATTCCTTATTAAGGATGAGATTGAGCTAGAATACAACATATATGAGATTCATTCTTTTCAAAAATTTCAAATAAATATATAAAATATGAGAAACAAAGTTCAATAACCTATCACAACTTCTACACCTCCAGACAATAACATAGTCACTCCTCTTGATCTAAATGATAGTAGTAATCCACCTCCTCCTAATGGAAATGACCAACAATAACATGATAATCCACACACCAAGAGTGGAAATTACATAGTGGATGGCATGAATAAAATCAAGGTAAACATTAACCTTTATGAGTTGACTTAGATTACAAAACAACGAGATATTTTTCATAAATCCATAACAAGTAAACCATATATTAAAAAAATTAAGGATGTACATACAAATATGGTTATCTATAAATATAATCATAGTGTCCCACCTTTCTTATTGGCTATTCAAAGTTTGAATAAAAATGTGCATAATACTTAGTTGATTCAGGTGCTTCATCCAACATAATGCCCATAGGGATATGTAAAACACTAGGGTTGACTCTAGATAAGTCTAAAAGGGTAATCTTACATTTAGAAAAATATTCAATCCCATTTGTTGGATATTTTTTAAATGTCCACAAGTAACTTGATTCTAAATCATTTATCCAACAATATGTTGACATCCTTGTAGTGGACATTCTTGAGGCATATGGTCCTATAATAAGTAGTGACTAGTCAAAAACACTAAATGAATATATGGCCATCAACTTTTCACACATGTGGTTTCCTTGGAAGGAAGTATACAATCAAATTAGAGTCAATAGACAACAAAAAATGAAGCATGTAATCAAAAAATACAATCCTAAAAATGAAATAATAAATTTTAATTCATCACATGTAGGGGTTTACACTTTCACAATATATCCTAAGAACCATGAATATGAAATTCAAGGTCTTTTGCAATTGTGGAACTTATTATTTTATGGTACTTAGTCCAGAAAATATCTAGTGTGGGCATAACAATAACTAATTCTGATCATAGGAAATAACTTGCACTTTATTATTATAATTTACATGCATTAATAACTATGTAGTATATTAATCCTTAACTTTGGGGCTCTAATTCAATATAAAGCATAATTCCAGTCAACTATTAATGTTTAGATATTCAGAACTCATTGTTTACTAGATCATGAGTCAGTATTAGTGAAATCTATCATATCTCAATAAATAAAAGCATACATCATGGGATGTAATATAATAATTTGAAACTTTATAAATAAATCAATCCAAATAAATAAAAATTAGATGATATATTCCCATTTGCCTCTACATTAAATTAGAACCCCTTATATTGATATAAATTCAATATTTTTTTATAAAATTAGGGCCATGTATTTTTTTATTAATAATGTTAACCACTTTTAGGTATTTGATGATGACCAACATATTATACAGTTCATGAGAAATTCTAGTGCCTTTGAGTAAAAAATATTTGATGAAATGGATTTTGACCCAATGAATAAAGAATGAAATAAATATTTTGACATCCTATAATTAAAATACAACATGATACACAAAGGTGTTTGAAGCAAAATGACTGATAGGGGGTGTGAATTAGTATTCAAAAAAATTATATCAATTTCACTTTAGCAATCATGAACCATTCAAACAAGCATGAATATATATATATATATATATATATATATATATATATATATATATATATATGAACCATTAAATCAAGCATGCATGCATGCATGTGTGTGTGTGTGTGTGTGTGTGTGTGTGTGTGTGTGTTTGTGTGTTTTCATGCTTGCTTTAATGGTTCATTATTTCTAAAGTGAAATTGATAGAAAGTTTTTGAATACTAATTCACACCCCCTCTCAGTCATATATATATATATATATATATATATATATATATATATATATATATATATATATATATATATATATATATATATATATATATATATATATATATATATATATATATATATATATATATATATATATATATATGCGTAAACACCTATCCACATAAGAATGAATCAAAAGAACCTAAAACATATTTGGGAAACACAATGGGAATAAAATACATGTATATATACAAATGTAATATATTCATATAATAAAAACACCAAAATATAGTGAAGCACCAACTTCACATGGAGCACCAACCCCAACTAGCTAAGTACCAACTTGTAAGGAGGCACTAACACCCTATATGAATCAACACAAAATTAGACACCTAAAAAATTTGATGACATTTACAAAACCTTGTTTCTCATACAATATATCATGATCACCTTCATCATATCTTCTCTCTCTTCTATCCCTCTAAAACTATCTTTCGGGCTTCTTTGCTCAACTAGTCCTCTTCTTGACTTGATTAATTCATATCACCTTGATTTTCCTATAAATAAACTCTATAATATATTAATAATATATAATATAAACTTATACTATGGTCTATTATACCTAATTATGGTAATATATATGTTATTTTATTCACTTTCACTCACACACACAAATAGGCTTATTACTGCCTTGTATATATACAAGCCTCTTGCTCACATTGCAACTTAGTCAGCCAAATACCCTTAAAATCTTAGGTCATCCATGGGATATATATTATTTCATCTCATAAAATGAATAATTTTTTTTTGAGTCCCTTTAGGTCTTACATATCTCAATTAGACCTTATTTTATCTTTAGGTCTCATGGAAACCTAATCCCATTAGGTCTACTTTAGGATACGTTACACTTTGATATACTTGGAACACACTAAAACTGCACACATGGTATTAAAAATTAATATGGAACTACAATAAACCCATAAAAATATCATCATAGGTCCATGACACCTTTTATCTCTAACCATGACTTGAAGCACATAATTAGTATTGTTCACAATTAGGCCTATGAACTACAAAAAATATGCTAAATAAAAATGAAGCATCTATACAATTTCGTCCCATAAATATGAAAATAAATAATATTAATAGAATATAAATGACCTTAAAAATATCACCATGTGATTTATGCTTCATAACTCAGGGAAAAAATACTCAAACTCTTTTCTACAAATAGCCTACTCAGAACTGCCAGAACACTCCAAAACTCAATCATGAACAATTTGATCTTTAACACCTAAAATAAAATTTATAATGAACAATTATAATTTAAAAATATAATTTTAAATATATATAATAATATAAAATACAAAAAATTCAATTTATAATGTCAAATATTTTTCTTGTAGACTAATCTTTTGATCTCACTACACAGTCAAACCATAAACAAACAAGCCATTTTGGATTAAACAGTTCAACCTCTTATATTGAATTAAAAGATTTAAAAAATAATTGTAAATAATTTAAATTCATAATAAACAACACCATATTAATTATATACTTAAAATTGTGGAATAGAACCTCAAACTCATAATTGCAACATGCTTACCTAGAACTACCAATTTACCTTAAATCACAGTCATGATGATTCAGACCTTCAATCATCTGTATGACCATTTAAAAATAATATTAATGAATTTGGATGCTATTATTAGATAATTATACCATTATTATATATAAATATAATAGTTTAAAATATCAATATTGGTCTTGTAAACCAATCTTATAACTTTGTATCTCACAGTCTGATCTGAACTAGACAAGTCACATTGTGAGCAACTATTTCACTATAACCATAAACCTCAAAAAATTATATCAAAAATAAAAATTTATTAAAATTAATTAAAAAATTTCAATTTACTTAGTTTCATCCCTATTCCACGATAACACATTCCTAAACCTCTTCTCACTATTGCCTGAGGTTTTCATTGTTTCCACCGTTGGGCCTATTAGCGACTAGTTATCTTGGATGACTAGTTTAGCACACTCAAGGGATTTAAGTTGAATTAAAAATTTAATGGAAATTAAACATTATTCTTAATCATTCATCCTCCATGCATTCATACTTTAACTTGTTGAACTCAGATTATTACAGTAAGTCTTCGAGAAATGTGCACCTTTTTGTGGAGTCTATTCACACACCTAACAACTCAAACACACTTAGAGGTACCTAGGAGAGTTGAATACATGTTACAATATATTCATATTCATTTTAAACTAGTATGGGATTTTTTGAACAATATATTTCACATCAGGTCCTTGTTAAGGTTTTAGAGAGGTCTAACATAGGTTCTGATGTTAATGAGTATTCATAAAGGATTACCTCTTAAATCTAAAACCAATGTTTTTATTTATTATATATGACCATTTAAAATATATCCTTAACATATTAGGTTCTAATATAGAGGTTACACATGCCATTGAACACATGGAAAACCTTTTTGGGTTTGCATGTTCTTATTCTATGTACTCAAGAGACCTCAAAACCAATTTTTATCGCTTTTATTGTAAAAAATGAATTCATACATTTTGAACATGCTTAAAAAAAATATAATACCTATAAAAAGACTCACATATCTATGATTTACTTGTAAATAAAACCTCATACACCATTAGACCATACTCTCTCTCTCTCTCTTTGCTCTCTAGGCATTGACTTGAAAAACACAATAGGCCTTGAAACTAACTTACATGCCTCTTTCCATGTGCTCTAAACCTCAATAACATAATAAATAAGATTATATAATGTTTAAATAGTTACATACATCCTTCATATGACTTGAAAATGTATCATGATGCCTCATTACGCCACGAAGGGTCTAGAAATGGTATAGTTGTAGACTTGATATGTAGGTCCTACCCATTTAGGCTCACATTGAGACTTTTATTAGTGATAAAATACATAATATACATTATTAATCAACATAATATAGTCACTAATGTCTATTTTCACTCATTTCATCAAGCAACTATGCTCATACCTTCTCACAGGGTCTTTACATGCCATGTTTAGGCTTCTCAAGCACTTGGATCTTGACAACTGACCTTGATACATTAATAAAAGTATTTACACTTGTATTTAATGATAAAAAAATGTCAAAAAACCTATAAAAATATTTTTCTTACTCACTTCACCAAAATTCACTATGAACACCTTATCATAGGGTCTAACCTATGCTTGTCAAGACACTTTTTACTCAAGAACTAGTACTCAAACATGCTTTGATGCTCACTTGACCTAAACCTTGGCATCAAACAACATAAGAATCATTAGGTTGAATTCAAATTTTATCTAAATAGAGAGACATTAGGTTTCCTTAAAATTCTCTCTTGTCACATGGATTCCTTGTCACATCAAGCACACAAGCTCATACCTTAAAGATCACTCACCATGCATACTCACTAGATGCACCTCAACATAAATGAAAAAACTTCTCAATAAAATTGCCATTTATCATTGATGGAAAAACATTATTCAATCTTATTACTCTCATCTCCCCCAAACTTATGAAACTCCCTTCTTAAAATTTGTCCCCCTTTGACATTAATGATAAAGGGTCATACATACTACAACTTCAGGAACCATACCTTCCTAAAATAAAATCTCAGCACAAAAAATATGAATCATTATAGGAGGATTCTCCCCCTTACTCCATACACACCTCCTTCAAATGAACTTATATTACTAGACCACTTCTCAACATAGATCAATCTTAGTCCACACCATGAATATCTCATCCTGAAACCAAGAATCCACCATGATTTTACAAACTAAATAGTGTGTCTATGAATCCTAATGGAATCATTCCTTTCTATAAGGCACTAAAATAACACAATATCAAGAGATTCCTAGATCTACATATTCTCAAAACATTGAATATCCTTTAGTATCCTTCTAGGATTGAATGACACTATAGGGTTGACCTCTTCATCAATTGTTTGATCATCAATATGAGATGACAACAAACATTCCTAACTTTATTTCTCATTTGAATTATTCTCTACCATAAAAATAGTCTGTTTGATCTTGTAGACTAATCATGAAAAGCCTTTATTATCTTTGGTTTCCACACATTCATTTTCCTTCTTTATTATAATTTAGGGAACTCAAACATATTATTTTGAAATCATAGCTTTCTAACTCTATTAGGGAAGAATCTTGCAATGTGTCCCACACTATGACAAATATATCATATAACCTCATATATACCTCTTGACTGATGATTCCTTTCATAATCCCATGCATATTCATTTTTAGAGGGTCTTCTACAGTCTCTTCCTCTATGACCAAATTGATTACATGCAAAATAATAGCCATACAATGAATTAACATACCTCCTAGAATTAGGTTGTTTGATTGATATTTCCATGTCGACCTTCTTGTCTTCATTATCCATCTCCTTGACTTGAGTTACCTTCTTTTGGGATTTTTCAAAAACAATAATTGTCTTATCACTTGTATATTATGATTACTCAAGATGTTATCCAGAACATCAGTAATTTTTTCAAATTTCATCAGGGTCTTCAACTTAATAGATGCTTAATCTAACTTATCTTATAAGGTTTCCATTTTAGTTCCATAAATGGTACATTCTCCCTTTTTAGATTTTAATTTAGCATTGACTATCTCCATATATTATTTAATCTAATTGATTATCTCTTCATACTCCTTAGATGTGTTACTTAGTCTCTCCTCAAACAAACCAATCTACTCTTCAGAGTCCTTAACTAATGATCTTAGTTTTTTATTCTTCCTTCTTTGGAACTTTAACTCCTCTAAAGTAATCACCAATTTTACCTCAATATTCACTTTATCTTATTCATCATCTGATTCTTTAAAATCCATAAAGCCATTCTCATTTGATCAACCCTTATTGTTTGTTTCTATAGTCATGAATAAGGTTTCATTATTTTCATGTTCATGTAAATTACCATCATCATCACTATTAGATGTGATTTTATCAATTACATAACATGAGTTATCTTCTTTGATGTAGAAACTTCTCTTGTTCTTGAATGATCCTTTCCTACCTTGATAGTTCTTAAACTCTTTCTTTTTTTGTTAGGCTTATATGCCTTCTTATAATCTTCATGATGTTCATAGTGTTCTTCATCATGGTCAATATTATCCTTATTAGGACACTTGTGTAACAACTCCTTGAGTTGTACTTAAGAAAAATCAATGAATTTTTATTTTTAAAAACAATTAACTAAACATTTGAATTTCTAAATTAACAATATTACATAACTAAAAATAAAAATAGGAATAATAGTACTACTAATTAAAAAACTACTCATAATAATAATTTGATATAATTTCAAGGGAAGGATTTATCAAAGGACACAAATATGGTTGGTCTCATAGTACAACATTTTTTGTTTAAATATACAAGTACATAATATTATTACATTCCTTTAGGTATACAACTTAATACAATAATGGATACTAAATCCCTAGAGCTTGAGTCATGATGATTCATGTATCGTTGATAGTCACAAATGTCATCTCTAGGTAGTAATGTAGTGGCAAAGGAAGATAATCATCCAAGCACTTTAACAATCTAACCATGGACCAAAAATGCCCCACATAACTCCCTATTAGGGAATGACCCTCCTTTCTTAGACAGGTAGATAAAATGGTGTAAGAATTCAATGAGATGTGCTAGTACCTTGTGTGGTTGTAATATTTGATAATATTAAGACATGATGTGTATCATAAATAAATAAATATTATTCAAACATGATATCACACAACATGAGAAAATCAAACATAATAAATGACAAAGGACATCTAACATTACTTTGGCCAAATTTTTTTGATAATATATGATCTTTAGATCAGTTAATTTATTCCACACCATTTGAACAAACTATCTATTAAGGGTGCTACTTAGGCTACTATGGCCTATCTCACTACCTATTAACATCATCAATACATATTATATAATAAGTATAATTATAACAAAGAATACTTATATATATACATTCCTATACTGCAAATAGAACAATCTTTTTAGTTTCATTTAATGTAGCATAAGCCTAAAATCGTGTGTGTGTGTGTGTGTGTGTGTGTGTGTGTGTGTGTGTGTGTGTGTGTGTGTGTGTGTGTGTGTGTGTGTGTGTGTGTCAAAACACAATTTTCAAGCATTTGAATCAATTGGTTAAGATTTATTCATAGATCCAATTTCTTTACTATTACTGGTAATGAAAAACAAGAAACCATACAACACTATTTCACATAACATATACTCCGAAGATTCATACAAATTTTTGTAGTTCAAGGGACAAAACAATTTTGAACATTCATTATTTCATCAATACATAATAAATATAGTCATACTATTAATAAAAAATTAACATTCTGATAATCAAAAATCCTCATGCAAGTTGTACCTTCCAAGTATGCTTTATATAATGACTAATTATGCATGCATGTCTAGGAAAGTTAATATTTAATTAACCATATAAAATATCCTTTTCTTCTTTTATGAATAATAACATGCTTTTTACTATAACTTTCTTAAATCAAATCTAATCAAATTATATTTGTACATAATTTCTTTTACAAAGAGACCTAGGCTCTCATTTGCAATTCAACTCACTAATTTTCACATCATTATATAACTAAGCTAAGTTTCTTTTATTTAAAATTAAATTTTTTTTTTCATATTCTTACATAGGACCCACCCTACTATGAAGTTTTAATTCAAAACTTAACATCTATGATTTTTCCATCGACACTTAATTAAGTAGAAGACCACTATGGGAAAAAGGTATGCAATACTAAGGGAAAACACTAACATCATCATAATAAACATGACTTAGGACAAAATAAAATGTAGGTCTAAATTATTACCACAAACTATAAATACATGGGATAAAAACTATATCTATATAGGTTAATAAAATAATGACCAAATTGAAATGCAACTTCTTGGGAGATGAAAACATATATTTATTAAATACAACCATGGAGGCAATGCAAAATGGAAAGGTTTAAGATGTAGGCCTATGATTTCAGGTAGATAATCACATATGGGATGTAAAACTAATTGTATTATTATTATATTATCATCTTTTTCTCATAGAATAATTTAAGAGATAATTTAAAACAAATAAGAGCATTACAGAATAGACATATATTTAATAAATATATCTCTCAAAACTTAATTACATATGGCAAGTGTTACATGGATCTAGATGTGAGTTAAAACAAAAATTTAAAAAGCACATATTTACTTGGGTATGCTATACCACCCTAAATTTAATGTTTCCCAATAAGGCCATAAATGCAAGGTAAATGGTAGGATGTCAATTCAATAGACCACAAAAATCTAAGAATATAATTATTGCATAGCCCATAAGATATAAAAGAGATGTTGGATATAATAGAAAAACTCAGGCTATATGAAAGTTTTGTAATTAAAACCATAGCTAAGAGAAATAAATAAAGTGTAGGTTTGCAAGAATGGGATGCATCCACTACCAAGCAAGAGACTCAGGTTGCTAAACATGTACTTGAGAGTAAAAAATAGTAAATTAATAATAAAAGCCTCTTTTTGGAATAAAACATAGTCTTGGGTATTATTAAATTAATACACATGCCTCGAATGAAAACACATCACTTAGGTATTAAGATTATTCACTATAAAGATAAGAACATAGCTTACTAACAAGAAGAATAAAACCAAGCTTCCTTAGCCAAATGCCAATCTGATAACATGAGATGTTGTCACAAAGGATGAACATAGTAACCATACTAAAAAATAATAATAGAACCTACCTTAGTTAAATGCTTTCCTTATTAATCTTTCTCTTCCTTAATTCTTTTTCTTCTTTTTAATTGGCCATCTCTATCTTTTCTTGTATCTCTCTCTGTCCTTATACCTTTTTCAATCCAACACCCCCTTTATTTATAACCAAATTCTTTAATTTCCCACATTTCCTATCTTAATGCAAACTCACTCTTCTTTTCTAATTTTATCCTTATTAAATCCTCTCCTTCAAATGCTACACCATTGTTAAATTATTCGCTTTATTTTTACTAAAGTTGGTTTAGTAATTAATTAATTCTTTGTTTTCTAATTACAAGTGAATTTTTGCATGCTAAATAAAATCATATTCATTGAATTTCAATTTTTATTGACCTTATTTAATCTCTTTTCTATCTCTAATGTTAACGTGCTAAATTAACAAAAACAATAATAATTAAAATCCATTTCCTAATTTCTAAATAAAAATCATGCATAATTCTTTGTTTAAGAAAATAACCTTTACCAGATAATTATGAAATTAATTTATTTTTTATTTGTATTTAAGGCAATAATACTTTAATTATAGAAAATAATTATTTTCTATAGTTAATTCAAAAATCAAGTCAATAAAACTCAAGAAATCAAATGCATACTAGACATATTTATACACACACACACCAAATAATACACACTAACATCATTATGCTAATATCATTTGTATTATAGTGTGTGTAGGGTTACTAGCATTTTTCACTAATTCCCCTATTAACTTGATCTAGCTGGTCCTCTATGATGATGCTCTCCTTCATGAATCTCTAAGGGTAGGACCTATCCTACATCAACCTCCCAATAAGTAGTTAGTTAGTTGGAGTCAATTAAATATCACTAATGATGCAAAACTAACCAGTACATATCTATTTTATATAAAATATAACCTATAATTATCACATCTCATACTTAAATGAAGAATACTATTTTTACATCATAACATATATCATAAAGATACATATCAAAGCAATAGTAATCAAATACTAAGCATACTAATCAATAAATTTAAAGGTTTATATATCTTAGGGTGAATTTAGGATGTAACATCTTCCCCTTTAAAACTAATCATCATGATGCCACTTATTCAAACAATAGTTTTAAATATGAAAAGAGTCTATCTAAATTTTAAAAAGATAGTATCAAGTATCTTTCCTGTAAATAAATATGGAAATAGCCTATAAAACTCATCAAACTATTCTCAAGTAGCATTATCTTAAGAGTATTTGTCCCATAGGACCTTACCCTAAGATACCTCTCTATTTCATAAATAAATTTTATGTGTGTCAATTAATCTGATTGGTTCTACCATGACCACCTTGGGGTCCAAAGCCTACAAAGCATTCCAATCCAAAACAAGTGAAGGATTAGCTATATAATTTTTAAGATAAGATACATGGAAAACATTATGTGATAGATCTAGGGATGGTTGAAATGTAAGCCTATGAATAATAGAATTGACCACTTATAACACCTATAAGGGTCCCCACATATATTGGTGACAACTTCACTAACTTCTTGAACTTAATTGAACTCTTCTACAGCTTAACCCAAAATAATAATTTATCACCAATAGAAAACCTCTTATCTATCCTCTTTAGATTTCCATAACTCATTTTAAAATCATTAGCCTCAACTAATCTTTGTCTAATTAAATTAACTTGGTCCTCCATTTGAGATAACATCTCAGGTCCAAAAACTACCATGTCCTTTAACTTATCCCAATTTATTGGTGTCCTACACCTCCTCATGTATAGTGCCTCAAAATGAATCATATTCAATGTTGTTTAGAATGAGTTTTTATATGAAAACTCAACCAATGAAATATAATCTTCCCATTTGTATTACTAATGTATGTAATACATATGTATAAGATCCTCTAAAACCTAATTCACTCACTTAGTCTAACCATCTATCTCTAGATGATATGTAGTACCAATATCATATCATGCTTACTCCATGACATCAATAAATCTTGAACAAATTTTATACTAATTACCTACCACTCTCACTCTGGTATATCAAGTGGATATAGAAATCTAGCTGGGTGCACATGTTCAACTTTAAGTCACTGACATTCTAAACAACATGACACCTAATCTACCACATTTTTCTTGATTCCCTTCCATAAATATAAAGGTCTAAGATCTACCATGAGCTTTTTTACTCCTAGATTTACTAAAGAAGGGACATTGTGTAACTCTTTCAATACTATGCTCTATAGATTCTCTCAATCTAACACATATATTCTCCTAGTGAAATGCAAAAGACTATCACTCTCAAAACTAAATCCTTTATATCAAGAATTCTAATCATTAATAGATAATGTTTTTCTAACTTTATCATAATATTCATCTCTTAGTGAGAACTTAACCACTTGATCTTTAAAATTACTTTTGATAGTAGCTATAGTTGTCATGTATCTTCTATGACTCAAGGTATCAACTACACTATTCTCTTTACCTTTGATGTAATTGATATCAACATCATAGTCAAAAAGAAAATCTAACCACTACCTTTGATGAGCATTTAGATTTGGCTAGGTAAAGATATATTTGAGCCCCAAGTTATCAGTCTTTAATTTAAATGGTTTTCCTAATAAATAATGTTACCACACTTACAAAGCATGAATAGTTTCTAAAAGTTAAATATCACGAGGGGCATAATTCACCTCATGAATTTTAAACTTCCTCAATTTAAAAGCCACTACTACACCATCCTACATAAGGACAACACCTAAAACTTCTCCTAACACATTTGTGATCATCAAAAACTGATGATTGGGATCAATAACTCTCAACAGTGGTGTTGGCATAATCCTTATTTTAAATTATTGAAAAGCTACTTCATACTTCTTTGACCATAATTTTTTTTTATTCTTCTTTAGTAAGG
Source organism: Torreya grandis (assembly GCA_037957365.1). Lineage (NCBI taxonomy): Eukaryota > Viridiplantae > Streptophyta > Pinopsida > Cupressales > Taxaceae > Torreya > Torreya grandis. The sequence goes on along the minus strand of JARHVA010000955.1, from coordinate 2,069,751 downwards.
AGGTGATTAGAATAGTTATCTTAGAAAAGTTTAGAATTAACTTCCTATAATAGCCTACTAGCCTCATAAATCTCCTTGCCTCATGCACATTTCTAGGTGTTGGCTACTCCATAATGGCCCTTATTTTATATGGATATATATATATATATATATATATAAATACTATCTATAAAAATTATATGCCCTAGATATTGCACTCTCTCTTAGAAGAATGCACACCTAGACAACTTGTCATATGTGCTTCCGTAACCATTGCAAAACTAGTTATAGATGTTTTAGGTGATCCTCTTCATTCTTAGAATATATAATAATGGAATCTAAAGATACCAAAATAAAGTGATCTAAATATTCTCTAAACACATTATTCATGAGATTCAAAAATGTTGTTGGTGCATTGGTCAAACCAAAAGGTAACACCATGAACTCATAATGTCCATAGCAAGTTTAAAAAGTTATTTTCATAATACCCTCATCCCGAATCCTTAAATAATGATATTCTAATCTAATATCTATCTTATATAAGATCATTTCTCCATGAATTTGATCAAAAATATCATCTATACCACATAGCAGATACCTAATTTTTATAGTAGCCATATTCAACATTCTATAATCGATGTAGAATTAGAGAGTACCATCCTTCTTCTTCTCAAAAATAACTAGTTCACCCTATGGTGACAAGCCAATCCCAATCAACCCTTTTGACAATAGCTCCTAGAGTTGAGCCTTCACTTCAACCAACTTAGTGGTTGTCATCCTATATAATGCCTTATATTATGGTTTCAATCTAGGTATGATGTTGATAAATAAATTAAACTCATGGTTAGGAGGTAAACCTGATAATTCATTAGGAAACACATCATGAAATTATCTAAAAATGGATAAGCTTTGATAAATTGTTCAATAATTTCCTCCATTTCATTTATCTTGATGATAAATTCTTGACACCCCTTAGCATGAGCCTTCCTAAGTTATATTACAAAAATTTGCATGAGTCACAACTCTCTATTTTCTCCCTAAATTTGTGTCTAATTTTCAAAGTCATCCATACACTCAAATTTATTTAAATAGAAATAAACCTTGGATTTGTATTTTTCAATCTAGTTGACTCTTAGGATCACATCATATGACCCTAGTGGTGCTACATATAAATCCACTACTATTGAAAAATTAGGTAACTCAATTGGTACCACTACTAAACACTGATTAACCAAAACTTTAGAGTCATTCCCATATTTTACTAACCATTCATTTGTCATATAAACAACTTTTATAGGAAAATCTATAAGCATTCTAGGATATATATAACATTTAGTAGCCCCTATATATATTAAAATGGAAACTAGATGTTCAAATAAAAAACCTGATAGCACTATGGGTGATGATTAAAATTCAACTTGTTGGTTATCAATTGCTACATGAATAGTGACTTTTTTATTCGATTTGTCCTAAGGACATTAAAAATCAAATGATTATCCCCAAAATTGAAACAACCACCTAGTGGTCCTTTATTTTCAATTAGAGGATTCCCCTAAAAATTGTCTTTAGAGCCATTACCTAGTTTCTTATCACCTATTCTATTATTAAATCTAGTATTCTAATTACTAGACTATCCCCTTGAGTTTCCTTTCTTCTAGTTCTAGTTCCTCTTGAAAGGAGATTTAGAATTCACAAACATATTCTTGAACTTTTCCATAGCCTGAGTAACATACTTCAACTTATGTTCCTTCTTCACTACCTTCTCAAAAACTTGATTTATCATGGGAGGTCCATGCATATTTAACTCACCACCTATACAGGGTTTTAGTCCCATGATAAACTTCCTAATTTTGAATCTCTCATCTTCTTGGTAATGAGTCAATACTTCATAACTTTGGTGAATTAGTCCCAGTAGTCAATCTCTAATAACTTTCCTTGCTTCATATTCTAAACTCTATAAGCTTCTGATTATATTAAAGTTGTGGAAACCACCGACACCTAAACAATGTCATAAATTACCCCCAAGTTATGGTGTTTATGTTGAGGTTCATCTCCATCCTTTTGTTATCCCACAAAGTAGTTGCTTCACCAGCCAATTGGTAAGCTCCCCACACTACTTTGGTGACCTCAATGTTGTTTTGAATCTATAAATACTTCTCCATCTCAGTCAACCATGCCTTAGCTCCATCCCCTAGAATAGTTCCATCAAACTTAGGTGGATTCACCTTCTTCATGTTCCTTAAAATTTTTGAAAGTAATTTTCTCAATAGGGACTTCCTAATGTTCTTCCTTTCCTTGGATATAAACTTCTTATTCTAGGGTTGTAATTTGATCTGTAGTATCATTCATAACTAAAATAATCTAATCCAACTTTTTTGAGTTCTTGATGACAAGCATGTTATGATCAATGAGAGGGTTTTTTTTATTAAAATATGAAGGACCCTCCACCAATGCTCTTGTTTTGACCATTCTTTCTTCTCACTAAAATGAAGAACATGAAAATGTTAGCAGACTCATTCAATCCTAGAGTTTGAGCCTAAGATTTGATACCACATGTAACAACCCCTCAAGTTGTACTTAATAAAAATAAATGATTCAAAAAAAAATCAACTAAATATTTGAATTACTAAATTAAACAATACTACATAAATAAAAATAAAACTAGGAATAATAGTACTGCTAATTGAAATACTACTCATAATAATAATTTGATACAATTTTAAGAGAAATATTTATAAAAGGACACAACTATGGTTGGTCTCATAGTGCAACATTTTTTGTTCAAATATACAAGTACATAATATAATTACATTCCTTTAGATATATAACCTAATACAATAATGGATACTAACACCCCAAATATTGAGTCATGTTGACTAATGTATGTTTGACAATCAAATGTCATTTCTAGGTAGTAATATAGTGGTAAATGATAGCATCATCTGAGTGATTTACCACTCCAACCATGGACCAAAAATCCCTTGCACAACTCCTTATCAGGGAATGGCCCTCCCTTCATAGACATGTAGATAAAATGGTGTAATATTTTAGTGAGACATGTTAGCATCCCATGTGGTTATAAGATTTTATAATAGTACTACATGATGTGTATCATAAATAAACAAATATGATTCAAACATGATATCATACAAAATGAAAAAATAAAACATAAGAAATGATAATGTACATCTAACATTACTTTGGCCAAAAATTTTAAATCATATATGATCTTTAGATCAGTCAATTTCTTCCACACCATTTGATCAAACTATCTATTGAGGGTGATACACAGGCTAATAGAACCTATCTCACTACCTATTAACATCATCAATACATATTCTATAATAATTATAATTATAACAAAGAATGCATAAATAGATTTGTTCCTATACTACAAATAGAGTGATCTTCTTAGTTTCATCTAATGTGGCATAAGCATAAAATTGTGTGTGTGTGTGTGTGTGTACCCATTTACTCTCAAAATTTGCATATTTAAGTACCATTCAAGCATGTGATAACTTTAAATGCAAGCTTACCTTGACCTAAGTCATGTTATTCTCAAGTTATTTCTATTAATTTGGCTTTGCATATTATTTTATAAATATTTGTTTTTGATTTTTTATGACTAATAAAAACTAATCAACATTTATCAAAAGCTTTTTAGTTTAAATGTACATGCCATCCTTAAATGAGTAGGTGTCCTTCAAACATTAAATATTTGAAGATAACTCAAATTCTTCTTTTACTTGATTATATTTCCTATTAGAAGACCTGGATCAATGACATTTTTCTGCACATCATTCAATCAACTTATCATCTTATCAAAAATATTTTATGATGTTGGCTAAGGATTATATTACTTTAACCAACCTAACTCAATAATATTGTGACACACATGATTCTATCATCTCATCAATAATTTCATGAAGTGGAGTAAATATTCATTTATCTAAAGCTTTGACTTAATGAAATATTCCAACGCATCATTCTCATAGCTTATCGGTTTATAAATGATTTTACATGGAAGTGATCAATTTTATATCTACTTAGATGTCATGACTTAGTAATATCTTGACAATTTTCACCTCATTGATCCATCAATGATTTTACTTAAAATTCAAAATTTACAAAAATGGCGACCAACCAACTCAACAATATCATGCCACATGGACTCATCACACTATGTTAAAAACTTAAAAATACAAGTTCAAATTTCTAAATGTCATGACTACCTAACTTAACAAGATCATAAAATGTGTCACCATCACATTGCACTAATACATATGCATATAATGACATAACATGAAGCTAGAAGCTAAACAATCAAGAAAAACAAATTGACATGTCCTACTATGAATAATCAACAACTATGAATCATACACAAATCCTGACATATGTCCCTCCTAGTACAATCTACTACCACATCTCATGTCACATGGAATCACCTTGCTCATTCATACATAAGTGAAGATCCAAGTGATTGAGGGGAATGGTGTTCCTAGATAAATCAACATCTTGACAAATGTCTCATATTTGATATAGTTGTACCCTAAGTCTAATATTGATCTAGTACACTCCACATAGAGATATAAAAGAACAAACATGTGAATAAGTAGACAAAATAAGATAAATTGAAATAAAAATATCATGAAATCATTAGTCATAAATATTAAATTTAAATAGAAAGATAGTTGACATACATTATTGTTTTATAATTAATTATAATGAATGATAAATTATGGCATTGACTTTAGCTTTCATAATTTTTTTATCATCCCCAATTCAATTTAACTACTATTTATAAATAAAATCATTGAGCCAACTAAAATATATAACTCTCTATTTAATATTTAATTATAAATTAACAATTTGAATTTGAAGATCAACATGCTATGATTAATAGATCCAATAAAGAATCTCCCTGCACATTTAATATTTTTCCTTGGGACATAAATAGAATTCATAGATATAGTTTTCTATCATAGTGCCTTGGCAAAAAAATTACAACAATTATTCAAATCTATATATATAATTATAAATGGCCAAACCATATTAAGACATTATCACTATCTTATATGGATTACACCAATGATATTTTTTCCATTAAAGTATTAGGAATACCCAAAGTAGCTACAATACCTTAGGTATTTCCCTACAATGATGTCTTACATAATATATTTATAGTTGGAGCATGTACCTATGACATATTTCATATAATTAAATCCCATAGAATTAATAGCTAGGGATGCCTTTGATAATTACTATGGGCTTCCAAAAATTGCATGTCTATGGTTTCCATACTGTCTCAAATTTGACAAAAGAAAACATTTTTAGAGACATACTCAAGGCTTGGCAAAATAACTCTAATAATTTTATTAAAAGATAAACTCTTCCTATTATACAATTTAGGCCAAGAGTTAGGATTTATATGGGCCTCATGAATAGGATATAGGTAAGTTTATAAAGTTGGGGAAGAAAAATGGGCCTACCCATAGACACATTTTTCATTAAAATTAATAAATCTCAACTTCTATAGATTATTTGAGATGGATACACTCAAAAATTGAGGATGGTATAAAAACATGAATTACAACATTTTGATTGTTATTTATAACACACTATTTTTTTAAAAATGGTTAAATATAAGTAGGTCAAACATCTAATATTTTAATAACTCCTATTTTTCTAGGAAAATAAAATAGATAGCCAATCGTGTGGCCCCTCATTTTTTTAGCATCATTTAATATTGTTTGAAACCAAATGGTGAAAATTTAGATAAGATCATCTAAGTTTTTAATTATGTTTTAAAAAAATAAATCAATTAATGTATATTTTTAACTAATATTACAAGTGAATTGATCATGAAAATTGAAAAAAATAGATAACTAGCCATATAACCCTCTGACTACCTAAAAATTTGAAAACCATTTTTTTTAATGCATGCAGAATTAGGACTAGCCATAAATGTTTTTTTTTTTTTTTTTTGAGTTTGAATCAATGAAAAAATATGCATAAAATATATAGACATTTATATTTTTGGCATGTAGTGGCAAACAATATCCATAGTTTTAAATCAGCATAGATGGAAACATTAAAATAGTCTAGAAATAAATTAAAAAATAGATATTTAGAAAGAGGAGAGTGTTCTCTATGTAGTGTTAATAATTTTATGAATTGTCTCATTGAAATTCATAGTGTTTTTGGTGATGGAAGTTGTTTTATTATTATTTTATATTTAAAAAATTAGATTTGGCTACATGTTTTCTAGGTCTAGGCATTAGGCTCGGTAATCCCATCCATTTCCAAGCCAAAACTTGTGTTTTTTAAATTTAAAAAAAGAAAGTGTGTACATGTTATAATGAATATGAGTCACTAATACATTAATTTATGCAACTTTAGAATGCAAAGAGGGATCAAGTAGAAGGTGGTGGTAGTGGTTTACTTAAATAAATGTTTCCTTACACTTTTAATTTATTATAGTAAATATAATAAATTAAGGTCACTCTACATCTTATAGAATTGGTCTCACAATTACATGACTTACAGTTTGAGAGATAGTTTTTAAAAATCCAAACTAGTTAGTAATTAGTCATTTTTAGGATTTTAGTATTAAACTTAGTGATTTTAGGGCATAACTTTTGTAATAGATATCCATTTTGGGTAAACACAAAGTCATTTCTAAAGTTTTGGCACCTTCTAGATTGTTATTTGGCATTTTTAGGAGTCCTAAATATGTCAAAATTTAATTTTACAAACCAACACACACAAAAACACTCCTTTATGTTGATTTTATGTATGACTAAGTCCCTTATAGGCAAAAAATTAACACAACAATACCATAATCATGTGTGACTAGTGTACATAGGGATAATTTAGGCCACATTTAGGCATGGTCACTCCAATTCAATTTGAATTCATACCAAAATGGTATGCATTTGGAAACATAGGTTTCATTGGTGACTCATTCACACCCAAACACCTATTCATGCTCATTTTATGTGTGATTAAGTCCATTATTCGAAAAAATGACCAAAAAACATTATGTCCTCTTATGACCAAGCTAAATGCAAAACAAATTATGCACATTTATACATTACCACCCAATTTATCTTTAAATTGAATATAAAAGTGTTTGATTATGGAAAATTAAGTTAAATTATTACCCTTGCACATTCAACCACCAATTTATTTGGATTTTACTTGAGATTAGATCCATTATTTATAAAAGTGACATGAATACTCCATATCCACTTGTGATGATGAAAATGCAAAAAAATTATATCACATGTATGCATAATCACCTTAATTAATTTTGAATTCAATTCAAAATTATGTGATTGGGTAAACATAGGTCACATCAATTATCCATGCACCCTAAACCACCACTTTATGTCATTTTTACTTTCATTTATAGTGCATTGATTGGGGTAATATAGTTCTAATTAATGAGGTCACAATATTCAATGGGCCCACCAAACTAATGCAACCCATACATAATGAATTCCATTCAATGATGTCAAGTAATTGAAACCAACTATTGTATTAATAGGGCATGCATTATCTGTCACACCATGTTACAAACACCAATTTTGTTAACTATCATAGATCAATAACATGAACTACATATAGATATGACATCAGTATATTTTATGATATGAATATGTACTTCATCACACAAATCATTCATGTCATGTCATGCATTATATACATTGGGTCACTTAGGTCATAGCATACATATTACATATGTAATGTAGTAGCATTGATCACTGATAAACTTATTCAATAATTTATAGCCCCATTCAATGGATAAAGTGAACTAGATATATCCAACAACATTGATAAATGTTAGCCCCTATTTATATTAACTCTAAATTTATATCTAAATCAATATGTGGGTTTGTGGTTCCAATTAAAATTTATACTATGTCAACTATAATTAAATTATTAATCTATATAGAGGGGGTGATCACATGATCATGTCATTGTTCATTAATGTAATATGGTGCCACCGTATCATTCATTATTATTTTTTATAATTAAATTATCCAATTATATTTATGTAATACGATTCACATTTATTAATTCTCAAATATAGATAAGGATATGAAAGTGCCCATATATATATATATATAGGGACCCTCAATTAATATAATATATTAATTGAGTCTTTGTATATAGATTGGGGACATCATCATCCATAAATATAGATAGGGGCCATTGATTGGTTTATAAATTGACTGCTTAATTAACCATATAATATATATATACATACACACACACACACACACACACATAGATATATATATATATATATATATATATATATATATATATATATAATGGTGACCACACCCCTATATATTTATTGATATCAAATATATAACATCAATCATTTGTGATTGATGCATGAGTAATGTGTAGATAATTTCCCTTATTCCCTTCTATCTATCTAGGATATGGATAGAGAATATATAATATAGTGAATAAACTAATGGGTAGAATCACACTAGTAGATGGTGGTCATATATATAGACTAGCAATCTATAGTTGAGGCTGATATAGATGTCCCATAGTATATGAGGATCACTTTCCTGATGATTGACCTTGTATATATATTTTATGAGGGCACCACATAGATATCAGGGGGATTGATTGACATAACTATATATAGGATAAATTAGGGGACCCAAATTTTAGTGAATCATGTAGAGAGTTTATCTTTTATTTATATAGGGAATGTATTATATTGATTAATTAAGGGAGATACCACACTCAATTGATACCCTAAATTGAGGGATGATATTTAAAATATAAGAGTGACTATGTGATCGAGAAATGATTGATGGGTACCCATACTTAGCTCCGAGAATCAAGGATTTAGTAAATAGTATTGTATTATGTTACATAAATTTAGTATGTTGTATAAATCAATCTATTATATTTTTTAAGAATAAAAATTATTATTAAGAATAACATAATGATTATCAAGAATAAGGAAGTGACACACATACCATTTATTCTATATATAGGTTGTTCCCAAGCCTATCCATACCTCTATATAAAGAAAGGAGGGGTTCAATGTAGACACTAAATTTGAAATATATAACACCTTAGTATTGTATACATGGTAAGTAATTATCATGGTTGTACCCTTTAGTACCTAAGAACTTACCATTGTTGAAAGGCTAACATTCATGATCTATTGTGCCTATTGCTTATATATTATTTTGAACATATGTTATTATAGTGACTAGGGCCTTTATGCTTATACAAATTCTATAAAAATACTTATTTTCATCCTATACAAGTTTTGGATCTGTACCTATTTTCTATCTTCTCAAACACTTGTATGCTATCAAGATACTTATGTCAATGCAAGTGTCTTGTGCCTAATTAAGTGTCTAGTTCCTTAAATCCATTAAATTTTCAAATAAAACATATTATTATGGTTGGAATAAGTTATTTAATGAAATATATTTTCTAAAAGGATTGGTATATATGCATGATCAATACTCATTCATACCTCACATAGCATAGACCTAGCAACTCACAAGGATATTTACATAAAACACTCAATCAAGAATTTAAGTGATAAAATATTCCCTATTCTTTTCTATTTTAATATAAGGTTTATGGGAAACCAATCTACAATTATATATTACTAAAGGAGAATTCCATTAGCCATATTTTCCAAGTTACAAGCTAGGTCACTCTATGTACTTATTTATCACATAATGTATCCTTATGCACATACAAGCTAATATGTAGGGGAGAACTACATAAGTCTCGGGCCCCATTAAGAGCATTATCTATATATGTAATTTCTATTATTAGAGGGTTACTTGGGGAAACTTGACACCATGTTCCCACTAACCCATTTTTCCCAAAATGACTCCAAGGGTGAAAAAACTAGGGATTGATCATTTGACAAAGAGAGACAACCTACATGTGAGATCTAAACACACTAGAAGAAAGGTAAAAAAATTAGAACATTCTATGAAACCACATCTATATCTAGTTAATATTTCAAACTAAACACCTACAACTAGGTTAGATATGTGCATCAACATAACCATCCAAATATGACACAAGCATATAATGTCATAGAGTGTAAATTTATATAATATGATGATTGATATATAATCTAGATCTAGTCTATGTCTAGTGTATTCCATATCATATCTATATGCACACAATAAACTAAGTTATCATATTTTCCATTTATTAGATTATAAAGCAATAGATACAAATTATTTTTTAAATAAATATTAGTATTATAATTCATGATATTATTTATCTATGTTTGTAATTAATTGGCTTTCTATAGATGTATTTATCACCCTTATGCTTATCCCTTTATATATTTTTAACCCTATATTATATTGACTCATATCAATTTATGTTTATATATTTGGCGAGCCTAACTCTTTATGAAAACCCTAGATTAAGCTAGTGTATTCATCTTTTTGAGATTTTCCATTGTTGTATTTTTTCACATTTGTTGTATCATTTGTATGTAACCTAGGTATATCACTAGATTATATGGTGTTTCTATTAAACACCTAAATATTCCTCATTGTCTACATAATATGGTTCAAACTAATGAATTTACCAATCCTATACCTAAGGAATATGTTATCAATTAAATTTAACCACATACTAAAGTGGTTATCATAGAAGATTCTTATAATCATAAGAATGATGAATCTAATGAAAGATAATGAACATGAGCAAATAGATCAAAAAAAAAGTACAATTTATTTATATGTTTTGATACCTATACAAAACATCATAAATATCATAATGAGATCCCAAGGACCATATTAGAAATTAATAATTAAAAAAAAAAATCATATAGAAACAACTAGGTCTATCTATCGATCATGCTATTAGAGTTATGGGTCATCCCCATATACCAATGACCCCCCTAGGCATATCACCAATTCATACTTCTAATGGGAGCATAAGATATGTGTTTACAGCTTTGTTCCTAATAATGAATGATACTATTACTATATCTTAAATGAGAAACATAAATACTTCAACCTAATTAATTTTTTTAATGCCTATATCCACTCAAACTATGGGTACACCTCCTTGGGTGACTTCTCAAACTTCAAAACTTAATGACCAAGAGGTGCAATCTATATACACACAACATTTTGTAACTTTATCATTTAATAATTCTTTCTCTCTTACAACAATCAATCAAATTTTGATCTCCATAAATGCACCCCTTGAAGGTAAACTAATAGGGTTGGGTAGACCATTGGTGATTCAAAATATTCTTTGTCAACTATATCATTACCTAAATCAATTACAAATATCTCTTATCAAACTCCCCAAGTAATCCAAACCTCATTCATACATTAAGTACCCTCTTTTCTTACTAAGTCATCTAGACCAATATTTTTAGAAAATATTAAGCACATTTTATGGCTATAAGTTTGCTTGGCTAACTTAGTTCAAGGCCTAATGGTAAATTTTTCCATTTAACAAAATCAAGCTAGATGATCTTGTCAGCAAAAATTATGAAACGTTTAAGGATTATCCACTATTATAAATCTAAGACTCATTTAAATATAATAGAGAGGAACATTCATTTCCACATCATTACAATTCATAATTATGATAAATCTACATTTGAAGAAGTTGTTGCTTAGGGTTTAACTTAGATAAAAGATTACTTATCTTGTGGTAAGATTTAGATGTAAAGTATGGGTCTTTTAGGTTAGAGTTTACTTTTATAGTGTGATCTATACAAAGAACACAATCTCTTTCAAAACACCATTGTCTAAGAGAGATATTAAGACTCGATAGGTTCATGTAATGTAAGTATTCCCAACTCTTTCTATTTTATTTCATATATAGATATTGTATAAGTAATACATGTTATGGATGTATAAATCCTTGTTTATATTACATATATGCTTAAAATTAGTGTATATTTAGGGTTTTATTTTCTTTTCATATTCCATTTTGGGTTATCTAGGTCTTCATTCGCCTACCATGATCCCTTGATTATTTGTTTATGTTTAATTATTCCCATTTATGCCATAAGAGCTGGTGAGCACTATATTAGAATTATTTTATGTACTTAGACCTAGGTAGGATTATCATATAGTTTAATTTTAATATAAGCTTTGTAACCCTCCCCTTTGGTGTTGGGTGGTAAGACATCCCTTGGTTAGGTTTAGTAGATCTAATTTGATCATGTTCCCTATATAAACATATACTACAATGGATACTAGTTTCTTACCTTATCTGATCTTGTATTTTAATAAGCTAGATAAATTATAGATCTATTTTATTTAGTTTAATATATTATTCTGAAATTGATGTGAATTTAACCCTTGAAATTTTAATTTTTCACTCTCAATCAACTATATTACGGCCGGAGAGGGAAGAGGGAGCGTGGTCACGGATACAGCCGTGCTGAAACCCTTACCTACGCGCAGCCTTGGTTTTTGGAGACTAGGTCCCAGAGACTTTGGGTACCTTGGTGTTGAGCGCAGAGTGGCAACGGGGTTCTTTTTTTGCACGGAAAGAGAAACTTTTTTCCCTGTTTGGACTGTCTTACCAGCGCGTGGCATGGTGTTGGCCATTGTGATTCTCAACCAGCGCACTTGGAGAGGGTTTGGCCATGGGGAGGGCCTTGAATGGCACCCCATGGTGTTAGATGTTGTGTATTTTAGTGGATCTAGAGGGGATCTATTTCTGCTAAAACCCCAGGGGCTAGATTGAAGATGAGTTTATTGGGGGTGGTTGCTTGATCCAATTTTTGCCATTGCCTTCTATATGTGGGGTCGTAGCTCATGTTGAAGTGCTTCAAGATGTCCTTTGTCAAAATTTTGATTGCCAAGGTGGTGTTGCCTCTGTGTTTTCCATAGGGGTTGAATGGGTTGACGATCGAATGGATGTTTGGGGTGATGGCAGAGCTAGTTCAGGGGTTTGTTTGGGTGGGGATGTGGTCTGAAGGCAGACATTAATGCAGCTCCAAAAAACCCCTCCTCATGTTAACACAACTCTAAAATGTGTAGATCTTTTATTGCATGGATTTTTTAAGGTAATAGGTCCTTGTAAAACCTGGGTTCTTATTTCAGGTTGTAGTGCCTGGTTTTTTCATTTAGGTTTCAGGTCCTTGTAAAACCTGGGGAGCTTTGTCTGGTTTATCTTGGTGGTTTCAGGTCCATGTAAAACTTGGTTTTTTCACTATTTTTTAGTGAGTTTGCTTGTCATGGCAGTTTTTATTGCTTTATTTTTTTTCTTTGATTTGTAAAGGGTTTCGGGGCCCCTTCAAAACCTACTTTGACCTTAATCTAAAACTATATTAGGTTGGTTGATCTAGTCTTAACCTTTATTTATAGATTTAAGATTTACAATTGATTAGATATCACCAATTGATCCAATTTTTGTCCTTTATTCACAAATTTTTTAGATTCAATCTAGTTATAATTTTTAGATTCATTCTAAACAAGTTTAGTACTTAAATTATATCAATTATTTATGTTTACTATTTTTTCAGTAATATTACTCAAAAATGTAATTTTCCATTTTTTTTCCCATTTTAAATTTCTCTAAAATTATATCACATAATCAACTAAGTTGACTTGACCAACTTAGTTTTGTGTTTGTTTGACCTACCAATCAATTAAGTTGACCTTGCTAACATAGTTGTATTTTGGCCTATTTTTTCCCCAATATAATAGGTGGTAGAATTAATTCAATAAATGGTTGACCTAGTTTATTTTGGTCTATTTTTTACCTAGTTAAACATGTGGTTGACTTAGTTTAATAGGTGGTTGACCTAGTTTGTTTTGGCCTTTTTTAACCCTAGTTTAATAGGTATATGATTTAGTTTAGTAGGTGGATGACCTAGTTTTATTTTTCTTATTTTTTACTCAATTTAGTTAGTGAATAACTTAGTTTAATAAGTGGCTAAACTAATTTTCTTTCATAGTTATGTCTTATTTTTAGCATCCAATAAGTCAAAAATGTTACATTATCAAATATTTGGATGATAACCTCACTTATATTATCACTTATGATGAAATTATTTATTTAATTATTTCATTTATTCCTAATCCCAAACCAATTAATATATCATGTAGATTAAGTATACCATCTTCAAGTTAACCATAATATAATACAACTGAAGTTACTCACCCTAGTCCTCCTCTTACTACCAATGTTTTTAATCCTACTTCTCACATTGATATTTCTCAACTCCTTGATCAAATAATTCAAAAAATGAATAATATGAAAATCACTCATAACAATGAAATGATGCAAATGTAATCTCACATTAAAAATGGTTATTCGACTACCTCAAGTCATCATGACTCAACAAAATAAAATTTTTATCCCTCATCATCTTGCATATTCCAATGGGAATATCATCCCTTAACCTCTCATGCATAAAAAATGCTTCAACATCTTAAAAATTAACCTTTAACTCTATTCATTGATTCCACATTTGAAACATCTCTCTAACTATCACATATTATGGGACTTAAGATCATGATATCTTTCTTAAATCTTTTGTTAATCTCTTTAAGGAATGGATCTAAACTAACACCTTTGCTACTACCATTATCCAAAACATTTATTGGTGATTCATTTGAATGGTACAATCAACATCCTAGACATTCCATTACACATCTAGAGGATTTAGTCAATGCTATAGTGAAAAATTCCAACTTATTGACCTTCCTAAAAAATTACCTTTGCCACTTCATCAATGTCAATCAACTACCTAAATAATTTGATCACAATTCCACTAAATGATGGAAGTCTCTAGGTCACAAAAAAAACCGTAAAATTATTGATGACAAAATTTTAAAACTATTTTTTACTTCTCTTAAAGAATATATTCAATATAAAGTTTGAATATTTACCCCTAAAACTTTAGAAGCCTTAACACAACAAAAATTGCAAGAATTTATTACAAGTCAACTTTAATCACTTAAAGAAACTATTAAGGAATGTTTTAAATCCTTTTCTCATAAAATTAAATTCATCCAAGCGTCTAAAACCTCAAACTAGAGAATATAATTCAACTAATTTTAATCGAACACACCCTCCCTTGAGTCTAGAAGAATTTAAGAAGAATTTTCCACCCTCCAAACCCATGATATTTGATCCTTCCAAAACTCCTCCAAAATGGTATAATCTTGAAAATTTTATTGGTAACATGCTACAATAGGTTGTTATCACAATAATTATCATGATATCCATTGATTCCTTCTTACCTTCTTGCTTCGTACACATTTCAATATTAATGCCCTCAATTAAAAACATTATAAAGACTATCTTCAAGTCCTTTAAGCCAATTCTAAATAATCACAATCACATCAACATCACCTAACTAATGATAAAAAAATATTACCCAATACCTCTATTTCATACACTAATGTTGTCAAAACCATTGTTGATAATTATTCATACACCAATAAGGAAAGGATATATAACATGACCAAATTTAAATGATGGTTGCATTCTTCAAAACTTAAACACTTAGGTCACATGAACCTAAAGAACACTTAGTTTAAATGTGTATTCCAATGTTCATCATAAATGGTCCTATTTTGGATTATATATCTCTTCATACTTATCCTACACCTTCTATGTAAATTTAAGAACCCTTAAAATCCAACATATCAACACATTTACCTATCTCAAACTACATGGGAAAGCACAATGTAGTGAATTATAACATATACACTTCACCTCATTCTATATCACATGTTGGAGAAATTTATGATGCCCATCCACATACCACTTTAGACTTTGGGTTATCTTGATATGCCCGTCCCTACATCAAATTACCTTTTTAGGAATCTTATGATGTCCACTTTTCTTTTACATGCATAATAATAAATAAATTTGGCATCAAGAAACATTCTAAGTAATATAGGCTTATATTTTATATGCTTATCTTTGATATAAATTTTGGCATATATTTTGATCATGATTTTTCCTTATGTTTCTTCATTTTTTTGCATTTTATTTCATTTAGTTTTATTTTAATTACACCATCATTTCCTTTTTAGTTCACTAATTTTATTTCATTACATTTGACATGTGTTTCCCTTGTGTTCCTTAGGTATAACTTTAGTTATTATTATTTATTACATTTGATGTCATTATTTCCCTTAGTCTGTTTATTATTCTTTGGCCCTTATTTACTTTCCTTATTTCTATGGATGCCCATTTATACTTTCCCCCTTTTTTTGAATGATTAATACTTTGATTGGTGTTTGTGTTATATCTCTTGTCGATACATATGACTTCCTTAGTGACATGACTCTCATAGCATAGTCTCATCCATTTTATATCATTATTCTACATCCTTATGATCATTTAAGAGCATATTCCTCATTTATAAATTATCACATGGATGGATCTTTGGTTATCCCCATATTTCATTTCATTTGAGGCATATATAGGTCAATTTTGAAATTGCACACTTGTGGGAAAGTCTAGGAGTCTTTAGACACCATGGTATTTAGGTCCTTTTCTATAATATCTAAGTGTAATCTCACTTGTGTTTGATAACTATTAAAAATACACAATCAAAATCATAAAACAATTAGAAGGCAAATATAAAAATGTGAAAAAAACTCTTAAAAGTCAAATCACACAAAAAAGACATGATCCATATTTGGAACATATCCTATATTATTTGAATATCAAACTCCACATTTGGCCTCATGATAGAGCTAAGGTACATTACAGTGAAATGGGTTCATATATTGGGGTAGGATGTCTCATTATATCATATACTTATAGTTCCACCTACTTTCTCACACAAGTACTGAATATTCATAATAAAATGAAAACTATGTAATGCATCTTGAGGAATGGGGAACATATTGTGGGAAGATAGGTCCATTTTATTTTTCATGAATATAGCCTTCATGGGATGATTTATGTACTTCACTTTTTATCCCAAACTTTATGTCCATTAGTCAGAGTGTCCTAAGTCCTTGTTTTCGATAATTATTACCCTTTCTTACTTGTTTAGTGTGTCTCATTTCTACTAAGGATGTTCACATCACGCATGTTACACTTCACATTCCTTATTTACATCACATTATTCCCACTATCATCTTATTCAATATTTATTTTAGTTGATTACAACCTTGATTAAATATTCATACCTCTTGGTTTATAGTTTATGAGTTGCATTATAATACCTTGTGTAGGACCAATTTTTACTCACAAAAATCCATTCATAGTTTCTTACCACTTCATCTCATTATCATACTAGTCATGACATTAGGTGGTTATGTTTTCTGACATCACATTTTATAACAAGTATTAACATTGAGTTTTCATCTTTTATAAATTTTTATTTTTATTTATCTATCATGTTCTTATTTGATGTTTTACAAACTTCACTTATCTTACATAAGACATTTTACATGCTTACAAGTTTTTATTTTTGTTTGACTTGATATTATTATCATACATCTTGAATTACATTTCATTTTTAATCATCTATGATTTATTATTGCTTCACTTGACATGTTTTTCTTACATTTTGATTTACATTGTCATCTTCTATCATTTATGTTTTCTTTGTATCTTGATCTGACATGTTTATCCTACATGAAGTTTTATTCATTTACTTACATATACTTATTGATCACATTAATATTTCACTTACAATGTTTTACATGCTTCCCAACATGATTTATTGTGTTCTACATTCATTTTTTATGATTTAGTCATTTACATGTTGGTATTTTGGTTCTAACCTAATCATAACAATCCCAATTTGCCAATTTTATAAGTAATTTAATATTTTTTTAGATTTATTCATTGTTACTTTTCCCATCCTACATATGCACACATTGCTTCTATTTGTAGTGTTGTATCCCTAAGGTTTATTAAATTAAAGTATTACACACTTCACAATCAAAATTAAGATATTTATATGTAGTCATTCAATATAAAGTTAAGTCAAGGTATGTGTATGGTAATTTTACTTACTTTCATTTCATCCCAACATTAATTTAAATATTTTATTTTTTATTTATCTTAGTTTTATCTATTTCTATGTTATTTATCAAACCACCATCTCATATTACACTTTCATGACACATGATGACCTTTTAATGGGGCATATATTTATACAAAACATTTTAAAACTTTATCATTTAGTGATAATTTATCTCTTGTAGGAATATATTTATTTTAAATCTCTTTAAATGCACATCTTAAAGGGTGCATTGGGAAAGGGGTGGGTAGACCATTGGTTCTTTGAAAATTTGTTAGTCAACTCTATAATTACCTAACCTCATTAGAAATTTTACCTATCTAAATACCCAGGAAATCCAAAACTTATTCATACATTTCCCTAGGTATTTATCCTTTCAATATACTATAAACAAGCAATTACACTCTTTTGCTACTAAGTTTGCCAAACTAATCTTGATATAAAGGATTAAGCACATGTTACGAAACTATGTCAATATAGTTGACTTCATTCGGGGCTAATAATAACTTTTTCTAATTAATATGATCGATTTGGTTGATCTTATCAGCTAAAATTAAGGAATGGTTAAGGCTTATCCATTGATATAAAAACAATATTCAGTGTAGTCAAATAGAGAGGAACATTCATTTTTACATCATTATAGTTCACAATTCTTCTAAATCTACATTTTAATAAGTTATTACTTATGGTTTGCCTTGGATATAAGATTACTTATCTGGTGGGAAGTTACGGATAAAAGTATGATTATTTTAGCATAGATCTAATTTATATATTATGATCCATACCAAGCCACAACAACCTCTTAAAAAGCACCACTAACAAAGGGAGAGGTTGAGGTTTGATAGGTTCACCCAAGGTAAGTATTCCTAACTTTTGTTATTTTATTTGATAGATAGATATTATATAATTAATATATTTTATGGATGTATAAATCCTTTCCTAGATTACCTCTCTACTTAAAATTAGTGTAGATAGAGGTTTTTATTTACATTCTATCTTCCATTTTGGGTGATCTAGGCCCCCATTTTCCTACCATGGTCCTTTGATTATTTTTAATGTTTAACTATCCCCATTTTTGACATAAGGTTTAGTGAGTACTATATTATTTTATGTACTTAGACCTATCTACGGTTATCACATAGTGTCATTTTCATAGAGGCTTGTAACCCTCACCTTTTGTGTTGTGCAGTAAGAGATATATTAGTTAGGTTTAGTATATCCAATTTGGTCATGCTCTTAATATAAATATGTATTGAAATGGATGTTAGTTGATTACCTTATCCAATATTGGATTTTAATAAGTAAACAAGATATAGGTGTATATTATTTTATTTAATACACAAGATCTTTTCCAAATTATAAAACTTTTTCAAACTAAGGTTACAAAATTTGAATAAAATTATACAAAATCACCTTACGTTATTGATTCATAAGAGGTGTTACAGAACCCTCTTGCACCTAAAATATGTTTGTATCCCTTGACAACTAGATCTATTGAACTTAAGTTTACATTTTATGATGGAAAGAGTGATCCTAAATATCATCTTCAATCTTTCTATGTGGCATGCCTTGATTATGCCTCCAATAATTAAATTTTGACCAAATTATTTCCAAGAAGACTCAAGGACTATGCTCTAATGTGGTTTTATAACTTACTAATATAATCATTAAAATAATTTAAAGCTCTTCCCTATTAAATTATAGGACACTTCTATATCAATATTAATGAAAGGGTTTCCTATACCCAAATTGAAAAAATAAAACAAGCAACCAATGAACCTATCAATGAACATGTCTTAAGGTACAAGTCAATGTTGGATAAAATAACCAATCCAATGGAAGAGAAAGAGCTTTAATACATATTTAATCAAAGTTTGTTTAACCCATTACATGTGTCCATTATGTTCAAAAGTTTAAATATTTCTGTGACTTATGTCATATTGTTCATAATTATGAAATAAAACACATTTCATTGAAAAAACTTAATTATGTAGTAAACACACCGAATGAATCAAATAACAAGTTTACTATTAAACCAAGTTATAAGGTGAAATCCACATAACCTAAAAAAGAAACAATTAGTATGGTTAATCTAATGTCACAATAACCTAAATAGCTTGTCTTATCTAATACACCAAAGATATAATTCAAATTTTTACTTGAGTCTCAAGATTTGTTATTTTCAAAGCTTGTGGAATGTCACCTCATATCTATTAATCATCCTACAGAGGTTTATATGAGTCAACCTCTACCCAAAGGATACAATGATAAATCTTAATATGACTCTAACCAAAGCCTAGGAATATTAAGAATTGATTTTTTATTTTGAATCCTAATATCCAATACCTTATTGATGACCAACAAATTACATTTGATGATCCTCCAAAGGAATCAGTTTCACAACCTTGAGATCAATAGAATCAAAAGATAATAAGGAACCAAAAGTAAAAATGGCATATAATTTAAATCCTCCTTCACCATATTATGAGCACCCATTAGATTTGATTATTGGTACTTATACATGAAATACACCTCTTATAGTTCAAATACCTTATATTAATTTTGATAAAAATGAGAATGTGGATGATGACTTAGATATTAATTCCAAATTCATTCGAGCATACCTTGATCACCAGTCAATACATAGTATTATGTTTGATAATGGAGACAGAATGTTTTCACCATATAATTACTTATATACTAGGGTTATACACATAATTATTTACATATTTATACTAAATTAGTTAGATCAGTTGATGGGACCTCATAACATGTTCTTAGAGAGATTGAATTACCTTTATAGGTTGTCCCAACATATGTGATTGCTAAATTGTTAGTTATTCCATACACAATTTTCTTTTATATGTTATTTAGATGAAATTAGATACATACACTTTTAATGGTACCTTCCACAATGCATAGGTATGTTAAACATATTCATGCCAATAGGGTAATTATAGTTTCTAGAATTTCATATGAACATCCACTCAAACAAAAGAAATTCATACTTAGATAGGCAATTATATTAACTACTAAGGTTAATCCTCCACAAAATGGCAAGCAATAAAGAATCCCATTTCCAATAAGTCAGTAATTGAGAGACAATTGCATCAAAGACACATAATGGATTCTTAAAAATCCTTATCTACTATCCACCATATTTATGTATGTATAACACCTAAACATGTTATTATTTCTAATTCAAAGAAACCAAACAACATTTAAAGATAGGTTCTATAAACCCTTATTTTTATATTATCTCTTCACAACCATGAAATCATATTACAGCATTAGTAGAGGCTCATGGAATTTCACTAGAACATGTTAATTACATCGATAACTTATGCAGTGGAAAAAATAATAGGTGTTAGGAGACAAAAATAGTATACCAAATACAACATCTTTAATTAGACCAAAAATAAGGGTGAGGCATATATATAAAGTAACATGACCATAACTCATATTGAATAATATTATATAATAAATAAAAATAGATTAATCAAATGTGCATACACCATACATAAAATAAAATAAGGGAAAACCATATTAGGACAATTTTTATTAATCTCTATCAATACATTGAGCAAGATTATATTACATCAAATTAATATTTATAGTCCTGATGTCCCTTCACCTTCCAAACTATGGAGAAACAAAATGAAAAACTCTCTCCATTCTCTAGTTATTTGATTAGAATTTTAAGGCTGAATATGTATAAAATAATACAAAAGATAAAATCAAACACTTCACACACGTGTTTATCTTATATACATCATAGTTTTAGAAAGATCCATTATACATCAAAAAAATTCTTAGACTTAATTATTTGTCTCATCCTGAGACAAAGGTGTAAGCTAAGATAAAACTAAACTAGAGAGATAAGTTATAAATAGAAGTTGGAGTAATCACTCTAGGTGCCATTTCTCAATTTTCCCCCTTTTTTATTACTTAGCCATCCTTTTAGGTTTTCAACTAAGTAGCATAATAACATAATGACCTTTTAGGTTTTCAATAGACTAGCATAACTAGATGTCCACCCTCTATGGGTTTTCAACCAATCTGTCCCCACTCATAATGTTTAGACTATCTCAAAAAACTTTGAATATACTAGAAGTTATAAAATTATAGATCATAAACCTTATTCTTATGGTTGGGAAGATAGTTCATTGGAGGTCTAAAAAGTTTGTTATTACTGATTAGTTATTATCCCAATGGATCTTGATGTATCCACTAATAAGGGCATCTGTGAAGATTATCCCTTTGCCTTAATCTCCCTCTCTTGTATGATTTTTATAAGTTGTTATGGAGTAATGAATTGGGGCTCATCTACTATCTATGCAATTTCTAGATTTACTTGATCTAGATCTTTCTTGAGAATTTGTTAGTCAATAAGTACTTCATGTATAGTTATAAGTAGAATACACGTAGTACTTAGATCATCATCATGTATGGCATTAGATTATTTCTAATACATGGACAAGACAAGATATTCTATTATGTTTGTTGTCCTCTATATTATAATGGTTGTGAAGGTGTTGCACATTTTTTTATGATGCCATACTTGTAGATTTTATATAGTGGCATCTCATGAATTATGTAGTTATTTGAGTGCACTTCTCATCTTCTTTGTAATTAACATTTGATCCTCTAATATGACTTTAGCTTTATTAGAATTAGAAAGTTCAAGTTACATAGTGGTTATATATTGATTCAAATGTTATCTCCAATTGAGCATATATTGGGTTAGCTTCTTAGTTATGTTACAATAGTGTCTAAGACCTCATCATATTCTGCTAAGAGTTGGCACATAGTCTCTATTTTTTAGTTGAGGTCTTGTCCTTATGTGCATAGTGCTAAAAAAATTATGAAGATCCCAAACTATTTATAAGCTCTATCAATAGTGTATGCACCTAAATCCACTCACCCTGATAATTATACTAATTTTGATAATTAAACATATAACTATATTTCCTAGATAATCAAGTAATATCCTATCCCATATTACCCACATCCCATAAACCTTATTCTACAATTATAACTAATTAATCATCTTTATTAGTCTACTAAGTAAACTTATTTACCTATTAACCTGTCCATTAACCCACTTGAATATTTAAAAATAAATTTTATCCTAATTACCCATCCACTACCCTACTAATTAGCTATTCCTACCCCCCCCCCCACCATTCCCTAGTGGAAGATTTATAAAATTGGAGGATTATATAAATATACTCCAATTTAGCCCTTTACCTTTATAATTATCTATTCTAGAGGATTCCAAGGATTCAAAAATTCCTTGTAAATTCTTTGGCCATTAATCTCAATGGATCAAAATTAAATTTGAGCCATTGATTTTCCCTCTCATAGCTATATTAACAAGGCAATCCTTTCATGTAATCTAACATGGAAACTTGATAACTTATAGCCATAATATCCTTATTGCATCCATATATCCCTTTTTTCAAATCCATTATCAAACCAAAAGTCCAATGGAAGCCATTTTCAAGCATAGTCAATCAATCCAACATCCAATATATTTTCTAGCTAAAATTAGTTTGGAAATCTTGGAGGGGATATAGAAGAGGTAAAATCATGGTAAGTAATCTCATTACCATAATTTGATTATCTCTTTATCCTCCCTATTTTTATGTTGTTTATGTGTTGGGTTTTTATTATTAAAAATAAGAATATACAAAGAATCCAAAATTTAGGCTACATTTTAGCTAATGGGATTTTTAACTATAACATGTTTCTACTATTGACAAAATTGTGGCTTTATGACTCATAACATTACACTAGTAATCATGGTTTTTCATCTCTAACCATGGTTTTATATGGGACCTATTTCAAGATTAAGATCATCTAATTTGTCTTTTATTTATCATTTTTTGACTCCTATGTGATTATATTATATATCCTTGTGTTACAAATCTAGGTTTACCCCTTCTAGCTATAGGAAAATAATATTGGTCAAAATTTTGATGCCTAATTGTTAAGCCATAATATCACTATTCCTAGACTCATAGTTTTGACCTACGAATCATGGTATTAAAATGAGAATCATGATATTGTGATTTTTGTACAAATTTACTAACAATTATCCATTTTAATTCTAACTTACATGTTTCATCTCATCATTCTGACTACTTTTATAGGGGGACTAGTAATCAAATAATCTATCATGTAATCCTTTTTGTTTTTGCATCTTATCCAAGTTGTTTTAGATACTTAAGCATATATCTTTACTAATCACATTTTTTAAAAGTTTTTTTAATCTCTATAACTTGTTGTGTGATTTTTGTTAGCAGAAACAACAAATGCAATATGATCAGAAGGAAAAATAATAGTCTTAATATTTGTATTATCCTCTGCAAAATCACTAATCACCTAGTCCTGATATTGGTATGAGAATAGAAATATTGCATCATTAGTACTGATATTGTGATTAAAATAATTTTAGGATTGTTCTATTTATTATTTAATATATTTAAATCCACAAGGAAAACTTAGGGTAAATTTGAGTAAACATCCCCTTTCTATTCTATAATTGTTCATGATTTTATCTATTTTGATAAATATCTTATATTGATTTTGATACATAATTATAAGTTTTGAATCTACCATAATTGTCTATGAATAGGCACTTTTAAGGCATCTAGATCAACCTATGATAATCAACTAAACATATGTCTTGATTATTAATCAAAATTTTAATTTTTTTATACTTTATCATAATATCTCTACTTTCATAATCATGATATCATCTAAGAAGTCATGATATTTCCTTAAAAATCATGGTTTTATAGACTAACCATCATGGTAACTACCTGTGGTAAAATCACAACTCAAAAATTGTGATATTTCACTAATAGTTTTGATATAGCATTTTGAATTTGTGATTATGCACTAATTTTTGCCTTCAAAATTTTCCTTTTGAGTGCATATTTTTAGAGTCATTTTAAATGAATTTTGAGTCATTTTGAGCCTCCCATAAGGCCCAAATTACCTTAGGTATCAATGGATTTACCCCTCAACCCCACCCTATACTTCAATAAGGAGCATGCTCAAGGCACTACCCTTTAACCATGTAAGGGTATCTACCCCTTAACTCTACAAGGAGTGTTTCCCCTTGACCCTACTAAGGGTTATTTCCCCTAGACCCTGGTGACATGGCCCAATCACCCAAAGAAATTTTAGAGCCAAATCATGATTTTTTAAATGGTTTATCTTAAGGACTAATATTTTGTTTCTTATAAGGGTGAACTAGGCATTATAAAACACCCTACGTGGACTTGGGCCCCATCTTATGTAGCATATATTGAAGATTCCCCTAAAGATCCCATTTAGCCTCATATAAGACCTTTTAGTTGTAATAGGTGACTTGATGTTAAAGTTAGGATCAACTCCTAAGTAGACATCAAGTGGAGATGGGGTTAAAAGGGTTCAAGAGATTCCATAATGGGTCATCAGCCTATAACCTCACCCTCAAAGCCATTAGATGGCGTAGTCATCGGGTTACACACCCATTATCTATTTACTAGTCCTATGTTTATATTTTCTTTGATTTGGTGAGTATCATGCTAGATCCATGTTATTTATGAGACAAGTCATCCTTTCACCCAAAACATGCCTATATAGGTCCTTTTCACATATCATCATCTTGTATATCCTTACCATCATATCATCATTGTATATATATATTTTGTATTTTTTACATCTTTTTGAACACTAGTCACATCCTATTCTAGTTTCACCAATAATTTGTCATACCCCCATCACTTACATAATCAAGTCTTGTCATCCCTCCATAACATCTTATTATAGGTCCACCTCATCCATCACACCTCACCTTGACTTAATCCCCTAGTCCAAACCAGTCTTGAGCTTGTTTTATCCACCATCTTTCCAAAATAATCTTAATCATCCCTAAGATCATTAAAATCACATCCTAGTCTCATCATCTACATATCCTAATCATAAATTGTCATTTTCATCATTTAATAATTCCACTTTATTCATAATCAGTCATTTTTCTTGTCTAGTCTACCATATTATTGACCTAAGTCTAAAACATAGTCTAACCCAAGTCATCTCCTTATCTTTACTAATACCCCTATCAAGTATGTAGTCATAATTTGGTCATCACTGGGAAAACTTTCTTATCATATTAGGATGCTCAATCATTGGCTAAATTTTTTCTAATTAATTTTGAATCATAATCACAATCATATCCATCAAATCATATCATAAACATTTGAGTTGATCAACTTAGTATCTATGGCTAGTCTAGCCCCTCATCTAGTATTAGAGATTGTCATAGCTTACATATTCAAATATAATTATAACAATAAAATGTCTAGCTCACATCCTAATTTGATCTACTTGATCTTATCTCATCAAAACATTACATCACATCAAACATCTAGTCAAACTTTAGATCAGACTAAAGTAAAACTTTATGAAAATTTGTCCCACACATCCTTTCTTCATCCCTTAATATTTCAATTCAATCCTTTGTACCTGTTGATTGGGTTAAATGAACTATATTATCCATACTTTATCCAATCCTTATTCATGGCATCTAAAAAAAAATTGGTCAAAACCTTGATTGAATAATGCCTCATCACCAATAGGGATATACTCCTTTCTCACCCCCTTGAGATGAGTACTTCATGTAAAAAATAATTTGACCCCATCCTCCCATTATTATGTCTAGTCCAATCATCCATCCACTTATCATTGCCAATCATCTAACCCTTCCTACACTAGTAAATAATAGTAAGTTTTTTACGTTTTAAGGTGATGAACAAATCCCTACATGGATATAGCATCAATTTTGACTTCAAAAAATGCTCTAAGGAGGAGACTTCTTATGGAAACAACCTATGGGAGGAATGGTATGAGGCCCAAGGATGGCTACAAGATAATACTTAAGATGTTGTTTAAGAATACATCAATGATCAGTGTGATACATGCCACATAGGTGCTATACATAATATACCTCACCATACATGGGTAAATACTCAATAAGTACCTTCAAGGGAGGTATGGCTATGTATGATGATGGGGAAGAAGGATGCAAGCTATCAAGGTATTATCATAACATACAAAAATGGGTATAAAAGTGGTTTTATATCCCATGGAAGAAACAAATATGTTTGTGAGTGGTTTTAGGATCACTCATAGAAAGAGGTGAAATAGGAATGAAAGAAGCTAAAAGGGACTCAACAACCCATTTTGTGGGAAAAATAGCCATCTTATGTAGTGAAAGCAAACCATAATCAAGGGATTGTAATGATGAGGAAGGATTGGAACTAGGCTCAATGTGAGGAGCACTAGGATGAGAATTAGAAAGAGAATCAACAACTGTAGGAGAATAAACAAGTTTAACTAGAGTGGAAAAAGAAACATGCTTAACTATAACTAGCCCTATTGAAAGAAGAGGGGATTTGAAGGTCTAAGGAGAACTACCTAGGTGTGGAAAAGTTATAAGGTATAATAATAACATAATATAAGAGCATGGTCCTAAGTGGATCCTCAAAAACTAGAGGTATCGATGCCATCTCTACCTTATGATAAAGAGGAAAAATGCAATAATCAAGTATTATAAATGAAAGAGAATGATGAGATGCATTAAAAGACTCAAGTAAAGAAGAGTGGTAATAAATAATCCCAACATCATGGGCTTAGATAAGGCCATGTAAAATAGGATCATCTAAATAATATCCATCATCATAATCTATAGTATGAAGATTAATGACATAGGTCAGGATGACCTTATTATCAAAAGAAGCTTGGTGAATAGAGTGTCTAGTCTTGTTTAAGAGTATAAAAATTTCATCTCAAAGAGACTTATGAGAATGAGGTTATAAGGAATTAGGGAGCTATATGATGAGATGATGTGAGAGATCAAAAGTTTTGATCTTTAATTTAATCTCATCAAGCTCATCATCATCAGAGTCTATAAGGTTGGGGGGAATGTTACCAATGAACTTAGGATGCCCATTACAACCTCTTGTTGAGTTGATAAGAAAGTTTAAATTCTATAACTCATGGAATGGAACACTAGGAAAAGGTTCAAGAGTAGGAATCATGAAGACACCAAAATCTTGGAATTGATCAAAATTCCAAGGGTCAGTGTCTCCTTGAATCCTGTAAATGGCTCCATTATGAGGGAATTTTATGCATTAGAAAGTGGAAGATGTGATAGCTCACATATGATGAGTATACAACCTATGAAGCAAGATTTTATATGAAAGGGTAAAGTTGAATATCATTACCTTCACATGAATGGTGATAGGTGGGATGGTAATGGGAAGCCACACACACCCTAAGGGAGGTACTTGATATTTATTTTATCCTTAACATGTGTTACATGTAGACTTAATATTATATTTAGAATACCTGAGTCTTAATGAAATGAAATTAAATTATATAGGTGCCAAAACCCTCATTTAACATGGCTCACTTAACTTAGATATCATTGATTTCAATGCAAATAAATAATGGAAGATCATCTACATGAAGTAGAATCTTGTTTGGAATCATAGAAGTGAAAGGAAGCCATAAAGAAAGAGAAGTGTCTATAGTTTCATCCATGTTAATGGACATATCTTCACATTACTATAATATATTATCCTTAGATTCATATAAAGTAGCCTCCCATCTTGCTAGAAGAGGGAGAGGAAATATCATCTTGAGTAAGAGTTTCATGGGGTGATTTTTATGATGTGGAGATGTCCTCATGAGTTTAAGGAAAGTTATTTGAGATGGAAGATTAGTAAGTTCCTCAATGGGATCCCACTCATAATAACCCATAAGTATATTTTTAGATATAGGTGCATAACGATTAAGAAGATCTTCAAAAGGTGGATCTAAAGAGCATTGAAACTTATGTTGATAAGAATGAGAAGGTTGAAAATAAGGATGTAAATTTTTTAGTGATGAAGAAGCGCATAGTTTAGATTGATCTTGAAGTTTGGAAGAAGAAGAGTTAATAGAAATTCGATTGTTATTAGTATTAGAAGATGATGGTAGAGAAGTAGAAATAGTATGAGATGTGTCATCCAAGGGAGAATCATAAATTGGATCATCAAAATAAATAAGATCTTATTACCCCAACTCATTCAAATGAGTTAGAGAAGAATCCTTGATAACATGATATATCTTATGGGAAGGAGGATTGTAGATAGGTTTTGAATCAATGAAAACCACCACTCTTCACATATTAGTCATACTAACCACATTCTCTTAGGATCTTGGTTCAACAAGAAATTCTATGTTATTGGTGGAAGAAGTGGGATTATCTTGACCTTCTTAGATTGGTTGATGATTAGGTAAAGGGTATTTATAGATATATAAGTGAGTGCTTACTTTATGAAAGGCTTGAGTTTTATCATGTGATATATAGTCTTTGAAATAAATCTCATAGACTTGTTGATGCTTATGGATAATAGAATCATGATCTAAATTTGGGCCAAGAAGAAAGTCTATAGCTAAATTGCAGAGATGTCTACAAGTCTCGTTAGAGTGACCCCAACTAGCATGAAACCAACAAAACTTATTAGTATCATACCATGATTTCATAGGTCATGTAGGGTCAAGCTCTCATGGAAGAGGCTTGGGTAGACATTTAAGAAATTCAACCAAGGATAAAAGCTTATGGACATTACTGTTATTTGTTGAGAAATGAGGATTAGTGTATTATTGGGGAGTTGGTTTCAAAAAAGGGGTAGGAATGATAGATTGAATATTATGAATGGTGTCATATGAGTTTGTAACACCATCATTGTTAATATTGTGGTTTTTGTTTACTAATAGGCAAGGGCCCATGGAAGGTTAGGGAAATTGGAATTGATGCATGAGGAAATCTTATCTTTTGGCTTGATTGATAACTTCCTCTAGGGTACATGGAGAAAGGGTACAAACTTGATATTGTAATTTATGGAGTAAATCATTTGTAAAGAGATGAAAGAGATTATCATCTACCATGTTATGTTTATATTTATTTGAAAAAGTCTTCCATTACTTAACAATGGCTTGGGTAGTTTCATTTTTGTTGTGTTTATAATTGATGAAATGGGCCAAAGTGTTCTCAAGAAGATTACTAGTTTGAAATTCTAGAATTAAAACATTTACTAAGTCTTCCAAACTAGTGATAGAGTGTGTTCTAAGTTGATTATACCAATCCAAGGCATCACCTATGTGGGTTTGAGCTAAGATTTCGGTAGTGGAAAAGGTATTTAATTTGACCCAATCCTTATAAAGATTTCCAAATGTCCTGAGGTGAAGGGTAGGATCTGTTGATCCATTGTAAGAAATTGTAGGTGTTATACCTTTAATGTCAATGTTAGTAATTTGGGTGGTAAAAGGTTCATTTTTTAAATGCTTGCTGACTTTGTTGACTAATAGAGGTTGAATAATGAGATGAACTTGAGAATATTGAAGAAGAGGATGAGGAATAGTTTGGTTATGTGTGCCCCAAGTCACTGTTTGAGGATTAGATTGAAGATTAAGAAGGTGGTTTTGCATTCACATCATTTGATACTTATTATGAGCTTGGAATGTGTTCTTTGATTGAGAGTTTACAATAATAGTTGATGGGTTTGATTAGTCTTATTGGAAGAAGTAGTATCAATGTTTGTGTTGGAGTTAGTGGCTTAGGTACCACTATTAATATTGATATGAGCTTGAGAAGAGCAATGAGAATTTCAGGTACTAGTGGAAATTTTTTCTTACAAAGCAAAATATGGACTAGTAAATGGTTGAGAGGAAGAAACACTAGAAGCATGAGTGCGTTGGGTAGAAAATGATGAACTAGTATAATATTAAGGATAGTGGATCCTATGATAGGATCATTAGATGTAGAATATGCCATGTTAGTTGAGATATTAGGCATGAAGGTGGAAGATGTTAAAAAATAAAATGTCATGGCATAAGGAGTGAAGTTTGAAGGAAGAGGTTGAGAAGAAAACAATTTGGTACCCCAAAATCTAGTTGAGAAAGTGGGAGTAGGAGAATGAGGTTCTTCAACTTGATGGATAATTATGAGGTTATAAATGGTGGTAGGATCCATCTCTCTATGTTGAGTTAATTATATGATAAAAAAGAGCATTTTAGGAGTATACTATAACTCAAGCTAATCCTATAGGAGAAGATGAGGATTTTGATAAAAATGCATATGAGGAGGTTTCCCATAGTTAATCATGTAGGTTTCAATATGAACAATACTAACATTCACAAAAGGAGCCCTACTTTATCTATGGGATACCCTATTAAGATTAGTGAATACCATAATGTATGTTGATGAACTTTAGTGTTATAAAAAAATAAAAAGTCCATGATGAAATAAATAGAATCAATATGTGAAATACAATAATCATATAGTGACTAAAATAGTACTAGGTAGACCTGGTTGACCTAGTGCAAAATAAGGACTATAAAACTGTACAGGGTCCACAAGATCGACTTAGTTTAGTTAATAGTGACTAGAAAAAAGAGGAAAAGATGATATAAATAATATTAGGTTGATGAGGTCAACCTAGTGTTCTCATTTAGATTTAGACCCTTTGAGGAGATTCCTAAGCTCTCGTCATCCAAGTGGCACAATGGAAACACCTCTAGGCTTATGGGTAGCCTAAGTAATGAGGTGAATCTCTAGATAGGGATAGCCCCCTTGATGTACCAATTTGGATCACAAATAAACTTTAAATTTGTGAGGGGGGAGGGAGAGAGATAAATAAAATCAAACTATTCTAAAGGAGGTGATACACCAAATAGGATGATGACTTCCAACTAGCTACACATTACACATGAAATCAAGGGAAAATTAAACATACACTTCTTTAATCTGCATCTTATAACATCAATGTTACATTATGATGTTATGGATGAATGTGAAAATACAATAGGAATAGATAATATCCCTTGAATTTAACTAATGAATAGACTAACTCATTCAATCCTTGACATTTTGTATAACACTTCACATGCCCTATAAGAAGAAGCTTTCCAACTGCAAATAGGATGAAAGAATGAGACCACATGTTAAGGAATCCATAGTCTTAACTAAGAAAGATTCATCATCAAAGTAAAAAAAATTTATGAAAAGTCATGAAGATATAAAAATTAGTATTCTTATTGATAAAATGGTATGAAAATGAGAAAGACTTCATTATACTCAGGTGGAGCATCCTTTACAATAGCCAAAATGTCTAGTTCTTATAGAACTTGAGAGAGAAAGGAAAAAAGAGAAGTTTAAGGTTCATAAGGACATTTTTAAAGATGATAATATTAGTTAATTATGCATGAGAAGAGGATATGGGATGAACCATGTAAGTTTTAGAAACCCAAGTGTCCATACAATCATCAAACTCTTGCAAAGTGGCATACAACTCCTCATTCTATATTAAAAAAACTACCTTCATGATTTGCCTTATTGAATGACTCATAATTAACTATGAATAGTTAAAATTATTGGAATTAAGGGTAAAATGTTTAAAAATGACTCTCTATGCATTATTTGTAGGCTTGGTCCTCTATAATCATATCGAAAGGAGCTCTCATCATTTGAAGTCTAGAAAACTCTTCCTCCATGCACCCTATACACTTGTCCAAAAAAATAGAATTATTTGCTGATGAAAATCAGTGTGAGGGAGTTGAAAACAAGTGTAAAGACCCTTCATGGCCTTAGAATCATTAGACATGCCTTAAAATGATCTCACCTAAATTTTTCAACCCTTCTCACTAGCTTATCTAATATGCTAGTTTTGACTAGCTAAGATGAGAGATCTTGTTGAAGCATTTTAAGGCATGAAAATAACATGGGGAGTTATCAAAATTATTAATATTTCTCCCAAATTTGGTTTCATCTTCATAATCCTCCTAGAACCTATAAAACAAAAACAATGGTAAAAAATACCCTATTTTTCACCCCATCTATATAATTCTATATAGCTTAAAATAATGGGAGGGATATTGAGTGAGTCCTATGAAACTTCCAATAGGTTTCATGAGAAAATATTACATTTTATCATCTATCCAACTCCAATTTCTCCATTAGGTCTCTAGCAAGGATTTTAGAGAGTTTTAGGTTTATTTCCACTCATAATGTTTGTTCATAATAACTTAAAGATGGAATTTCAATATAATGCCACAAAGTGATTTATAAATACCTATTATAAATCATCTAAACTTATCTAACTCCCATGTAAAGAACCAATAGAGATGTGAACACTTGAAATCAACTTATCAAGTTTCTTCTTCACTTTCCTATAGGTCTAAGTGGGTTTGAAGCTCAAAAATGGGTTTTTATTACTTACCTTACAATTTTTACATTTTATCATACCTATAGTGACCTTTTTAATATTATCTAGTAGGTTTTAATACATATATAAGGCCAAAATTGTGAATGACCTTCTCTTTGGGCATTAGACCTAATCCTTGCCTAGTAGGCTTAACTACACCTTAGGTCTCAAACTAACTTTTTATGGTTTCATCTTCCTATAAATATCTAAAAAAATTCTATAGTGGCCCTATAAAAATTCCATAAAAAGATATAAATATCAATCCACACTATAAATGAAGATGGTTCTCTATTTGACTTCTTGGCCTTAATGTGTTTGATAGGCCTACTTGTAAACTTTGGTGTTTAAAACATATTTCTTGGTTCCATACTTCATTAAGGTGTCAATAATGTTTATTTAGATGTATTTAAACCTTTCACACCTTCCAAATAGGTATCCTTATGCCCTAGTTCATATTTTATACTTCACTCACCAAAACTTACTGGTCTTGTATAAGGGGAAGTACCCCATATCTGACACAAAACAAGGGGAACCTACCCTATTTTATTAGGATATATTAATATTGCAAGGAATTATACTAGTTTTGAGTACCTCTTACACAATAAATCAGCTCTCTGTCATATGTATAGACCCTTCAAAAGTGTGAAAGTTTGAGACAAACTTGTTAGAAACTATGATTGCACATGGTTCCTTCAAAAAGAATATGTGATGCATTGAAAGAGCCTTTATCTACCTTTCATTCCTATCATGGAAGGTGTATTAGGATATCAATATTATAATTAATTTCTTTTAACTTGGAAATCCATGCAACCTCCAACAATTTCTCCTCACTCCTTGACTAGGATAAGATTGAGTTTCCTTTGCATGACTGTGTTTCCTATTTAGAAGAGGCACCTATAAGCACACTTGTATGTTTTAAATAAATATTTATAGGGTAATTTTATACTAATATAATTAATTTACATTATGCTTATACCTTTATATCATCAATAATATTATGCTCATAACTCACTACCTGTATCCCTTATTTATCTGACCCTTATAAGTGGACTTGGCATGAGTTAAACCCTAACAATAATGTGAAAAAAACACCCTTAAAGATATCTAATCAAATTCATTGGTGGTTTGACCTTAATTCATGTTATATATCCATTTTCTTCACCCACTACCTATCTAGGTCACCCAAGTTGATCGTGTTTCCTTTTCAATAGTGACCTATATGTTATTAGGCTTGTTGGAGTTTGGAAAAACATTTGAATTATCCTCCCATAAGCCTTTAAAGTCATTGTATATGGTTTGGACCTATATCTTCATCCTAGATAGCCTCAATAATCATTATAAACCATACTTTTCTCACTAACTGTTGGCTATTGTAGGTGAGTATTTCCTTGTGAAGGGATACATATTGGTTTAAAGAAATTCAATCATTGCATACCGACTTCCTTTGATGTTTTGTTTTAGCTTATACATGTTTGTTTCCATCATCAAAGCAATTTCAACATGATGAAATGTCTTGGAAATGTGAAATTGGGTGTAGAGTCAATTTTGGGAGTTAAAGCTTGTAGATTTAACTAAGTTTTAATGAACAAATGCCAAATTAGAACCCATTCAAAACGAGCTTCTATTGCTCATTTGGCCTCCAATTTTTTTACATTACTTATTTATTATATATTTAAAATAAAAAACCATTTAGATTCCCCAATATATCATGTAGACATGTCATATGATAATTTCAAACCTTTATGGACCTCTATTTCTTTATTTTGGGGATTAGGGGCCTAAATTCATAGTCATTATCTTGGAAATGACTTTAAACTTTGTTTAGCCATCCTAGAACTTAAAAATTTCATGTTAGGGTCCCTTATAACTTGTGATGTCTTTAAGATGAGTAATATAACTTGTCTAGTATTTCAAAATTCCCCCCTAACCCATGTTAAACAACCTATAGGTGTGGATTTTTAGTGAGTACAAGTAGTGGGTAGAACATAGGAAATGTGCATTAATTTATACCTCTTAATAATTATATATCTATCTAAAAACCTAAAATTAATTCCTCATGCTTAAAAATTGTTGAAACCATCACCAATCCATTTACCTCAACATGATTTCATTAAGATCTCTTGTAGGTGGCATTAACTGAGTTAACATGCAAACTATGTGCATAGGTAATGAATTAGAACTATGTATGGTGTATGGGCCTTGAAAAACCATTGCCACTCCTAATAAATTTGATATATAAAATCATTTAAAACCAACTTCAAAACCTTCTTCTCAATGTGGAAACTTCCTTCAAAGCACTTGTAGGTGCACTTCCTTGGTAGATAGTGAGAAAGTGTTATATATAACTACTATAGTGCCATTTTTACATTAATTGGAAGGTATAACATACTACCTCATGATTATAAAAGGTACACCAAGCCTTGAAACCTTCATTACATCTTTATGGACATGTTATAAAGGTCCCATGCATGTACTTCACCATGATCGTAGGTAGAATTGGATAAAGAGCTAATTGTGCATGATAATAGACTACAAAAATCAATATTGTTCAACTTGAATATTAAAAAATTGAATTAAGGGTATTTATTGACCATTTACTTAACTGAAAAAATATGCTACATCATGTCGATTCCATTGTAGAGAAAGAGGACTTTTGTAAATTGTGGAATTTAAATGCAAGTAAAATATTAACACCCTCCTATAATGTGAGTTGTTTTAGCTATAAAATCAACTTAAAACATGAAAAAAATCATAAATTACATTTGAGGAGGAAATATAATCATCTAAAATCATCATAGCCAATTGTATTGTATGGATTTTCCCAAAATGAAGCAAAACCTATAGGGTAAATAAATTAGCAGGCAACTTTGAAAGGTCAAATTCATAAGAATGGTTCATAAAGATGAGATCACTAATCCTCTATAATGAAACATAAAATGTAATATTATTTAGTGTATAATACACCACAAAGAGCATTTTTCCTGAAACCTCTTATGTTAACTATACCAAGAAAAAACCTAAAGGTCACTTCTGCTTACCAAAAAGAGTGAAAAAGGAGCATAATAGTTTTGTGCCAAAAATGGATCTTCTAGATCAAAAAAAAATTTAACTAATCTTGGAGAAGCTGAAGAGACACACCATGATCCTCTCCCATGTGGCACACTTCCCCATGATCTGTAAAAGTGCCAAAATCACCTTTTTCCTCAAGAAAACTAGCTTTTCTTATGATGAACCTACCATATTTTAGTTATGTCAATTGATTAAAGCCTCTAAGGACACATGGGACATTAAATCATGTTTTTTAACATTCACACTTCCCAATAAACTTGTATAACTCATTAAATTCTTAATTTTACCCCTAAAATAACTTAAAAGGACACATTAGCTAATAAAATAACTAACCAAGGCTAATATGACATTGAATAATGTTAAATGACATATGAAACACCTTATGACATTAATATTAGTGTAGACACCGTAATTGTGTCTAACCCTTATCGTCCTCCCTTTAACCCCCATTTTATTCTCCCATGCCTATTTAACCCCTATCGACCATTTTCCCACAAGCCTTAACCCTAACAGCATGTGAAAATGAGTAGAGAGCTAAAACTAGCCTCTGTCCCCATTCTGCATCTACCAACGACGGTCACTACCCAGCCGACATTGCCGACGTCAGTTACTTAATTGGCCGACGTCGGTAATCTTGCTGGCATCGATCATCCTTAACACTATGTTCTCAACTTGAATGTAGGATCCATTATCCATTATTCAGTACTTTGTTATTCAATTGCCAATCAATTTCTCGATCGGTTATCAAACCTTCCTTCATATCAATCAACCTCTTCATTCGAACAAGAAATCAATTCCAATCAACCATCTCTGGCAATAAATCAATTCTTGCATCCAACCAATCTGCAATCGATCTCTCACATTCTATCTCTCCAGCATAGGTATTTTGCTACACCAAACTTCTGCAACACAGCGACAACACCAATCATGTCTTTGACTTTCATCTTTGGCACCTAACAGGTAAGCTTTGCTCTGTGTTTTATTTTTGCTCTCTGGTTATTGTTTTTTATATTTGCTATTACCACCCTGATCTTTTCAGACCACAGCCTCGACCTTCCTTCCACCCCTATCACCTCTATCCACCCTCTGTCAGTT
This sequence comes from Torreya grandis, assembly GCA_037957365.1. Lineage (NCBI taxonomy): Eukaryota > Viridiplantae > Streptophyta > Pinopsida > Cupressales > Taxaceae > Torreya > Torreya grandis. Next base: position 2,032,299 of record JARHVA010000955.1, on the reverse strand, counting down.
TGTAACCCTACCCAAAACCTTGTACAAACACTCAAACCAATCCCTCTGACTCCTAAGTCAGCTTCCCAAACCCTTAGACAAAAACACCAGACCTTTTTGCAAATCCTAAGACCCTGTCCAAACCTGACCAGACCCATCCAAAACTATTGCCCTGACCGACGCCGGTCATTACCTCGACTGACGTTGGCACTTTAACCAATGTCGGCACCTTTCCTTGAACGATGCCGGCATAGAGACTGACACCGGTGACTATGTAGATTAGTTTGCTGCATATCAGGTATGCATTCTACTTTTTGTCTTTTTATTTCTTTCATTCTGTCTTTTCATTATTTCTGTTTTCGTCAAATATTTTGTTTTTAATTAGTGGGTTGATATCCCTTAAGGAAGTCTTCGTACTTCAGGGATCAAGCGTTTGCTTGACATCCCACCTTCTCCTCATCTAACGTTTTTCGTGTTTAGTCTCTTTTTCTTCACAGGTGTCATTCCTCCATGGCCAAAGAGGAGTACCTTCCAACATCTAATTTTGGTGCACATGACTACATCCAGGTATCTTCTAACCCTAGACCATCTCTTAGTTTCTCATTTCTATCTTTTGAATGTAGAAAGCGATTTAGCATAGAAACATTCTGGCATGCTCGGTGGGACCCTAGGGCCTTTCTTGGGTTCTTTCTTTCTTTCGTTTATATAGGATGCATTAGCTTCCTTCCTTTTTGCCTCTTTCATCTCTTCTAAACAACATCATAAGAAGGAATAAAAAGAACTTTTCTTTTCTTTCTTGCACTTCTAGACTAGTCAAAACTCATACTCTTCGACTCTTTCTCCATTCGTCTTCATACGAACAAATATTTTGACTTGGACTTAAAACACGTTGCACTTTCATTTCTACTTGTGCTTTCATTTCTTAGACCACATTTAGTAATTAACAAACGCATATTGAATTAGTCTAGATCACTTGATGTTACACGACCAAACCACTTACACAAAACAAACGTTTTAACTTACCTGAGACAAGGCCCGACTGGGATTTCATCCCCCAATGGATACCTTACCCATCCCGGTTATCTTACTTAGATTTCATCACCAAGGAGAAAGCCCACTCTGTTCTCTGGCAGAGTCTAAACTATGGGGGAAGTATATTTTGGCTAAGCAGGCCCAGTTTATCACTGGACTCGTGAAGTGAGGGGAGCTTGCTCCTTAGCACCAGGCCTTGTACAAAACCTAACATAGACTTCTTGAGCACCATAACTAACCCAAAAGCATTCATAGACTACTTCTTCTAGGATCCAACTCAAAAACCAATCTTCCTCTACACACATTCTAAGGCATAAGCCACTATAATCCTAAATATTTATTCCTAGGGTTTTAGGATTTGCTTGTGTTATTCATCTTTTTAGTTCTTATCTGCTTGTTTGAGCTTGTGAGGACGTTCTTTCTCACCTTGAATGGTTTTGACTCGTAGTCAAGCCAAGACTCTAGTCGATCATGCGAGGCATCACCCACTTCTGTCTACCCCATCCATAACCAGTCCTATAATGGAGTTCCACTCAGAGACTGAAAGAACTCCTACTAGACCATCCCTGACCCAGACGCCTATCGTCCCAAAAGGGGACCAAGATTTTGCACGATTCTTGGACCTCAACATCAAAGCCTTGTAGCACTATCTCGTAAATATCCAAACGCGAGACCCCTTGGGCAATCCAATCTATGGAATGCCGACCTCTCTTCTCAAAACTACGGTCGTATCAACAACATCCGTAATTCAACCTTTAGATGCCCAGGCTATTGCCTCGACTAATGACCAGCCTTTGACCAACCATCTGAGTGTGACCTCTCTCCCTCTATCATGGGGCCCACTTCCACCGAGGTTTTAGCCCCCTATCAACCTCAGCCCACTCAACCACTTTCTACCCCCTTTCCAAATCTAGTCATCTCTATTTTGCCTACCCTTACCCCTATCAACACCAGGGTGGCTACCTATCCATTCGCTCATGTTACCACTAACCAACCTCCCATGGCAATGTCGAACCTAGTTGTGCCTTCTACCCAACCTTCCTTAGTATCCTCTTCTATCCCTATGACTAGTCATCCATACGTTGTGCCCTTACTGGTACAACTGACTACGTCATACACCTCTTCTAGCCTCATTCAAGCACCTTACAATCTAGGGGGCGCTCCACCCAGCAATCCGTCAATAGATATCATCAAAATGCTGATTGACAAGATGTCAAGCCTAGAGACCTCCATTTTTAGCTCACATAATACTCTATCATACGAACAAATTTGCAATGAGCCTATCCATACTTCCATCTTGATCCGACCATATACCAGCCAGTGGGAACTTCCTAAGTTTTCTCATATTCAAAGCAAGGAAGACCCACAATAGCACTTGCGGGCATTCAGACATGCCTATTACCTTATCACCCATGATGATGCATTGCTTTTACGCACATTTCCTATGTCTCTCTCAGGTGTTGCGCTTGACTAGTATAGCTCCCTTGCCAGCCATTCACTCTTCACTTTCACTCAGCTAGCCCAGCTCTTCCTCAACCATTTCTCCATCAACATCACCAAGAAGGTCTCAATCACAGACCTCTATTCTATCTGCCAATTCGAGGATGAATCCATTACTGATTTCATTGCTCGCTGGAGGGGCCTTATCAATCAACTTTCCTTTTCTTTACCCCAACCTAAACTTATTAAACTCTTCTCCCAAGCCTGTGCCAGACATATTTATTCCACCTTGAGGGTTTAGACCTTTCGCACTTTTGATGAAGCCTTCACGATGGCTTGTAAACTTGAGTTACGCACTATCAAGGAGAATAAATTCAAGTTATGAAGCAAGAATCCCCACTCCAAGACCAATGACCCCTCTTTTAAGCCTTCATCATCCAATCCTAAATCTAAAGCTTCAGAAAACGTTGTGGTTGTTAGATCTTCCTCCTCTTCGCCTTCAACTAACCAGCCTAAGCCATCCACATGTCAGAGTGCCACCCACCTATTCTAGCAGAGATACATACAGTGATAGTATACTCCACTTGGAGAATCATACATGTCTATGCTATAAAAAATCGTCAAACAGGGGGTCCTCAATCTCCCTCAGATCTGACCACCACCACAATTTGATCCCTCATGCACCATCCCTACGTGGTATAGGGAAAATGACTTTTGTAACTACCACCGTGTTAAGGGACATGACACGAGCAACTGTAAAACCCTTAAAAACATCATCCAAGAAATGCTGGAAAAGGGTGACCTCATCCTCGACAATCCCAATGTGCCACCTTATCAGGGCATCAACATCTTTAAACAACCATTCCCCAATCATCCACAAACTCAAAACAATGTCCAGAACTTGACTGACAATATTCACGAACACAATATATGAATAGTCAATATGGTCTTGCCCTTCATTTTCAACCAACCTCAAGAAGTAAGTCCACCCATCAGTCCATCACATGCAGACGAACCTCTTTCTCCAGTTAGTTCTCCATCAACCTCTCTCATCTTAGAGGATGCCTCGACCTTACCAGCACCGCCAATTTCACCAACCTCCTTCCTACTACCCATGGAGGACCTAACCCTTCTTACTCCTTGATTGCATGTGGAGGGCACCATCATCCCTGCTCTTTACCCGCTTGAGGAGCCTCATTCTCCAGTTTCTTCTCGACCCAGGGAAGAACCTGCCTCTCCTTCGTCTCCAAACATAGATGAACCTATCATGACTCCATCATGCCTTGGGTCTAAAACCACTACACCAGTCTCATCTTCAACCCCACAACCATCCACATCTTCTCAAGATCCCAAACCTCATCCCACATCTTCTCAGCCATTTTCCTGACTAGTGGAGAAACTTGAACTTCTCCCTTCAAGGAAAGTGGAGCATCAGGTATTGTGGGAGCGTCTCACAGCTCTTTAACATGCCCATGCCCTCTCATCTCATGTAGCTAATCCTCCTATGACAAAATCTCCCAAGACCCTAAACAAAAACTAGACTCTCATTTCTAAACCTCAACCGACCCCATCAAAACCAAAACTCGCATCTACCCCATCTAAACCTATCAAGTCACTTGGCATTCGCCCTGTCTCCAACCTCACTCATTCGCAAGTGAAGGTGGACTTAGACTAGACCTTGACCAATAGTAGTCTTCAACCCAAGTCACAGAAGACTGTTAAACCACAAAGGTGAATGCCTCCTCCCCCGTCACCATTACCTTCCATTTTGGGCCCCCATCCTTCGACCTTGACCAGAGTCCTTCCCACTCTGACCTTTAATCAAAACCAGTTGCCTCCTTTGCTTCCTTTGCCTACCTCCAACCTACCCTCTCCCAAAAAGGTGGTACCTCTCACAAAGAAAGTGCCGTCTCTGCTTGTCGCCGCACCATCAACCCAAAAGATGGTACGAAAGCCTACTCCGACTCCACCCAAGCAAAAGTCACCAGTATCACACACATCGACGAGCACGAACCCTTTAGTGGGCTCATACTCTTTGATCTTACACCAAATTTTGCAGACTTCTAGCATAACCCTTCCACCCATCAGACCTTTCCAACATGACATGAAGATTTGTCTATATCATCATACACCAGGACACAACACCGAGACTTGCTGTGCTCTCAAGACCATCATTCGCCACTATCTGGAGAAAAACACTCTTCTCTTTGAGGACACTCTCGACTGACCCCTGACTCCTCATAACCCTCTAACCTCTTCAAACCCATCAACATCTCATCAACAGACCATGACCCCTCCATCTCCTTCACCCCCTATCTTCGAAATCAATGCCATTCACATAACCACCATGTCATAAAAGGACAAGGCTAAGGAAAAAGCCACCATTCCTTGGACCTACCCTTTCATCCAGCCACCTCAATCGCCCAAGCCTAAGATTTCTATCCTTGGCGCACCTCAACCCTCCTCTTCTTCTTCTTCTTCTAGACCAATCCATGACTCCATGTTAAAACAGCTTCACTAGATGCCGTGAAGATGTCCCTTTATGACCTTATTCAAACCTCACCTCAACATCATCAAGCCCTCATCCGAGCCTTGTAGGCAGCGGAGGTCCAACCCGAAGACCCCCAGCCACTTGCTGCCTTCATCCACTCTTTAGCCCCCATTGCCTCCATCACATTAAGTGATTCTGAGATTCCCACATCCAACACAGAAGATTAGGGTACCACCCTCTTCATCACTGCCTATGTTGATCAAACATGCATTAAATGCGTTATGATCAATGGAGGTGCCAACATCAACATTATCTCCACCCATGCCTTTGAATAGTTGGCCCTTCCCAAGAATTGTGTCTCCAAAACTGACGCAATCTTGCACTCCTTTAATGACACCACTACCACGACCATTGGCACAGTCATCCTTCACATCCACGTTGGTCCACACATAGTCTCAGAGCTCTTCTATATCATCAAAGGAGAGTTTTAATACAACATCTTGCTAGGCTGACCCTAGATCCATGCCATGGCCTGTGTCCCTTCCACCCTGCACCGTTGTGTGAAATTCGAGCATGATGGGCAAGTCCACATCATTCTTGCTGACCCTTCACCCTTCAAAACCTATAACACCACCTACCATCCAAATGACATCCTCATCCCTATCAAGCCATCAATCCCGACACCGCCTCCATTCGCAGAAGCTTTGACTAGTTCGCAACAAGCGGTTTCCCTCATACCTCCCCTTCAAGCGACGACCACAGACCCCATAGAAGACATCTTCCAAAGACTTTCATTGGGGGAATATCACTTGCTAGCCTTAAACATGTTCCAAACTCCACAAGAGTATGGACACCTTCATCACAGCCTTAGCTACGACCATTGGATCGAAGATGATCGTGCCTTATGGTCCTCCTCACCTCCAAACCTACCTAATCTATGGGGGGCTCAATCAAGCTCCTGCTAATTGCAATCCTCTTTCTTCACCTCAACTTTTCACATCAGACTTCTCATTTCTTGGCAACCCTGCCTTTGCACACACTTACCTTTACAGGTGTGCATGGAAGGGTTTTGACTTCAGAACACTATGAGTAAGGCTCCCATCAGCCCATCAAGCCGCTCAACGATGATGATGCCAAGAAATGGTATGGCCTGGGATATCATGACCCCACTCAGACCCCTACAGACCTTTGTCCTAAACCAACCCTTGACCAATCTCCTCCAGACTCACTCGTCTGTCCTCCTTCACCTACAGAGTCAGTGGTTTCCATCCCTCCTAGTTTTTTTTTCCATAAACACCATCCACCTAGAACCCCTAACTTATCAGCTCAATGGGGTGTCCAAATTTCTCCCTCTCATTTTTCCCAGCATGGTAGAAGCTGAGTCGGTGACCATTCACACTGTCCACTGCATTGACGATGATGCCATTCTTTCCTACATGGGTGTTGATGACTCTTTCATCCAATGCTCTCTCCCTTCTGAGACCCAAGTTATGTTAAATGAATCAACCATTGACATTAACCTCCCTTCTTTTGATGTTCCTCACATCTTAAAGATTGGTCAATCTTTAGATGTTCAAGAATAGCTTGACTACACCCAGTTCCTCTCAGACCATAGCAAGGCCTTTGCCTGGACCTACCGTGACATGCCTAGCATCGACCCCACCATCGCTACCCATAACATTGTCACCAAACTAGAGGCTAAGCCTGTTAGGCAAAAGCTTTGAAAGATGCATCCTCACGTTGCCCTCCTTATCAAAGAGGAGCTTCAATGCCTCCTTTCTGTCTCCTTCATCCAGCCCATCAATTATCCACAGTGAGTCTCTAACATCGTCCCTATCACCAAGGCGACTGGGGGGATCCAGATTTGCACAGACTATCACGACCTTAACCTAGCCTGTCCCAAAGATGACTTTCCTCTTCCTAACATTGACCAGCTTGTTGATCTCATGGCCGGCCATGAGATGCTATCTCTCATGGACGAGTTTTCAAGATACAATCAAATCTTGATTGCTCCAGAAGATCAGCACAAGACTACTTTCATTACCCCATGGGGGACTTTCTGCTATCGAGTCATGCCTTTTGGCTTGAAGAATGCAGGTGCCACTTATCAACGTGCCATGACTTACATTTTCCATGATCTCCTCCATAAAATCATGGAAGACTATGTGGATGACCTGCTCGGTAAGTCCAAGCTTTGCCATGACCATTTAACCATTCTCAAAATCATCTTCTCTTTCCTTCTTCAATACAATGTCTGCCTTAACCCCAAGAAATGTGTCTTTGGGGTCCTTTCTGGCAAGCTTCTAGGCTTTATCATTTCTTTCCATGGCATTGAGATAAATCCCACCAAGATCTGTGCTATCCTCAAAATGCCACCCCCAACCAATCTCAAGCAGCTTCGTAGTCTATAAGGGAAGCTCCAGTCCATTTGTCATTTCATCTCACAGCTTTTTGACCATTGCCAACCTTTTCATCATCTCCTTAAGAAGGATGCCTCTTTTACATGGGATAAGGACTGTCAAGAGGCTTTTGAAGCCCTTAAACACTATCTGGTCTCTCCACTAGTCCTCATTCCACCTAAAGATGATCAACCCTTCTACCTTTACATCTCTATCACTAGCCATTCATTAGGTGCCATGATTGCACACTGAGACAAGCATCACCATGAGCAAGTGGTCTATTATATCAGCTGAACACTGGTCGACTATGAAACTCGATATACTCATACCGAGAAACTCTGTTTGGCATTAGTCTTTGCCGCTACCAAGCTCTGCCACTATCTTCTTAATCACAAAACCTTTGTCATCACTCACACCGACCCTCTTAAGTTTATGCACTCCAAGCCATATCAACATCAACGTATGGCTCAGTGGCTCATGATGCTTGCTAAGTATGATCTCGAATTCATCCAGTAGAAATCAATCAAGGGGTAGACCATCACTGATCAACTGGCAGATGCCCCTCTTCCCAACAATTAACCTTCATAGTGCAAGTTCCATGACGAGTCTATCGCCGTGCTTTCCATCAATGACACTATCTACCAAATGACCATGTTTTTCGACGGCTCCAAATGTCAACTTGGTGGGGGTGTGGGAGTCATTCTCATCCCACTCGATGGTGAGCCCATGCCTTTGCCTTTGAATATGAGGCTTTAATTTTGGGACTTCAGACCGCCCTCTCTCTTAGCATCAAGTCCATCAACATCTTTGGTGACTCGCAGCTCGTCGTCAATCAGGTTAATGGTTCATACCTCTGTAAAAATGAAATTTTGCAAAGGTACAAAAAACTGTGCTGACATTCTCCTTGCATCTTTCGACCATTACCTCCTGTAGACTGTTCCTCAATCCATGAATAAGTTTGCTGACACCATGGCTTCTCTCACTTCCCATATCCCATCTTCCTCGTCTGCATCCAGACTTTTTGTCACAGTGCATCGTGTGCCGTTTCCTTCCTATATCTCTCCTACCATTAACCATGTCAACACCATAGACTCTAGCCCATGAGATGTTTGGTATAAACAACTTGTAGAATTCTTGTCTTTGTCTATCATTCCTCCCAACCTCTCTAGCAATGCATGGCGAGCTTTTATCAAGTGCACCATTCGCTATACCATGCTAGGGGGTATTTTCTATAAGCGAGGCTTTGACGGCCTACTTCTTCACTGTCTCACCTCCACTGAAGCATCTCAGGCCATTAAGCAAGTCCACAACGGGATTTGTGCCAGACATTTCTGTGGGAATTTGGTTGCCAAGCACATCCTTTGTCTGGGCTATTATTGGCCCACTCTTCATCAAGACTGTAGTGACTATGTTCAGCATTGCATCAAGTGTTAAAAACACACTAACCTACTTCATCTCCCCAGCCATGCCTTACAAGTCGCTCAGGATTTCTAGCCTTTTTCTCAGTGGGGCTTAGATCTCATCGGTGAGATTAACCCTCATTCATCTCTTCATCATCAATCCATCATCACTGCCACTGAGTATTTCACCAAGTGGGTGGAAGCCATTCCTCTCATCTCCACAAAAGTCGACAAGATTGTCGACTTCATTAACACCCACATCATCTACCGCTTCGGTGTCCCTCACAAGATCATCACCGACAATGGCAAGTCCTTCAAAAACAAGACTGTATAAAAACTCTATGGCTCACTTGGCATCAAACTCAGTTTCTCATCGCCTTACTACCCATAAGAAAATGGGCAGGCCGAGGCTTCCAACAAAATCTTAACTAAAATTCTCATGAAGGTGGTCAGTGACACAGGAAGGGATTAGCACATTCACATTCCCTTTGCTTTGTGGGCCTACTGCACTAGCATTCAAACCTCCATAGGTGCTACCCCTTTCTCTCTCATGTATGAAACAGAGGTTGTTCTACCTCTCAAAGTATAGATCCCATCTCTCTGCATCTCTTTGCATGACATTCTTTCTAACGATGACTTTTGTCAAGATCGCTTAGCTCAACTTGAGTTACTTGGCAAGCACCATCTTGCTGCCCTTAATCATCTTCATGTCTATCAACATCGTATCAAGCGAGCCTATGACAAAAATCTGTGAGAATGAGATTTCAATATCGGAGAACTTGTCCTCAAAGAGAATCAACACATCACCAATATGGAGCGAAGTAAAAGAGGCAAGTTTGCCCCTAATTGGCTCGGACCTTTCATTATCACGCACAAGTATGGATTAGGGACGTATCATTTGTCTTCTCTCAACGGACGACCAGAACCTGAGCCTCTTAATGCGTTGCATCTGCAACTATTCTACTATTAGTCGAGTACTCATCCACTTGACATTTATCTTGAGCTCGTCCCTTAAGCAATCCCCATCCTCTTAGTCCTCATTCCTTTCAACCTTACTCCCCTTAACAAATCCTATATACCCCTTTTATACAGTATGGATGCTTTGTCCTAATAAAAGGGAGTCCTTGACCTTCTATAGTCTTGTCCATGACTCACATTTCTGTCAAAACAAATCAAGATGTCAAAATATCCAAGGTCACCAACTAGAATCAAAAGGTAGACTGCTCCCTCAAAGGACAACTGTACTATCATTGTTGTAGCTAATAGACTGCTCCCTCGAAGGACAGCTATTCAAAGCCCTTATATATAAAGCAAAATATAGACCACTCCCTCGAAGGATGGCTATGACTAACTCTTGCTACAAACAACAATATTTCTTAGAAGCTTCCCGCATTTATCAGCTTCACAAATGACCACCAAGAAAATGACATCTCTATGTAGACTTTCCGCATTGATCAGTCTGCACCCAAAAAAAAAAAATAATAAAAATGGGTCATGGACTTGGCTTGTAGTTGTCTCAGGGTCTCTTATAAAAAGGGGCAAACTTATCTCTGCTCTTAAAATGGGTTACCCTATCCTCCTCCTATCACCTTCTCAAGGGACTTTGAGCTCAATTTAATGTCAAAGTGATTCGATTACCGCTCTAACACTACATATGGTCAATGACGTCATGCATGAATGGGGCTCTTGATTCTAATAACCCCTATCTATGCTATCATTTTGGTCATTGTCAATGAAAGAGAAATATGCCTTTCACTTTTTCCTCACTTTGGTCACGTTTAACTTCATCACTTGTCAAATCCAACCAAGCCAACCCAACATTTTCAGCCCTGTCACATCATCATAACCTATTCACACTAGTTTCTATGGACACCAATACACATGGAAACTATCGACCAGACTCAATTTATGTCAAGCATAAACCAATACTTGCTGAAGCATAAATAGACCTCAATTCATTTTTAGCATACGTCCATCACAACTATGGAAAATTTCTAGGGATGAAAGACCACATCACCAATGTTGCAAAATACACCATTTGGAAAAGGCTATAACATCTTTTTCTCCTCATCATTTCGACCTTGACCAAGACCAGTCTATCGACCACTTTCACCACCTGTCTACCACTCGGACTCTTTTTTCGAACTATCTGAACTACATTGGTCTGAGGCCCTAAGACTGGGGCTATGTAGGTAGCACTCTGAGGATACGATGTCTTCTAGGGTTAGCTCAACCACCTTCATTTGTTCATCTCTCTAATGGACAAACCTTCTTTCCTCCTTTTGACCATGACCTTGCCCTCAACCAAGACCAATTCCATCCCTTTGACCCTTCCTCCCTTTTAGGGAGAACTACATTGGCCTGAGGCCCTTCACACAAGGGCTATGTAGGCATCACTCAGATGACACGTCTTCTGAGGTTAGCTTGGCCACATCCTTTTGTCTATCCATCCACCTCAACTAATGACCATTGGAGGTCATGCCTATCTCCTCTGACTTCGACCACTTCCAAGACAATGTTGCCTTGGTTGTTTTTGCCTGTATGCTACCCCACAACTGGTTAGCAAATTATGCGTATACTATTTTTTGGACCCTCACAAGTATAGGATTGCAAGCCGGTTGATCCACATTACTTGTGACTTTTTCGTGTTTCTGGGAGCACTTCCTGAGCCTGAGATACTTGGAACACGATGACCATTTAGAGCTACAGCTGTGATTGAATAACCTGATCAGTAGACGACTAAATGTTGGGGCCTGGTTACTTCAATTTTGGCACTCCTCGACACTTGACCTGCGACACTTTGCCTGACCATCTCGTGAAGTGGTACGCATGCAATCATGACTTTTATAGCGTTCACCTTCACCCTTTTTCATCCACTCTTTGTCAAATTAGCACCCGATTTCCGGTTCCCTTCCCTCAACTCTTGCTTTGAGGGGGAATACCTAATCTATTTCGGGGCAATCCATCTCCTATTTTTGTCTTACAATTCATTCAAACAACCAACAAGATGAAATTGACCTTATCCCACACCTGGGGCAACCAACTCCTATTTTTGTCTTGCAGTTCATCCAAAACAACCAACAAGACAAAAAAGGGCAAATGTAGACACCGTAATTGTGTCTAATCCTTGTCATCCTCCCTTTAACCCCCATTTTATTCTCCCATGCCTATTTAACCCCTGTCAACCATTTTCCCACAAGCCTTAACCCTAGCAGCATGTAAAAATGAGTAGAGAGCTAAAACTAGCCTTTGTCCCCATTCTGCATCTGACGATGACGGTCACTACCCAGCCGATGTTGTCCGACATCAGTAGTCCTGCTAGCATCGGTCATCCTTAACACTGCGTTCTCAACCCAAATGTAGGATCTATTATCCATTATTTGGTACTTCATTATTCAGTTGCCAATCGGTTTCCCGATTGGTTATCAAACCATCCTTCGTATCAATCAACCTCTTCATTTGAACAAGCAATCAATTCCAATCAACCATCTCTGGCAATCAATCAATTCTTGCATCCAACCAATCTGTAATCAATCTCTCGCATTCTATCTCTCCAACACAGGTATTCTGCTACACCGAACTTCTATGACACAATGACAACACCAATCATGTCTTCAACTTTTATCTTCGGCGCTTAATAGGTAAGCTTTGCTCTGTGTTTTATTTCTACTCTCTGGTTATTTTTTTTTCTATTTGCTATTACCACTCTGATCTTTTTAGACCACAACCCCAACCTTCCTTCCACCCGTATCACCTCTATCCACCCTCTGTCAGTTTGTAACCCTGCCTAGATCCTTGTACAAACCCTCAAACCAATCCCTCTGACTCCTAAGTCGGCTTCCTGAACCCTCAGACAAAAACACCAGACCTGACTAGACCCTATCCAGACCCAACCAGAACCATCCAAAACTATTGCCTTAATCGACGCCGGTCATTACCCCGACCGACGCCAGCACTTTAACCAACGTCGGCACCTTTCCCTAACTGACGCCGGCACAGAGACCAATGTCGGTGACTGTGCAGAATAGTTTGCTGCATATCAGGTATGCATTCTACTTTTCATCTTTTTATTTCTTTGATTCTATCTTTTCATTATTTTTGCTTTCGTCAAATATTTTGTTTTTAATTAGTGGGTTGATATCCCTTAAGGAAGTCTTCATACTTTAGGGATCAAGCGTTTGCTTGACATCCCACCGTCTCCTCGTCTAACATTTTTTGTGTTTAGTCTCTTTTTCTTTGCAGGTGTCATTCCTCCACAGCCAAAGAGGAGTACCTTCCAATGTTTGATTTCGGTGTGCACGACTACATCCGAGTATCTTCTAACCCTATACCATCTCTTAGTTTCTCATTTCTATCTTTTGAATGTAGAAAGCGATTTAGCATAGAAACAATTAGACCTTATGATGATGATGATGCTCTCCATCATCAATCTCTAAGGGTAGGACCTATCCTACATCAACCTCCCAATAAGTAGGTAGTTAGTTGGAGTTAATTAAATATCACTAACGATGCAAAACTAACCAATACATATCTAATTTATATAAAATATAACCTATAATTATCACATCTTGTACTTAAATGAAGAATATTATTTTTACATCACAACATATATCATAAAGATAAATATCAAAGCAATAGTAATCAGATACTAAGCATACTAATCAATAAATTTAAACGTTTATTTATCTTAGGGTGAATTTAAGATGTAACATCCTCCCCTCCAGAACTAATCATCATGATGAGACTTATTCAAATAATAGTTTTAAATATGAAAAGAGTCTATCTAGAATTTTAAAAAGATAGTATCAAGTATCTATCATGTAAATAAATATGGAAATAGCCTATAAAACTCATCAAACTATTCTCAAGTAGCATTATCTTAAGAGTATTGGTCCCACAGGACCTTACCGTAAGACACCTCTCTATTTCATAAATAAATTTTATGAGTGTCAATTAATCTAATTGGTTCTTCCATGACCACCTTGGGGTCTAAAGCCTACAAAGCATTCCAATCCAAAACATGTGAAGGATTAGCTATATAATTTTTAAGATAAGATACATGGAAAAAATTATGTGATAGATCTAGGGATGGTCGAAATGTAAGCCTATGCATAATAGGATTGACCACTTATAACACCTATAAGGGTCCCACATATATTAGTGACAACTTCACTAACTTCTTGAACTTAGTCAAGCTCTTCTACAGCTTAACCCAAAATAATAATTTATCACCAATAGAAAAACTTTTATCTATCCTCTTTAGATTTGCATAGCTCATTTTAAAATCATTAGCCTCAACTAATCTTTATCTAATTAAATTAACTTTGTCCTCCATTTGAGATAACATCTTAGGTCCAAAAACTACCCTGTCCTCTAACTTGTCCCAATTTATTGGTGTCCTACACCTCCTTATGTATAGTGCCTCAAAAGGAATCATATTCAATGTTGTTTAGAATGAGTTTTTATATGAAAACTCAACCAATGAAATATAATATTCCCATTTTTATTATTGATCTATATAATACATACGTATAAGATCCTCTAAAACCTAATTCACTCACTTAGTCTGACCATCAGTCTCTAGATGATATGTAGTACCAATATCATATCATCCTTAGTCCATGACATCAATAAATCTTGAACAAATTTTATACTAATTACCTACCACTTCCACTCTAGTATATCATGTGGATATATCAATCTAGCTGGGTGTACATGTTAAACTTTAAGTCACTGACATTTAAAACATCATGACACCTAATCTACCACATCTTTCTTGATTCCCTTCCATAAATACAAATGTATAATATCTACCATGATCTTTTTTACTCCTAGATTTACTAAATAAGGGACATTGTGTAACTCTTTCAATACTATGCTCTATAGATTCTCTCAATCTAACACATATATTCTCCTAGTGAAATGAAAAAGACTATCACTCTCAAAACTAAATCCTTTATATCAAGAATTTTGATCATTAATAGATAATGTTTTTCTAACTTGCTCATAATATTCATCTCTTAGTGAGAACTTAACCACTTGATCTCTAAAATTACTTTTGATAGTAACTATAGTTGTTATGTATCTTCTACGACTCAAGGTATCAACTACTCTATTCTCCTTACCTTTGATGTAATTGATATAAACATCATAGTCAGAAAGAAAATCTAAGCACTACCTTTGATGAGAATTTAGATCTGGCTAGGTAAAGATATATTTGAGCACTAATTTATTAGTCTTTAATTCAAATGGTTTTGCCACTAAATAATGTTACCACACTTACAAAGCATGAATGATTTCTACAAGTTAAAGATCATGAGGGGAATAATACACCTCATGAATTTTCAACTTCCTTGATTTAAAAGCCACTACTACACCATCCTACATATGGACTACACCTAAAACTTCTCCTAACACATTTGTGATCATCAAAAAATGATGATTGGGATCAATAACTCTCAACAGTGGTGTTGGCATAATCCTTATTTTAAATTATTGAAAATCTACTTCATACTTCTTTGACTAGACAAATTTTTGATTCTTCCTTTGTAAGGAGGTGATTAGATTAGTTATCTTAGAAAAGTTTAGAATGAACTTCCTATAATAGCCTACTAACCTCATAAATCTCCTTACCTCATGTTCATTTCTAGGTGTTGGCTATTCCATAATGGCCCTTATCTTATATGGATATATATAAATACTATCTATAAAATTTATATGCCCTAGATATTGTACTCTCTCCTAAAATAATGCACACCTAGACAACTTGTCATATGTGCTTATGTAACCATTGTAGAACTACCTCTAGATGTTGTAGGTGATCATCTTCATTTTTAGAACATTTAATAATGGCATCTAAAGATACCAAAATAAAGTGATCTAAATATTCTCTAAACACGTTATTCAAGAGATTCATGAATGTTGTTGGTGCATGGGTCAATCCAAAAGGTAACACCATGAACTCATAATGTCCATAACAAGTTTAAAAAATTTATTTTCATAATACCCTCATCCTGAATCCTTAAATAATGATATTCTAATCTAATATCTATCTTATATAAGATCATTGCTCCATGAATTTGATCAAAAATATCATCTATATGAGGTAGCAGATACCTAATTTTTATAGTAGCGATGTTCAACATTCTATAATCGATGTAGAGTTAAAGAGTACCATCCTTCACAAAAATAACTAATGCACCCTATGGTGACAAGCCAATCCCAATCAACACTTTTGAGAATAGCTCCTAGAGTTGAACCTTCACTTTAACCAACTTAGTGGTTGTCATCCTATATAATGCCTTATATTATGGTTTCAATCTAGGTATGAAGTTGATAGAGAAATTAAACTCATTTTTAGGAGTTAAAACTGATAATTCATCAGGAAACACATCATGAAATTATCTAAAAAATGGATAAGCTTTGATAAATTATTCCATAATTTCCTCCATTCCATTTATCTTGATGATAAATGCTTGACACCCTTTAGCTTGAGCCTTCCTAAGTTATATTGCAAAAATTTGCGTGAGTCACAACTCTTTATTTTCTCCCTAAATTTGTGTCTAATTTTCAAAGTCATCTATACACTCAAATTTATTTAAATAGAAATAAACCTTGGATTTGTATTTATCAATCCAGTTGACTCTTAGGATCACATCATTTGACCCTAGTGGTGTTACATATAAATCCACTACTATTGAAAAATTAGGTAACTCAATTACTACCACTACTAAACACTGATTAACCATTACTTTAGAGTCAATCCCATATTTTACTAACCATTCATTTGTCATATAAACAAATTTTATACAAAAATTTATAAGCATTCTAGGAGAAATAAAACATTCAGTAGCCCCTATATATATTAAAATAGAAACTAGATGTTCAAATAAAAAACCTGATAGCTCTATGGATGATGCTTAAAATTCAACTTGTTGGTTATCAATTGCTACATGAATAGTGCCTTTTTTATTTGATTTGTCCTAAGGACATTAAAAACCAAATGATTATCCCGACAATTGAAACAACCACCTAGTGGTCCTTTATTTTCAATTAGAGAATTCCCCTAAAAATTGTCTTTGGAGTCATTACCTAGTTTCTTATCACCTATTCTATTATTGAATCTGGTATTCTAGTTATTAGACTATCCCCTTGAGTTTCCTTTCTTCTAGTTCTAGTTCCTCTTGAAAGGTGATTTAGAATTCACAAACATATTATCGAACTCTTCCATAGCCTGAGTAACATACTTCAACTTATGTTCCTTCTTCACTACCTTCTCAAAAACTTGGTTTATAGTGGGAGGTCCATGCACATTTAACTCACCACCTATACAGGTTTTAGACCCATGATAAACTTCCTAATTTTGAATCTCCCATCTTCTTGGTAATGAGTCAATACTTTATAACTTTGGTGAATTACTCCCGGTACTCAATCTCTAATAACTTTCCTTGCTTCATATTCTAAATTCTATAAGCTTTTGATCAAATTAAAGTTATGGAAACCACCGAGACCTAAACAATGTCACAAATTACCCCCAAGTTATGGTGTTTATGTTGAGG